>WOVY01000738.1:40000-512500 GCA_013436015.1 Rhipicephalus annulatus
CAATAATATTGTGTTTGAAGGTGAGACGCAAAAACAAATCATTTGCGTTTGTGAAAGGTGTTTTCTCTCAAGTTTTGAAGAAAAGGAAGGAAAAAGGAAAAAAAAACGTGAATGGCGTATACACTTTTGGGTGTTTCTGAGAACGTGCTCGTGCTCGCAAAGAGATATTCTGGCACAAATAAAGCGCATAGTGAAGGCCAAACACGTACGTCCTCGACTACGCGAAACATGCAGTCGGACGTGCCAACGGCTATAGCTCCCGACTGGTCGCAGCTGCCAGCGTTCGGTCGATACTTCCGAGACCATAAATTTAGAACTTTCGCATAGGATTTTATATGCTGGAGCTGCGCTTTTTTCGTTTCTTTTAGTTATTATTATATTTCTTGTCACAATCTTTTCTCGATGAATAACGGCAAAATAAATACAGTGTTTGCGCGAAATTGATTGCCGGCTCAAAATATATCGAAGCAGAGAGGCAGGACAGATGGTATAGTTGAACAAAAAATTGAAATTCTAGACACTGGTGGAGGCGGGTGTTGCTGGCGAGGTTCTCGCAAACAGTATACCGATACACTAAGTAAGTCAACATAAAACGAAGTGAATCATTTCCTTCGCGAAACCATTTCCAGGCCGCTACAAACCACCTGCATAATGCCCCAGAGTTTTTTTTTTTAATTTGCACTACCAATTCCTGATTGATTCTTTTTTTTCCGCTTCGTGGGCTGTCCAGCAGGCCCATGAAGCGGACGCCAGGTACTTCCTGTTGGTCCCTACGTGGGAGACGCCCGCTACGTGCTAAGCGCTTCCTGCAGGACCGAAATAAAGTTTTTTTATTCCATTCCATTCTTTTTTTTCTAACTTTTTCGACATTATATTACAATCACACGTTAAACAATTGTTTGCTGTAGTACGAAAACACATCAATTTAAGTTTCCTTCGTGGTGGCACCTTCTTGCGGGCGTTCACATGTAAGCAATAAAAGAGAAAATGAGAAGCCGGGTGTGGTTGGACTCAAGTTGCAATTATTTAAAAAAGCTCACTCTCTGTGACGTCTAAAAAAATGGCAGCATATCCTCGCAGTGAATGATGGAGAGTGGGGCGAAGAATTCGTCCGTCCATTCGTTCTTGCTTCCATCCGTCCATGCGTCCATCAGCCCGTCCGTACGTGCGTCTGTTCGTGCGTCCGTCCCCGCGTTCATCCATGCAGCCGCCCTGCGTCCGTTCACGCGTCCATCCATGCATCTGTCTATGTGTCCGTTCATTCATCTATTCAACACTCCAAGTACCACCATCTCTCATCTTTTCATCATATATTCCCCATATAGAAGCACCGCCATGCAGCGGACATTCCAAGGACTAAACGAGAGGTGGCACACACACACTTTCTTACGGCTTCCGCTTCGGGTCCACTTCCCACCTTTAACCACCTCGAGTTCATGGTATATACTAGTTCATTGTATTCATGGCACTGCGGCTCAACGCTCGCTAAACCTTTCTAAAGCTAAGGAGGTTACACCCAGCGAGTATAACGTAGCAACCCTTTCTTGTCAGATAGTGCTCAATGTACATGTCAATGGCTGCTAATGGTGATCGCAGCCTGCGCGTTAACTAAAAGTCGAAAGCTCCAGTCTCTCATTCCCCATTAGCAGCCATTGACATGTACATTGAGCACTATTTTTTATTGTTCAACAACGCACAGAAGAAGTCTCTCATCGGCAGCACCTTGGAGGTCAAAATGTTATACTTATTACATACTACAGGGGACGAACGGGTGCCGCTATAAGGAGCTTCGCCCCTAAAACTCACCTTTTCTGTTCTAACCCATGGTGTGTAGGGGCGCTCTTTTTTGTGCGACCTATTTATGTGAAGGTGTTTCATCTAGATTCATGCCAGACACCATTTTTGAGTGCTGTGAGAACAAATACGTCCTACTCGGTGTTCGAGTGCTGACTCGAATGCCGCAATTTCGATCTCGGCTGCTACGAACGCATATCGATAGCGGCGAAATTGGAGAGTCATGTGTACTGTGCGTTGCAGTGCACGTTAAAGAACACCATATGATCAATATTTTTGAAGCTCTCCACTATAAGTAACCTGCCTTATGATCATATTGTGGTGTTGGTGCATAGAACACCAGATATTATTAGTAGGAATGAGATTCCAGGACATTTAGGCAGGGGTAGGTTGTGCGTACCTATGTGGCATAATTGATAGGCGTGGGTTACTTAATCACGCGGTATAATTCTTTGTCAAGAGTGGTGGTGTATACCTTTGCAGTGGCACGTAAAGCGTAGTTTTTTTTTTGACCTAGTCACCATTCCTTAGTTTCATTCGCAACAAATTCCATCGTATATCATACATCAATGCTCTCCCGTTTTAACACCCTTGTTGCACAGGCAGCCTTAACCGCCATGAACGTGACAGCGGTTAGGTGCAACTGAGGTTCGCTTAGAAGGTAAAATCATGGTTACGCCGCTAACCACGGTTGTAGCAAACCGACCTTTGCAACCTCGGTGTGGCGGTGAACTAACGAAATAGAGGCGTTCAGAGAATGCTTTTAGCTGTGTAACATTGGTGAACCGTAGTTTCTCGCCACCGCGGTTAGCTTGGCTTAGTAACAAGGTTATCAGATGTGAAACATGCATGCAGCAAAACAAACAAAAACAAGAATATATGAATTTTTCTGTACATCAGAAATTCCTAGGCCCCCGTCCCCTACTTTCAATGGTGAGTTACGCGTACTCCGCCACGCAATAAATTTCTAAGCATATTGATGGGGACTATTTCTGCAATTGAAAAGCGCGCCAGTTTTCGCAACTTTCGCCTGCTGGTCAAGTTCTGCCATCCAGTGGGTACGCAAGAAACTTCATTTCCTCGCACCCTAGTATTGATTTGTCCGCAGCGCGTACGGGGGCGCGACGGTTAGTTTACGCTTCGTATAACGTACGGTTTCCGTTTCTGGTGCTCTCAAATGGACTGGTATCCTTCCTTTTTTTTTCTTATATCTGGAAGAGTACCCGATTGATGAATATCTCCAATATTTTCGGCTGAAGTGCGGTTGCAGCTGAAGAATGAGTGCCCCTTTCTCTGATATGTCTAGTATGAAGCTTACTCCCCCCCCCTCTCATCTAGTGGTTCAAGCCCCTCCAAACACTTTTGTTTGTGCGCGTGTGCTATTCATACGCGCGCACATACGGCGGTACGCACGAACGTACAACCACCAATTATTTTGACTTGAACGCGCAAGCATCGACTACCTTGTCAATACGCATCGATTTTTGGCGTCAAGGTGTCTGGTTCTCGGAACAGCCACATCACGTGAGCAGTTGAAGAGGATTTTCGTAACGCGTACGCGTGATCGTCATTCATTTCGCTGCCGTGCTTAGTTATACGGTGCTTTTCGACGGTGTGGTCGACGCTTGCACGTTCAGGTTAAAAAAAATTGACGGCATCACATCAAATAATACAGTCAACAGTTGGGCGCATTGAAATCATATCATCAAAGGTAAAAGGCCCGAAGGCGACGACGTGCTACAAAGAAAATGCCGTGTGAGTGTCAGGTGTCCGTCGTCATCTTCACGCCTTTTACCACAGAACATCAAGCATGATTAAAATCGCTAGCTAAACTCTTGATCATTTATGTACTTCATTACAAATAATTCGTACTTAAAACAGTTCTATTACTTAATCCCAGCTTATATGAACAGTACCCAAAGAAAATGCTAAAATATTCATCTACTACTCGGCCAGTCTCCTGCATTGGGTATGAGCGATGAGAGGAGAAGAACCCCCTCTCCTTGCCCCCTGAAAATAGTTTGTAATGCCGGTTATACCGGATGAAATGCGAAACTCGTCTGGGTAGCAATAACTGAACAATTGAATTTACATAAAAGAGAAAATGGGACAGTTTTCTTTATATGGGACTCGCGTGTCACACATGGAGTATAAGCAGAAGAAAACGCTGCTTATGGGTAGTAGAGGCTCATGAGAACACGCGAGCTAACTGTTATAGTGCAGCACGCGGCGTGAAATATACAATAAATTATCGAAGTCAGCTAAAATTGCTTTCTCTTCCCTCGACAAATAACGGAAGACGTTCAAAAATCACTCGTAAACAGCCCATCTATCAGCCATTGGCTTAATTAACATGGCGCGCTCGGTAGCTACGGAGATCACCGCGAGAGGCCGTCACTTGTCCACGCTTGTTCGCGCGATCGCACTGGAAAAGCCACGTATTCGAAAACATAAAGTGCTGAAGGTCACGAGGCTTGCTTGTCGTTTTTCGTTTGCCCCTCCCATCCTTCCCTACTTAGCTTCCAGCGCTTTCGTCGGGACGAGAAATGAGAGAATGCGATTGCAGCGTGTGACAAATCTTTGTAATACCGATTGTACTGGACGACGTCTTAAAATTTTTTGCGGCGTTGAGTTGGTGAGGCAATATGCTTTTCTAGAGAATTATTTCATCGTTACACAAGGAAGTGTTTCAGCATCCCTTTAAGATAGAGAAGGCACGAAATAGAATTCAGCCCCGCCGCGGTGGTCTAGTGGCTAAGGTACTCGGCTGCTGACCCGCAGGTCGCGGGTTCGATTCCCGGCTGCGGCGGCTGCATTTTCGATGGAGGCGGAAATGTTAGAGGCCCGTTTACTCAGATTTGGGTGCACGTTAAAGAACCCCAGGTGGTCGAAATTTCCGGAGCCCTCCACTACGGCGTCTCTCATAATCAAATGGTGGTTTTGGGACGTTAAACCCCACAAATCAATCAATCAACGAAATAGAATTCAGGAGAAGGGAAGTTCCGTCTGGAAAGTTCCTTTACTTCATTGCCTTCTGTTGAGTATGAAATGAAGGCTCAGCAGAAATACCTCAGTCGATCATTTGGCTTTTATAATGGGCACACTACCATCGCCGTTTTCTTACATGTGCAAGAACGACGAACCGATCGAGTACCCTCGTCTTCGTGTGTCTGTTCCTATTGGTGGTTTTAAGCTTGCGGTGGCTACATTGTTATAGGGTGTGCTTTCAATGCGGGATGTACCACATTCGGTTCCCAGTGCATTTTTTTGAATAGGTAGAGAAGTACGCCAAACGGTTGCTTGTGAGTACTGATCTCGAAAAGTAGCCCCATGAGCTTCTCCAAAGGCCCCTTAGCGTGCCTTGGTATAGTAGTTGAGCATTCGTCGCTGCTGTGGGGGGCGGAAAACTGCTGCCGCCAGGCACCTAAAATGGGTATACGCAAGCGCACTTATGGACTGGCGCTGGGCAGAACAAAGTTCATTGTCGTTGGGGAGGGCACCCACTTTGTTTGAAAATGGTAGCATTGGGCCGCCAAACATGAAATTACCGGCATCCTGTTTTCTTTTTCTCGGTTTTAGTTGTTGTAGTTTCTATGGCTGAGCTGTGCGCCGGCATTATAAGGCGTTTCACCTGCTTTCTGATAGCGATAACATACTCCAGCATTGCTGTTCTAGATACTGAAAAATTTATCCATATTGCCAAATTTTGCAATGACCTCATTTTAACCTTTTCAGCCCTGGATTTTTCATTTTGGTCAGATGCACTTTTTGTGCGTGTTTTTCTCGCAGTTAGGACCTCAGAAGACCAAAAACAAAAAATTGGGCCACTTGTACAAGCATTTTCGGATTGATTAACGAGGCATCAAATTAGGTAATTAGGGTCCTGTGATTGGAAATTGAAAAAAGTGGCTTATTTTTTCATGCCAATCAATGGTGCACACAAAATGGAAACCAACGTCTTACTTTTCAGCCTAATACTTACTGAAACAGCTTCGGTACGTCGTCCCGGAAATGGCGCTTACCCGCCTCAACTTACGCGCCTCAGCTTCACGGAAGACCTTGGTCACGCTTTTTCTTCTTTGTGGCTGCTACCTCCACAAACGTGCCGCATTATTGGTGTCGATTGCAGTGGGGATCATTGAAGAACTATGCCCCCAAGATTTAGCAGTATTGGTTACGTATCCGAGATACTAGTGGAAAATTTGTGCGGTGGTGTCAATTGACACCGCCAGGGCCGAAAGGGTAAGCCAGTCAGACAGGCCGCAGGCGCCATCAGCACCGATCAGAGTTCTCAAGATGGTGAATATGACAGTGATCCAAAGAGCAGACATTTGTCGATTGTTTTGTTCAATGAGCACAATGTATTATTACAGAATCCGTCGAGTAATACATGTTTTGCTGCCTCAGAAACAAGTATTTTATTATTTTTATCAGCGACTCATTGAAAACATTGCATGAAAGGTATTCGCAGCAAACACACTGATGGTAATTTCAGCCAAGCCTTTCCAACGCTTTGGTGCCATTGTTACTCAAGCAAAATAATTACAGAAGACGGAATTGTCCCTATTAGTTAATGAAACCATTTACTTCATCGTATGGCACCTTACAATCACGTTCGAAGACGTACCCCTGTCATTGAGAACGCGCTTTTAAGGATTATAGTATGCACTTGAGTATTCAATAGGTGGACAGGAAAATTCAGAGATTAGTGACAAGCTGCCTAGTGATGGCTCATCCATATTCGGTAAACACTGCCGTGCCAATTTCAGCCCAATTGAGCGTAATTTGAGCCCACTTGACCATAGTGTTCGAGCTTCATTCTTTCTCGAGGTTTGTTCTCGAGGTTTATTCATCAACAAGCCCAGTGCAGGGGCCTACTCGTAATGTCACTCTACACTCAGTCCTTATAAATGCCACACAACATACGAGCTTCTGATGTGTGTCCGCGTGTTGAGCCGGCGAACAATGGGACACTGTCAACGAGTCGAAGAAACAAAACAAGTTTACCCCCAATCATTTCGTCACGCGCGGAGCCGTCCAACGTGGGCTCATAATGGCCAGCTACCACAAACTGAGGGATTCCATCTTTTCATTTCTATTGTCATCGTTGTCATCACCTTTCTCGTCCTCGCTCGTCGACGGCTCAGAGTCGGCCTCACAGCCGGAGTCGTCCTCTCCTGAGGCGAGCTTGTATGCGCGACGTTGTGCGCGCTTGCGAATGGCGTTGCGCACTGACCCGGTAAGTCTGCGCTTCTTAGAGGGGCCATTGTCCTCATGATACTGGAACTGGCTGTAGTCCAGCCCCGTGGGCCACAGGCCATTGCACACGACGATGTTTGAGTCCACTTGGAACACCGCTTGCATGGGATTCTGGACTACGCCCATTGTTATGTAGTCGGTGATGATGGAAGCACCGCGAGGAACTGTTACCCACAGTGATGGCGCCCAGTATGGTCCAGACGCTTGCGCCGCCGTGACGCCATCTTGGGGAGCATCCGCACTTGGATCGACTTCGAAGCCACGCTCCGTTTCTGTCGTCGCGGAAGTGCCGTCACCGTCGGCTCCGGCGAAGGTGCACGGCTTTGGGCTCTTCTCTTCGGCACGTGGTGTCAAAACCTCAGCCGGACGACCGGAAGCACCAGGAAGCTCCTCGGTGTAGAGGACCCGTTCATCGGGCTCGCCAGTGAGCACGATATTCGGTGAGATCGCAGATTTCGCAGTCTCCGAATGCTCGGGAACGATCATGCAAGGCACCATGTTTGACGAGTTGCTTCACCAGTGACGAAGCAAGAACACCACCCTGCGTCAGTATTTTCAGCACCACCGTGACGTCACTGGTCTCCTCGCGAGGGAAACTCTCGTCCTTCCGAATTAACACTGCAACGGCGTCCCCGGACGTTCAGTGAGCCTGGTTTAGGTTACCCGCGCACCCCTGCCACGAACTGCAGTGATGGATGAGGAATTTTATTTATGAATATGTTACGATTACTTCGAAACACATATAGCCGAAGTTAGAGCCAGGTACTCAAATATTATGATCATGAGCTGAATTGACCAGCATACCTGGAAAATCCGTCTTCGTCGTCCTCTTCCTCTTTCCTTTCTTCAAGATGGTTCACATTTTGTCCCAACACCAATGAAATTCTACCAACTGACGAACAATTTGAAATTGATCCAGTTGAAAGTCACGTTTTCCTCGCATACGCAGCAGCAAAGCGAAGAGCAATTCATTCGAATATGTGAAATCAACCTTGATTCGTTCGTTGGCTGGTTGTTCCTCGGGAACCTGGCACATCATGCCACGAGTGCATGGATGAAACGGGTGGAACCTAGTTTGAAAAACTAAATCATTTAACAATATAAAAAATAAGTAAGTATAAAAATAAATAAATAAATAGCATATAAACATAGCTCTATGGGATAATGGAATGGAAAAACTTTATTTCGGTCCTGCAGGACGCGCTTAGCGCGTAGCGGGCGTCTCCCACGTAGGGAGACTATTCGGTAAAATGTTGCCACGTTTATATCGTTGAGCGGTTTATCAAGTGAAAAGGACAACAAATTTTGCTTGGCTTTTTTCACTCACGCTCTGGGTTGCTGCCCTAATTTATGACGCGCGTGTCTTGTCGAATTTTGCGATACGCATTTTGACGGCGCTGACCGCTTTCACGCCACTCTTCTTAAAAACGCACTGTGGACAAAGAACACAGCTCACTTTTTTGGTAGACAATCGCTCGCTGTAACTGGCGCGCCTGCGGTGAAACCACAACACCGTATTCTCTTTTCGTCGAGGAAGCACAAATTCACTCTGAATAAAGTATATTGTTCTCTTGTTCCTACGTCGTCCATCCACCTGGTGACAACATCAACAAGCAAAGACAAAAATAAAAAAGTTAACCGCCTTTTATGCTTTTGTCAAGGATGACTGGACGCCTTCCCCTCCACCCCTTTTTGAAAACTTCCTTACACGTTTTCTTGCAGTACTCACATTTTCTTGCAGTGCTCACGTGACTTCATGATGTCATCAACTGATTTTTTTTTCGTCAGTTGATGTTGGCGCTAACAACGCATGCAGATGTCTCCGATGCCGGCTTTTCACTTTCGAGGAGGCATCTAATGCTTTGGCATTAATAAACTAGAGTGATAACGAAAAGAATTCGACAACTTCTTTTTCATTGTCTCCTGACATGTCCAAATGATTTTCGTGTTTTCGCTTTATTCGTTCATTTTGGTCTTCTCAGAAGGTTTTAGGTGATTTTGATGAATTTGCGCGGTTAGTACCAGCACGCTTTTGTTAAAGTGCTACAAAGTTTGCTTTTTCTGGTCATGACTGCCACAAAAAAATAGTTGCGAATCAATCAACAACGCGAAGTTTACAAATTTCTTAACAAATGATGTGGTTGTACGTGCAAGAAACGTCATATAATTATGAGGCACGGTATAACACAGGGCTTCGCGTAAGTTTACAACAGGGGTTATTTGAGGTGCACTGACACCGCACAACACATGGGGCATTACACCTTTGTGAAAATGCAATTGAAGCGGACAGGTCGAACCCCCATCTTTCGGGTCAGCCACCGAGCACCGTTATAACTGCTCCACCACGGCGTAATAAATAATGGAAGAGGCTAAGCACGTTGCATGCACATAAGTCAGGTTTGTCCAGTTTCTATCTTAGTCCCGTGCCTTCAAAGTTTTATCGCCAGAAAAGCATGATACACATCAGTACAGAGCGTGTAGGGTCCACTGGTGCAGCCTAGAACATATTTAAAATCAATTCTTAAGTGCGTCTTGAGCCGCATCACCAGAAACACGTTTTCGCTGTTCACGTAAACAACCAACCACCCCTGCGTCAGGAGCAATGTGTACACCGTCGTCACTTTTAGGGGTGAAGGGAATGTTTATTGGCGAGTACCTCTTTGTTTGGTTACATCAATCGAGGTCACTTGGACATCTCGAAACTGATATCTATACTAGCAGAGTGCCCATTAGAGGGGCAATTAAATGGTGAACAGAGACTGTGCCAGAAGGCTCTCACGACATCATTATACACTGTTATCAATGTGCATGATTGAACTTTTGAAAATGAAAAGATAGACGAGTGGAGATCCAGTGAACACAAACTGCGCCGAAAAAGGTGCTCGCGACATCATTATACAAAGTTATAATATATCATTACAGAATACAGCAAAAAAATAACAATAATTCAGGAAGCGAAAGTCTGTGTGTTAGAAGGGGGAGACCGGGGTTCGTAGCCTGCCCTGCCGCATCAAAAAGAACCGTGTGTGCCAGCGGCGCAGAAACTTCTCCTCGCCGCTGCTCTCAAGTTGTTCCGAGAGATGTCGCCAAACCATCTCTCGGACGCGGGACACCGTTGGGTAAGCCGCTCTCGTGGGTGTCCGCCTCGCCTCTGCTAGGCAGCGGCGTTTCCAGATGGCGAGCAAGGTACACATCACTACTAACTTGGCGAACGCGCCCTTGTTCCTGTTCAGCGCCGGAGGGGGGCGGATTTTGAAGTCCCTTGCTACAAGTCGCCATACGGGCTTGACCGCGGGGCACTCCGTGAGGGCGTGCGCCTGCGTTTCGTCGGCTCGACAGTTAGGGCAGCGCGGCGAGGGGACTATACTGAACCTGTGAAGCCGCTGACGGGTTGGTAAGACCCCCTAGTTTTTTCGCCATGCAAAGTCCTGCGCTGATCGGGGTGTTTCCCGCGCATTCTCGGAGGCCTTCTTTTTCCACTTACGGGACATCAGTAGCTCGTCGTCGCTTATCTGGTGTAGCGCGACGTCCTCCGCGATTCGGGCCGGTGGGGCGTCGTCCACGTCACAGTCAGGAGCCTCCCTCTGGAGAATCCGCATCGTGCTGGCGGCTGCCTTGTAAAACGGCGAGGGCGCCTCCGCGAGGGGGGCCAAGTGGTCGGTCGGCCTCAAGGAAGGCCGCGCTTGTGCTGCTCCAATAGCGCATAAGACCTCTCCCCACGTAGTCACTGGAGCGAAAGAGGGCTCTAGCCGTTTTTAGAGCAAGAATTTTGCTTACTGTCAGTGCGTGAGTGAGGCCGAGGCCCCCCTCACTCACTGGGAGCTGCAGGAGTGTGCGTCGCACGGGCGCTGGCTTGTTCTCCCATAAAAAAGACCCGAGCATTTTTGACAACTGTGTGGCCGTTTTGGTGGGCATGACTGCCACCCTGCTCGCATAGTAGGCAAACGCGCAGATGGTGGTTTTCGCGGCCACAGCCTTCTCACGAAGTGTGAGGTCTTTGGAGCTGAGACTGGTAATCGCCGCCCGTGCTCGTTCCAGCGCCCGCTGCCACGTTGTCTCTGCGACGCCGGCACAGCAGAAGTAGATGCCCAGCCCCTTAACAGCTTCGACGACTTGGAGATCGCCGAGGGCTCCGCGAGGAAACTTGCCAAACAGGAGTGCCTTGCCCTTTTGCCGGTTCAGTTCCGCGCCCGAGAGCTCCGCATATGATGCGAATACCGTCCGGAACTTCTGGAGACTTGCTGGGTCTCTGACGAACAAAGAAACGTCATCCGCATACGCCAATACTTTGATCTCCTCCTCGCCAGTCAGGGGAAAGCCTCTAATCTGCTCGTTTAGCGTCAAGTTCCTTATGAATGGTTTGAGTGAGAGAATGAATAGGGTGGGCCCTAGCGGGCACCCCTGCCGGATCCCTCTCTCGTAGGCAAATTTGCCAGTTGGAGTGCCGTTCACAATGACGTGACACGTCAAGTCGCTGTATAAAGCAGAGATTATGTCAACAAAGCTTGCCGGAAACCCAAAGTGGCCTAAAACTTGGAGCATGTATTGGTGGCTGACTCGGTCGAAGGCCTTCGCCTGGTCCAGGGAAACGAAGGCGCCCAACAGGGACTTCGCTGTCATGTACTCGAAGACATCCTTTGTTACAGTCAGGTTCGCGAAGATAGAGCGGCCTGGAACCAGGCAAGCCTGCTGTGGGGAGATGATGGTTGGCAGGAAGAGCTTCAATTGTGTGTTCAGCAAAGAAGCTACAATCTTGTAGTCGACGTTTAGCAAAGAGATGGGCCGCCACGCCGGCGGCTCTTCCTGTGGAGCTCCTTCTTTCAGGAGGAGTGCAATCTTTCCTTCTCCGAATGACTTAGGCTTAGCTTTGCGCGTGACCACCATGTTGACAATTTCTGTGAGAGGGTGCTCGATAACATCGAAAAAGGTGGCATAAAAGTAGGCGGTTAGGCCGTCTGTGCCAGGGGCAGAGTTGGGGCGCATGCTCCTGATGGCGGTGAGTACTTCCTCGACGAGTACCGCGCTGTCAAGCAGCGCGGCATCCTCCTCGCTTACGCGGATGAGATTCTGGCAGAGCTCTTCCGTGAGACGCACGTCACCCGGTCCACGGCTGGGTTCTGTGCTCCGGAATGCGGCCTCGTAGTAGCCTCTAAGGATCTCGGCGATCTCGTCAGGATCGGTTGTGACTGAGCTGTCTGGGCGTTTCAAACGAGAGATGCACACACTGCCGTTCCCGTGTGCCTCATTATGGTTCTCATCCCCTAGGCTGGGTGTCTCGGCCCACCCGGCGGGTGATCTGGCGGCTCGCTGTTGCAAAAGTCGGGTATATTCGGCTTCCAGCGTGGTCAGGTATTTCTGCATGCATAGCGTAAGTGTCTCGGCCCCTTTGACGATTCGGATTCTACGTAATGTCTCGTTGATCCTGGCTGTGATACGCCGCTTTCTCTCTCTGCCTTCGTCTTGTAATATTGCCTTCCACTCGATTTTCAATGCGTCCCAGATGCATGGGGTCATACTCGGTGCAGTCGCCACAGATGCGCGCAGTCGGTTTCTAATGCGCTCGACGCTTTCCTGATCTTGTAACAAAGCTGCGTCGAGGCGCCATCCTTGGTCGGTTCTGCGGTCTCCGGGGGAACCGCTCAAGGTGGTGGCGAGCGGTAGGTGATCGGATTTTCTTGCCAGATCGACGGGGGGGGGGGAGAGGACTTCGCACGCAACCACTGAGGAAAGGAGGAAGTCGGGCAGGTAGGTGCGGTCCAATCTGCTCGCCGATAGCTGCGAGGTGCGTGTCGGGACGAAGAGATCGCCACGCGTGTATAGCCAGGCGTCTGTCAGGCTGAGGTTCATCAAGAGCTTCCTGAGTTCTCTGGCGTGATAAGTGGACCCGCCTTGGCCCGGCCCCCTCACGTCCCGCTGGGAGTCGATGACGCAGTTGAAATCGCCCAGTAGAACGTGCGGGCGCGGCTCCGTGAGGTATGGGCGTAGCGCTTGAAAAAGGAGTTGGTGTCGGACCTCTTAGCCGGTGCGTAAATATTCACGAAGCGGCACCGCTTCCCGTTCACGAAAAGGTCTAATAGAAGTTTTCTACCGTTCGCGCCGAAGGTGCAAAACGCCTTGTGGCGGAAGCGGCCTGAAACAAAGATGGCCCCCACGCCGCAGGCCCTCGCGTTCGTCAGGGAGAAAAAGGCGTCAACCCGAAACTCCCTCTTGAAGGCGGCAACGTCGAGCGGCGACCGGAAGTTTGACTCCTGTATGAAGAGGACGTCGATTCCTTGGGCTTGAGCAAACGCTAGGACACCTTCCTGTTTTGTTCTGTCCCGGAAGCCCCTGACGTTCCAAGAGACAAACTTAAGGTGAGGCATAACCTAATAATGATGGAGCTGAGATTGAGAAAGTGGACCGTGACGTGATGGCAACAGGGCGCGAGAGCCGACAAACGCATGCCTTATACGAAGGGCATGCAGCCTTGTACAACCTCAACTGGGAGTCGCAGAGTGTAGCGCGGGAGGGAACGACCGAATGAAGCGAGAGCGGGCAGAGCATACCGGGGAGGGGGGGTGGGGGGGGGTGGAGGCCGCCGGAGCGAGCAGACGCGCCGTGGCACCCGACCCGCGACGGAGTGGCTCATCAGCCAGGTGTGAATGGAATGATGCGAAAGAGCAGGCCGTGCCTGTGGGGGAGGAGGTGGCGAAGCCCGGAAGGGAACGACTGAGAGAAGCGAGTGTGAACAGAGTAGGCAGGAAGGCTGCGGAGCCGACAGAGCGAGAGGACGCGTTGCGGCGTTTGTTGGCGTCTCTGGGCATGGGCGGACCCCTTTGCCCCGAGGGACCCGTTGTGCGTTTGTCGGCGTCTCAGGGCGTGGGGGGTGGTTCCCCCATGCCCCCTTCATCTTCCTCGAGCTTCTGGGCCTTCGCATGCGGTGGAGCGTCACTGTCGCTGCTTTGAGCAATGGGCCCGGGTCTGCGTTACCGTGCGTCCCTGTTGGCGCCCGCTTCCCCGGCCGGTTCCCGCTTGTCGACGCGTCTCCGTGAGCGAGAGCGTGGTCTCTGCTCGAGGCCTGTGGCTGTCTGAGCCGGTCTCGCGTCCGACTTCCGGCTTATTCGTGCCGGGTGGGGTGCAGGGGAAGATGACGGGGGCCGTCGGTCGTCCTCGCTACACTCGGGGGGGACGTAGTGCCCTTCCCCCCATATAGGGGGGCCGAGGCTGGCGGTGTCTTGGACACGGGCCTCCAGGTCTTGGGTAGGTCACGGGGGCCAAGACGTTGGCGGGTGCGTCGGTGGGGGAGGTGTTTTTTACTCGTGACTCGTTGGTGTCGACGGCCACTTCAGCTGCGGGTGACGGAATCGGGCTGTCATTCTGTTCTGACCCGGGTGCGGCGGGCTGTGGGGGTAGCGATTGCGCTGAGGTCGCCTCATTGTCACTCGACTCGGTTTCCGGTGACATTGTGGTGGTGTCGTCCACCCTTACCGCCCCCTCGTTGGCAGACGAGGCTTCAGTGTCGCTACTTGTAAGCGCGCCTGTGTCAGACTCACGGTCTCCCGAAACGGAAGCCCCCTCTGACTTGCGGGGAGCGGGCCTGGGTGTAAGAACCTGCAGACGCGGTGAAATGGCAGCCTTGGCGGAGGCGGGTCTGCTTGACTGGTGGTGAGGCACAGCGGTTTCGGAAAGCGAGGGAAAGCCACGGGCGGCAGAAGCGTACGAACGCTTACGGAAGCATTGACGCGTTCCGTGGTGTCCCCCGCAGCGTTTGCAGTCGGCTGAGCAGCCCTCAGTGTCGTGGCCGAATGTGCTACATCGTTTACAGTACGCCGCGGTGCACGCGGTCGCCATATGCCCGCTCTCACCACAACGCGCACACACCCGACGCATGCCTCTATATTCGCACATTACTTTGTGCCCCGCGATCGTTAGGAAATTGGGGACAGGGCGACACATCTCAATTTTTACGAGACGCACCCCGTTCAACTTGTTTTGGCGAGTCGCTAGGGTGGCGAACAAAATGCCCTTCACTTTACCAAACTGCGCCAAGGCATTACCGAGGGTCTCGTTCGACAGAAAGCCGGGGTAGCGGTAGACGTTAATATAAGTAACCGGCGGCCCGACGGCCTCTACCGGCACGTTCACTCCGCTAACCCTAAAACCCTCTGCGACCATTAGCTTAGTCGCCTGACCGGCGTTGCGGGTGCAAACGAGAAACTTCGATCCCCCCATGTGTTGGAGCATCAGTACACTGTCATCACCGGCTGTTTCCTCTATCGCGTCTATTAAATCGTCCACTGAAACGTCGCCTTCGGGCGCTGAGAACATGAAACAATTCTCCCTCACCGGCAGTTCGACTGGCGTGGCCATACTTGTAGGTAGATTCTGCAGGCCGCGTCTGGCGAGGCTTGCAGGTGACTATTTACGTGCAGGCGAGCTGCACACTGGTAGAACGCGGCTCAGCCGAGGCGGGGGCCGCGCAGGACTAGGTGGTGCCCGGTGGACCGCAGGAGGGCTCCGGGACAGCAGGCGTGGGCCGGGGACCTTGCTGCACCAGGCATAGGACGAGCGGGCACCAGGCAGGAGCTGGGAACCCGAGACGGCAGGCGCGCGCGCGGGGGTGACGCAGCCACAGGATCGACCGCTGGCACGAACTTCACTGGAACCGGGGGCCGACGCCAACGTGACGTGACCCCAGGTCTCGCAGGGAGGCAAGATGTTAGTCAAAAGGGGCGAAGCTCCTTATGGCGTGGCTTGGGCGTCCCTCATAAGTGGGTGAAACTCCTTATAGCGTCAACCATTCGTACCTCGTAGTCATAGCATCGTAGTGTGTAACAAGTCTTGAATTTTGACCTCCAAGGTGATGCCGGTGAGAGATTTCTTCTGTGTGTTGTTGAACAATAAAAATAGTGTTCAATGTACATGTCAATGACTGCTAATGGGGAATGAGAGACAGGAGCATTCGGCTTTTAGTTAACGCGCAGGCTGCGATAACCATTAGCAGCCATTGGCATGTACATTGAGCACTATCTGACAAGAAAGTGTTGCTACGTTATACTCGCTGGGCGTAACCTCCTTGGTTTTAGAAAGGTTTAGCGAGCGTTGGGCCGCAGTGCCATGAATACAGTGAACTAGTATATACTCTAAACTCAAGGTGATTAAAGGTAGGAAGTAGACGCGAAGCGCAAGCTGTAAGAAAGTCTTCGTGTTCCACCTGTCGTATAGTCCTTGGAATGTCCGCTGGATGGCGGTGCTTCTATATGGAGAATATATGATGAAAAGATGCGAGATAGTGGTACTTGAAGTGTTGAATAGATGAACGAACGGACACACAGACAGATGCATGGATGGACGCATGAACGGACGCAGGGGTGGATGCATGGACGAACGCAGGGACGGACGCACGAGCAGACGCACGCACGGATGGGCGTATGGACGCATGGGTGGTCCCACAGACGGATACATGGACGGACGGAAGCAAAAACGAATGGACGGACGAATGCTTCGCCCCACTCTCCATCATTCACTCAATGAATATGCTGGCAATTTTTTAGGCTACCACAAACCTTGTGAACACCGTCTCCTGGTGCACCTAATCAATTGAAATCGTGAGCAGACTTGCCGGGGAGTTCAAAAGCACATGTCCTTGCCTCGGCAGTGCGTTTGAGGGGATAGGCTTCTTACAGTACCGCCTGGTCTGTCGTCGTTCGATGTCACTCAGTCTGGCGTACAACCCCAGTAGTGACTCCCTTATCACTGAATAGATGGCGCTGTCCTAAAAAGATGGATGCACGCTGCAGTTGAGTGGTGATATGCTAGATGTCGCTGCGCGCCCTCTATGTCGTCATCGCCATTTCTCGTGTAGTTTTGTAAAATTGACACTGTACCTTAGAGATACAAGCAATATGTCGTTTGGGTGAATGCACACTAGGTGGCGTTGGAGGTACAGCTGCTCTTCAATTGGCTGCTGAGTAAACTACTCGGGGTGGCGCGGGGTGCGAGCTCCATAAAAAAAATGGCAGCATATCCACGGAGTGAATGATGGAGAGTGGGGCGAAGCATTCGTCCGTCCATGCGTCCGTCTGTGCGACCGTCCATGCGTCTGTTTGTGCGCCCGTCCCTGCGTTCTTTCGTGCATCCGCCCCTGCGTCCGTTCATGCATCCATCCATGCATCTGTTTGTGTGTCCGTTCGTTCATCTATTCAATACTCCAAGTCCCACCATCTCGCATCTTTTTATCATATATTCTCCATATAGAAGCACCGCCATCCAGCGGACATTCCAAGGACTAAACGAGAGGTGGCACACGCACACTTTCTTACGGCCTGCGCTTTGGGTCCACTTCCCACCTTTAACCACCTCGAGTTCATGGTATATTCTAGTTCACTGTATTCATGGCACTGCGACCAAACGCTCGCTAAACCTTTCGAAAACCATGGAGGTTACGCCCAGCGAGTATAACGTAGCAACCTTTCCCTGTCAGATAGGGCTCAATTTACATGCCAATGGCTGCTAATGAGAAATGAGAGACAGGAGAATTCGGCTTTTACTTTCTTACGGCTTGCGCTTCGTATCTACTTCTCATTTTTAACCACCTTGAGTTCATTCATGGTATATACAAGTTCATTGTATTCATGGCAGTGCGGCTCAACGCTCGCTAAACCTTTCTAAAGCTAAGGAGGTTACACCCAGCGAGTATAATGTAGCATCCCTTTCTTGTTCGATAGTGTTCAATGTACATGCCAATGGCTGCTAATGGGGATCGCAGCGTGCGCGTTGACTAAAAGCCGAATGCTTATGTCTCTCATTCCCCATTAACAGCCACTGGCATGTACATTGAGCACTATTTTTTATTGGTAAACAACGCACAGAAGAAATCTCTCACTGGCACCACCTTGGAGGTCAAGTTTTATAGCTATTTCGGGTATGTGCCACTGGTGGTACATACGAGGGACGCCCAAGCCACGCCATAAGGAGCTTCGCTCCTAAAACGTCACAGCTTTGCCGGAGAGGCGAAGCATTGAACGCGATATCAACGAATTGGAAGGTCGCGCGCAGGATGGCAAGCAGATCGAAACGTGCCCCGCGTTTCTCACGCACAAATGACACACAAAACGTACTCTTTGGTACAGATGTACGCGAATAAGCGTCTCAGTTGTTACTTTGCTCTGTCTAAAAACTGCGCCATTTTCGCAAACGGAGGATGTCCAACGATTGCAGTGACCTTTGTGCGCCCGGTAACTACAACAGAATACGTACGAGGCGTAGAATCCTCTCCACTGCAAGGTAAAGGCGCGCGATCGAGCGTACACACCCTTATTCTCTACGCAGGTCAAAGCATGCGTGAGAGATGAGAGCCGCCGCGCGCTAACTGCGCCAGCTTGCTGATAATGCTGACAACACGATAGTTCCCCCTGGAGATGCCCGCTAAGAGCGGTAAACAGTAGATATAAATAGCTTACAGTTTGAACTTCCCAGAAGGTACCCCAAGCTGGCTCACTTGTAACGCCTCGTATTCACGACGCTGAGTTTCCACGTTCGATTCCGCGCGCAGGAGTCTTTCAAAGACGATAGTCTCTCTTAGGGACCTTCGACGCAAAACTTTGATATGTTTGTCTGTACAATTGGGGGGGGGGGGCGTTAGATAAAGTGGTTAACGATTTAGAGCACTTGGTACTCTACTATGGGAGAGCATACAGCCGTCCCGCCCGGAGTGACTAGGGGTGAGAAAAAGTGGGTAACGATTTAGAGTACAGGGTACTCTACTATGGGAAAGCTTAAAGCCGTCCCGAGGGCGTTAACGTAACGCCGAAGTGACTAATGTTGTTTGTTTAGACGAAATGTTTAACGGTTTTGAGTACTTCGTACTCAACTATGGGAGAGCACTGAGCCGTCCCGCTTCCGAAGAAATGGTTGTACACCCTAACCGCGAACCGCGTACTCTAAACAGCACCAGCCGATACCCCGAATGGCCGACCTCCTCCGTCGCACCCACAAATGTTGCTCAAGATTCAGCGTCCATACTTGTGCGATTGTTAATTAAAACGCAAATATTGCGCATATCTGGGACACAATAACAACACGTATATATTCTGCATGTGCGTCTTTTACTAGAAAAGGCATACATAGGTAATTCCAAAGACCGTAGGGTTTATAACACTGCGCTGAACATGCAACGCTTGCACGAAGAAGCGAGTGTTTCCAACGCTTTGCTAAGACGACACGGTGGTGGCACCTACCCGTCGCTTTGCGTTGCACACCTTATCCCCTCTGAGACGGGCGCGCACGCCCGTCTCAGGACCACGTGACTCGTTTCAAAAGAGAAACAAAACTGCAAGATGGCACTCACGTCTCACGTGTGATGTGATTTGATGCACTCGACAGATATAGTGCGAGAACAGAACGACGACACAGAGGCACGAAGGACACGAAGGACGTGAGCGCTAACTTCCAGCTCGTTCGCCGGTGCTGCCCTCTCGAGGCACTCTGACGCAGCGCCTCCAGCATACCATTCACCGATTTTCTTGCGCAGAACATCAAATAAATGTTTTGTTCACTCTCTCCACACGCAAGATTATCGTCTTTTGACGACGTTTGCAGACTACATGCAGATACGGAGCCAATATTTTTCTCTGGATTTTTTTTCTTGCGTTTTCCTATATATAAATACGTATACAAATACGGTGCATGACATCGACACCGGTTGCGAAACACAGCCGAGAGTGTCCGTATATAATTGCTATTGCAATAAAAGGTGCTGACCCCCATTATCTCTCATTTTCCTGGATCGTCCCCGTACTTGGAGAAGTACGGCTTGCCGGATCGTGCTTGGTTTGACGCATGAATGAATGCACGGACGGACAAATGAATCCACTGACTGGCACTTCACCCCACTCATCATTATTCCCTCCGTAGATAAGCGGCGATGTTTCGGTGTGTCACGCATATTCTGAACGCCACAGACAGTATTATAGCAGCACCCAGGAAGCCTGTTTTGCCAAGAGTTGTCAACGCGATCCTCAAGTGCACGCCGTGTTGCGTGCTCACTTTGCCAGTGATGTTCCCACCAAAACCACCCAGCATCCCACTTCATTGGTGGTCTCTGAAACCAAAACTGGGGCTGAGCGCTACAAAACCGTCTATAAGTAATTGTTGTTCGCTCCTACCAACGAGTTTTTGAGCCATATTAAGCGGGTATGCGTATAGCAACAGGACAAAAAATTGTCGAAATTTGAGCGTCAGTGCTTGTTATTATACGCGATCGAAAGCAAAAACTCGAGTTACTTTAACGAAACTTATAGCTTGACTTCAACTAGAATAGAAACAAAACCGTCTTGAATCTTTACCAGCCGTGCTGATGGTACAATGGTTGCTGTGCTTGGCTGCTGACACGTAAGTTTCGAGATTGTTTCCGGTTTGGGCGGTCGCATTCGAATGGAGACGAATTGCTA
Organism: Rhipicephalus annulatus; assembly: GCA_013436015.1. NCBI lineage: Eukaryota > Metazoa > Arthropoda > Arachnida > Ixodida > Ixodidae > Rhipicephalus > Rhipicephalus annulatus. Next base: position 60,484 of record WOVY01000738.1, read on the forward strand.
GAAGCCCTTGTACTTAAATACAGGTGAACGTTAAGTAGGGCCACGTGTACTAACTTTCCTGGGCCCTCCACTACGACATGCATTATAAATTCAGAGTTGTTTTGGCCCATAAATCTCCAGGCTATTAATATTATTATTATTATTAGTAGTAGTAGTATTGTTGTTGTTGTTGTTGTTGTTGTTGTTGTTGTTGTTGTTGTTGTTGTTATATTTACTCACGTCATCACTTCGAAAACTGTGATGCATCTCTTGTGGGTGCACCAGGGAGTAGGAGTCGCCCGAAATTTAAATTTGCACCACCTCGCCGTGCAAGGGCAAATAGTTCTCCGCTTCCCTGCCTTTTGGAGGACCTCAATTGTCGTCTGTGCCCCATCCCAGTAAAGAAATCTGCCATTGTCCTTGCCTCCATGGTGTTGTGATATGTGTGACCTGCGATTTGAACCACTTGGGCAGCACCCAACGTTGCATTGTGAAATAAGGCTCCGCCCTACGACAGGCTGTCGATGCACTAGCCAAACTGCCGATTCCCCTGATGTGGCCATCTCATGTTTCCGCCCACTCCATTGCCGACGACTAATCAAAGAGCGGTGTTGAAGGACGTGACCTCAAATCAACCCTTCCGGCTCCACAACCATTTTAGTCAAAGCCGATTGGAAAGCTCTTGGTGAAGTGACCATAGCTCTTCCTAATATCGGCTATGCGCCCGACATTGAGCAAGCGTGATAGGCGCGAACATGCTTCATGGGTAATTACGGGCGTCGTATATCAGCGAAGCTCAAAAGTCCGGAGTCGTGTCGTCCTTCAGTAACATTCATTCGAGTCCCGAATAGCAACGTCGTTTCACATATGGATAGTTAAAGCTCGCGAAGCTTGCGTAAGTATCGACCTGATATATCAATACAGCTCTGGACGCTTGTTTTGTGCACCGTGCGTCTGAAAATAAATAAAACGTGCAAAAAGAAATTTTTATCAGAACGTGTAGCAATCGCAGGAAAACGAAGCGTGCATCTCATGACTCCTTAATTAGCGAAAACTAGATACCATACCCAAAATAATTCTGAATAATTAAGCCAACATTCTTGTTATGGTGACTAACTGCCGAGAAAAAAGTTGCTGCAGTACGCTTCAGTGAAAATGAAGCAGATGTGCGATGGTTCTTTTTCAGCTGAAGCCTCTACATTCATAAATAAATTCATGCTTATATTTGGCTGCAAAAAAAAACAGCCCTGCGAAGTTTCCCCTGTCTCATTGCAAGAGCATACTGTGGTTAGCGGATAAGAAAGGTAATTGGACACCACAGTTGTAAGCCCATGATCAATCAATCTATTTGTTTATTTTATTTCCTTCAATGAATGGCACGTATCCGCTATAGAGAATTGGTTAAGAATGCGACGTTGAGACTTTGAAATGTTATTATAAAACTATAGGTGATTAAAAACTAAACAAATAAAATGGCGATATAACGTATTACATTACTTTAAACTACAAGTATTATCCTATTGAGCTTGCGTTCTAGGCGACCGTATTTACCTGATGCGAACACTTTTGAAGAAATTGGTTAGATTTGGCATTATATAAATCACAGAAATTTTTAAATACCAGAATAAAATGGTTCTTGTGTGTAGGCATAATGAAGTTACACACGGCATCAAAGCCATCCCTGTGGCAGTACCTCAAGCCTAAGGCACCGAAACTTGAAACATTTTCCCGCGAGAAGGTTCAGCCTTATTTTGAAAGAGGAGTAGTAAGAAGTCCAGTTCTAGAATTAGAATATCTTTGACATGAGAAAAAGTATTGTGCAATATTTTGTAGTTCTACGCAAAATTCGCTGAGCGGTGATCTCCAGGCAGTCGTGTAAAAGCAGAGGTTGAATGGGGGGATAGGACCTCGAAGTCTGGTGATAGCGCGAGAACAAAACGACGACACAAAGACAAGAAGGACATGAAGGACACCAGCGCTTCGTGTCCTTCTTGTCTACGTGTCGTCGTTTTGTTCTCGTGCTATAACTATCGTCGTGTAACGTGCGTTAGGAATAGCATGTCTCAGCCAGTACCGATTGTTTCTATATAAGCGGTCGCTCGACTGAGCTTAGCTAGTTGGTCGGCATAGTTCACATGGGTTACTCTTAAAATACTTGTCCTAAAGTGTCTCGTCCCTGGGAATCGTTACTCTCGACAAATAAGCCAATTGGCGACGCTTTTCGACCCTCCGCTGCCCCGCCAATTGCCTTATTTGTCCACCAATTGCATGCGGTAGGGGTCCTGGCACATGAGTTGCGGCTGTGCGGGAAGCGCGTGGAGTGGTCTTTGAGGGGATGCCTGCTCTAGTCTTAGTACGGCTCCACTTCATACAAAAAGACAGGGCGATAAGCAGCAAAAGGCACGCAATGCTTTTTTTTATTCTTGCTCTCATCCGTTGAACTAAATTTAACGAAACCAATAAAGCCTGCTACTGTGCAATTAGTTCATACTTCGAAAGAAAAATGGTTGTGCACTACAAACACAAGGACACACAAGACACGCACGAGCGCGAAATTCCAACAAACTTTCTTTTTTCTTTTCGTCGTAGTCAGAATAGTATACGCCCACAAAACACGTGGCAGCAATTACAATCGCATTCTAACTTTGCAGATTACAAAATGCCACGCTAAAACCTCATTTAGCAAAATAGAATCTGAAATATGCCTACCACATGCGTCCCTTCTTGTCGAGATATAAAATGCTTCCATTATTTCCCGGGGCAGTGCTGCCATGGCTTCTGTCCAAAACTTTGAGGCTTCGGAAACGGCAGCACACATGCAATTTCGGAAAATGGCGAGCAAACGCGAATTCTCTTTATTGATTATTGATAATTCATGTTCTCTTGCAGGAAAATTTTACATTATTCAGACGGCTCAGCTTAAGACCTTTCAGATGAAAGCGGAATTTTGTAAACAACGCCAGCCGCGCAGGTTACATAAGGCAGCTCGTACTTCCTACCGCACCCACCAGGATTCTTCTTAGCCGAATAAATCTACGGACAGGGCTTTACCAGCTTAGGCGGGGCAAAAAAAACCGTAGGCACATCGTGCCTGCTCGCGATCTTTTTAGGGGTGAAGCTTTTTATAGCGGCACCCATTAGGCCCTCGTAGTCTCTAATAAGTATAACATTTTGACCTCCAAGGTGGTGCCGGTGAGAGACATCTTCTGTGCGTTGTTGAACAATAAAAATAGTGCTCAATGTACGGGTCAATGGTTGCTAAAGAGGAATGAGAGACAGGAGCATTCGGCTTTTAGTTAACGCGCAGGCTGCGATCACCATTAGCAGCCATTGGCATGTACATTGAGCACCATCTGACAAGAAAGGGTTGCTACGTTATACTCGCTGGGTGTAACCTCATTAGCTTTAGAAAGGTTTAGCGAGCGTTGAGCCGCAGTGCCATGAATACATTGACCTTGTATTTACCACGAATGAACTCGAGGTGGTGAAAAATGGGAAGTAGATACGAAGCGCAAGCCGTAAAAAAGTATAAGCCGGATTCGCCGCCTCTCATTTCCCATTAGCAGCCATTGGCATGTACATCGAGCACTATCTGACTGAAAAAATTTGCTACGTCATACTCGCTGGGCGTAACCTCCTTGGTTTTCGAAAGGTTTAGCGAGTGTTCGGCTGCAGTGCCATGAATACAGTGAACTAGTATATACCATGAACTCGAGGTGGTTAAAGGTGGGAAGTGGACCCGAAGCACAAGCCGTAAGAAAGTGTGCGTGTGCCACCTCTCGTTTAGTCCTTGGAGTGTCCGCTGGATGGCGGTGCTTCTATATAGGGAATATATGATGAAAAGATGCGAGATTATGGTACTCAGAGTGTTGAATAGATGGACGAACAGACACAAAGACAGATGCATGGATGGACGCATGAACGGGCGCAGGGGTGGCTGCATGGACGAACGCAGGGACGGACGCATGAACAGACGCACGCACGGACGGGCTGATGGACGCATGGATGGTCACACTGACGGACATATGGACGGACGGAAGCAAGAACGAATGGATGGACGAATTCTTCGCCCCACTCTCCATCATTCACTCCGTGGATATGCTGCCATTTTTTTTTTGAAATAGTGAGAAGTACGGTTCATGCAGGACAGTACGTCAGGGCCACGCTTGGGTTTCGGCACGGATTTCTCATCGGAGCGGGTTGCTTTTGTCTCATGCAGAAAAACCTCAGCGGTTGCCGTAACCAACTTGCAAGGAAATCCGGCTGCTAACAGACGCCGTAATTGATTCTTAAAGCTGTCCTGCATACCATACGGGCTCGACGTTCTGAGTGCAGAACCCCGACAAAGTTTCTATATTGCCCATTCTACTAGTTTAGACAGTGCAGGGTCGTATGGCAGCAATGCCTTCCAGTCTCTGGGATTGTATGACCAACAAACGTGATTGTTTAAACTAAGGCGTAAATTCGAAAACAGCAGCGTGTCATTACAAGAGATTTCATGGGTGAAGGTCAAGCTCTTTCTGCACTGCTGATACGTGTTAGGGGTAAGATCAACAAACTTCTCCTGAATGAGAACAGTGTGTTCACTGTTCTGACTCTAGAAAATTTTAATGACATTGGTTTCAATTGGGGTGCTTAACAAATATTTGTGTTGTCCGCTTAAAACACGTTCCACAGAGCAGGTGTCACACAGGTCTCAACGCGCATTCCTTGTCGCTGCAGACGAAACCCGTTATCATTGGCAACAAAGGTAGAAAATAGATGAAATTCGAGTAAAGTCATCAAATCATTGACCGAATTCTCAGTCAATGACCCTATCAGATTTATTACATTGATGCGCAGCGAGAAAAAATTATTCATGAGGAATGAAATAAAATAAGTTTTCAACTTCACAGCTGCTATACTTCCACCTGATGCAACAGGCAATGTTTCGTGTGCTGTCATTTGTGATTATTCCAAGTTCCAAAGACACGACATATTTTGCTACTGTACTGTCTAGGCTACGCACAAGGTCGAGAGGAACCGATGTGGGTCTTCTATTGCGCGAGTTGATAATTGAAATTTTTTAGAAGATATTGTCCTATAACATGTGAAATATTTTTTTTTGGCCTGATGTTAGCATGACAGCTATGGTTATAGGAGCAGATTTAGCCTCCAACAGCCCACCTGACTAGACACACGATTGTAAAGCAACCCCAGCGTGACAGACCTGTATACGCACCCCTCTCTCTCTTACCATTGTCATTCATATATCTTGTGCCCAGTACATATTTCTGGTCCACCTTTCATGGTTCCGAGCAGCAAGCCAGAGCAGGCCAAGCTTGATGGACATTCATGCCCTTCTCTAAATGCATTTATTCATTGCAACGATTGCCTTTCACCTTCGCATGGTCGTACCTAACAAAGTAACACCCATCAATTGATACTGTTATGCAGACTAGCCGCCAGAGTGCGTCATATATGACACAATCCCAATCTGCCTTGTCGGTGTACCATTCAAGCACAGCGTCCTCAGGTGGAACGTCAAGCACTTCGACTAATAGCTCACCGCGTACAACAATTGATCTAGCGAGGGAGCATTCGAAGGGTGTTGAGCGAGCATATGGACTATGTTAGAATGCCTGTCACGCTTGTCAAAAAGCTATGTGCGCCTTGATGCATTGTGCGTGCCCATACTAGCTTCTCATGACATGCGTGAAAATAGCGATTCAACTGGAATGGTTTATGAATGCGCGAAGATGTGGAGCCGATGCAGTGACACGATACACGCCACACAAAAGTCAACGGGAGCGCGCTTACTTGATAAACGTGTACATTATTGTTGTATGAACTCTCGCATAGTTCAATAATCAATTATTGGAGTTGGGCAGAATTATGGCATAAATAGAAGAAACGAGTCTTATTTAGTTGAAATTTTATAATGCCGAAAAGCCAACAGTAGGAAAGGCGTTCGCTTTTACTTTCACGCTCGATTTTGTTATCATAAAAGACTCTATGAAGAAGCTCATTCAAAACCTTGTTAAGTGATTTGTAAATATTGTGAGAATCTTCATGGTGATGTCTTCCCCAGCAACGTTGTTGCTGGGCGGCATCGTGTAGCATTGCTCAGCATCTGGATGGGCCCCAGGAAAGGCATATTTAATGACGACCGTGACATTTGTTTCGCATTGCATTTTCACAAATTCAACATTTTATGGGCTAATTGGCTTTCCATATAGTTTTAGGAAGTTGCTCTGACAAAATTCATGTAGGTTTCAAAGAAAGTGTTTCGTCTTCTACATTTGTTTCTCACACCAGGTACAATACAATAATTTTGTTCAGATATTCCCATATTCAGCAGGTGTGAGTGTTTTGAAAGGTATAAGTGTCAGAGATGAACGATAAAGAGAGAAAAAAAGAGTTTTTAGCGATTGCTTTTCACGCTCAGCTTCCTAACAAGGGCATAGCCAGAAATTATTTTCGAGGAAGCACCACCTTGGCCTCAAGGGTGGCAACCCCTTGAAATGGTCTTCTTGCTCTCTATGTCTCGTCGAAAAAAGTTTCGGGGGGGGGGGGGGGCACGGGCCTGGGGTGCCACCTCCTGGCTACACCCCTGCTTCTTAGTGTGAGATGTATTTTGTTCAATACACGTGCATTTTATGGCGATAAGTCGTACGTGGCATATTATCAGAGAGAGAGAGAGAGAGATAAACAGGGGGTAAAACTTCTTTAATAATAATTTCAGTTGAGCTAAGAGCGTGACAGAAACACTTAGTACGGCTACTTTAGGATGATTCCGGCAATGTGTCGAGCCCGCTGTATATGACTCGGAGTACCGTCGCGGGGGGCATCATCCCACAGATCTGCTTTGCATGGAGAATAGAGGAGCGTGGGCAAGGGAGAGAAGAGACTTGCGGGCACTCTATCGTTACACAAAACACAGAGGGTGACATTTCACAGCCAGTATAACATTCTTCTTGCCAAGGTTGATTACAAGCCAAACAACCACATATTTCTGCTCATTCATTCATTTATGTCAAGACACTGCTACATTTTGTTGAACAAGACCATAACGACCTAGTCGGCATATGGTGCGTGTGAAATCAAAGTTATCTTCCACTTTCGAATGAATCCTTGTGGGCGTTCATGCAGTGGTGCGTAATTTCTATGTCCTACATCTACACCTGATTGCGGGCTACAAAATGCAGGGCAACCGGAAGTGCTAGCAACAGCAATACTGTGGCTACAGTCATCTAGTGACATCTTCACTCACACGCTGGACTAGCGAGCTTCAGAAGCATTCTCATGCACATGCCTGTTTTCGCTGAAGGCAAAAGAAAAAAATGAACTGAGTGTAAACAATTACCTCGCACGTCGTGCTTTGCACGAGCAGCAAAAAAAATTGGCCCTTTGTGACAACACCTGCACGACCACGATAGTCATGTTTTCCGACGCAGAATGATGCCATCCATAAAATTTTATAATAGTAGACTGAAGTGGCACTATTTTCTATGGCAGGTGCGACACATAGCCGTTCAACAAGCATAGGAAATTTAGGTAGTACGCAGATTTGTTGAAGCTTCTTTCCGTACGCTCTGAGTGGCGTCGTGAGACCTGGAGCCACACTGCTGCAATTCGAAATTTATCGAACCTTTCAGCATTCCTACCTCACCACCTTCACCCGTCCAGGCGTGAAAATTCAGACGATATCACCACCTTCATTTTTACCCATTCTTTTATTAGAAACAAAGGTAAACACAGCAGTGAACCAAGCCAAGAGTATGTTGGAAGCTGCAAACCCATAGCATTGGTAAATACTTGCAATAACCATGTATTGCTATTGTTGCTGAACAATCACAATGCCAGAATTCTGTCTAATAAATATTGTAGGATACTGTCTGGTGCTAACGTGGCAAATAAGGGCTACTTGTTTTATAACCACCGTATTTCACTGACAACATACATATAGACAAACAGTGATACAGGGGTCCGAAGCTATACGACCATGCGGGATTGTCGCAGCCGCCTAAAACGCCGCTCGCGCCATCCAACGACTACGCCCCTTGATCTCTCCTTTCGGTTCCCGCCCGGTATGCTCGTCTCGGCTAGGAGAGCGACGCAGGAGGCGGCGACGCACGCAAGCCACAACACGAACACTCCCAGCACGTCGTCGAAGGTCAGCGTGGACGCCTCTTCGGGACCCGAAGACGCAGAAGAGCCCCCTCCACAGGGACCCATGTCGCCCATGGCGATGCCCCACCAGTAGTTGACCAGTCCGGCTTCGAGAAGTCGTCGAATGCTGCGTCACAGGCGAGGCTCTACAACTGAATTTCGATGAAATCCAGCCACTCAGCCAGTAAGGCTTGTTGTTGGGCGAGTTGGTTAATATGAATGGGGTGCATAGTAGCACAAGTTTAGAAAGCACATATAAAACAAAAGAAGTTGGAGGGAGCAGAAAGGTTGGGCGCTAAACTTTGAAGTATCTTTAAATAACAAAAGAAACGTACCCTTACATGCACACTCTATAGCCTGACGATGTGGGCCTCGGCATCATGAGACCAAGATAATAGGCAGAAGCAACGACACAATAGTGCGAGAGTTATTGGAAGTGTTTCACATGAAGAAGAGGGGCATGAGTTGCATTAGTGTCCTGTCTGTTTCACTTTACAAACATGAGCTGCAGCTTCTTGACATGTGAGTGTAGCCACTGTTTACCAATATTGATGTACGCATGCGCAGAGTTGTAGTCTGGTGGCCTGTCCTTTTGAATTAAGAGTCGAGGTATTCCACCCGACCTTTCTGTTTCTTTCTACTTCTTTTTTCTGTGTTTTTTTTAAGTTTTCGCTACTATGCGCCTCCACTTGGTATTTCATTAGTCGCAGAAGCAACGAGTGACATCATCCTTTCTTATGCAAGCACTTCCAACTGATAAGTCACTTCCGGTTTCTTTTTTTATTGTTGAGAAAACGCCTATCAAGATAAAACTCGCATCTATTCTTTTGATACAGGTTAAAAGTGATGTTTGACACACGTGATGCCAGACAATTAGAATGCTTAAAACAGGGACCTCAACTGTCAGTATAATTGATAAATGTTTATGAGTTCATTGAAAGAGCAGATGATTTTTATGTGAGTATACCTCAAGTTGTTGACACTTCGTGTAGCAGCACTCAACCACAATCCTTTTTCTATGTGGCCTCTGCGTTAAGCTACTGCTGCGCGAAGTTCAGCCAAGGAACACATCAGGGCTGTATTCCTTGGGTGCGACTACCATACACCCAAGTAAGGCATTGCGGTCGCCTCGATTGTTTTGAAAATGTCGTGTGACTAGGAGAAACATCTGAAAAAGGTATTGAACATCTTCCGCTATTTCTACGAATAAACTATAAAGAGTCAGCAAGGTTTAACGATTGTTGAAGGTTGCGCTGTTCGAATTTTTAGATTGCAAAGGCATGCACATTGTGAAGTATGATGTTGATATTGAATGTGATTCTCGCACCATGAACAGTACAGAGGCGACTTTCTTAAAGAGCGACACGTAAGCAAAACACATACATTTTGTTGATGTTCTTGAACAGCTCGGGGTCGATGTCCTTGCGAGCGAAGCTGTTTAGAGGATGAGACACAAGTCCCTCGCGGGCCATGTAGTATTCAGCGCCCACGAAGTCTTGGCACTTCGATGACACCTGGAAGAATACATGCGAATACAGTGCATGTAGAAAGAAAGTCACAGCTTTGCCGCAAAGGCGAAGCAATGAACGCGATAGCAACAAACCGGAAGGTCACGCACAGAATGGCAAGCAGATCGAAACGTGCCCCGCGTTTCTCACGCGCAAAGAACGCACGAAACATACTCACAAGTACAGATTAACGCGAATAAGCGTCTCAGTTGTTACTTTGCTGTGTCTGAAAACCGCGCCCTTTTCGTAAATCGAGGCTGTGCAATGATTGCAGTGACCTTTGTACGCCCAGTAACTACAACAGAATCGTTCCTACGAAACTCAAAGGCTAGCCAAGACGATCGATTCTCCTCACTGCAATATAATGGCACGTGATCGAGCATACACCCCCTTATTCTCTATGTGAGCCAAAGTACGCGTGAGTGATGAGAGCCGCCGCGCGCTCACTGCGCCATCTTGCTGATAATGCTGAAAACGCGATAGTCCCCCCACGCCTCACAAAATGCCTTCCAAGAGTGGTAAAGGAGTTTCTCACTATCATACCTAGAAAGAAATCTGGCGCAAGTGGGCTGCTGGAGTCAAAGGAATGACGGCATACGTGAACTCCAAACTTGACTCCGAGTTGTATACCTCGAAGACGCACCTGGCTTCGCGTTAAAATGATTGATTTCTTACTAAAAGAGCACGTGATTAGCCATTTATTTTCGTAATTGCACATAAACGTGTTTTATTTACAACTGGAACCTGCTGCGTCTATGTACTATTTTAGGAAGCGTAAGAAGTAACCAATGGTGGCTAAACTTGGCCGGCAGACGACAAAGCGAGTGTTCTTTCCACCACGTTTATGTCTTCTGTTTCTTTCCTTCGCCTTTTATTTGTGCCGTCAAGGTGAGTGGATTTTTACTTTAGATTCTAATACGCGTGAACGAGATCCGCCTATGAAGTTATTGTTTTAGAGAAGCTTTGTTTACGTAGTCGTATTCGCTCTGGAGCCGAAGCCTCACTCAACACCAGCCAACACAAGCCTTGCAGACACATATACCGTCATTCCCAGCGCTCCAACATCGCCCCTTAAGAAATTCGCATAGACGGTGGCACCACACTTCTCTCTAGGTATTTGTGAGAAACTCCATGATGGTAGCTGTGACTAGCTTGCCGTTGGAAAGTTGAAGGAGGTACCTCTCAGTGGCTCAGTGATTAAAGCCTCGCATCCACGACGCGGAGATTCCACGTTCGACGCCCACGCCAACACCAGTGGCGAAATCCAGCCGAGAGTGTACATATAATTGCTATCGCAATAAAAACTGTGCGGCTGGAGACTGCAGACTGAAAGCGGAAGCAAAGACATTCGCTGACGTTCGGGGAACAGCTTGTTATAAGGGTAGGAACAGCAGAGTAACAACATGCCTGGATATTAGCCAGTATATGCAAAGAAATGATAGGTTAAAGGCAGAGAGTTTAAGTTGTAGACTTTCCTTTTCCTAGCCTGCACAGGGAAACAACTAAGGGGGAAAGAAAAAAAATAAAGCAATGAAAGGAAGGAAATGTGTAGAAAAGGACTTTGACAAGGAAAAAAAAAGGTCACACACTCTCACTCTTCATTGATTTCATTGATATGTGGTCTTTAACGTCTCGGAACCTCCATATAATTATCAGAGATGCCTTATTGGAGGGCTTCGGAAATTTCGACCAGCTGGAGTTCTTTGACGTGGACCAAAATCTGAGTGAATGGCCTACAGAATTTTCCCCATCATCAAAAATCACACTCTCACTCAAGCACGAGAGTTTGATAGTCGTTTAGCCAGTCCGGTTGGCTGCAGAAACTTCAGCAATGCCTTCGTCGTTTTTTGGTTGGAAGCTCCAACGTTATGGCACCCCAAAATTGATTATTCGGAAAGCGGCCTGTAACAATCATTATAGACAATTACACACCAAGGAAAAGGATGGTGGCGTTTTAATGTTGAGCGTACAAAAAAATAGTTTGAGAGAGAGGGCAATAGGAGAGAATCACAGTCTAACTCCTTACAGTCACAATGTTGCTTTAGGCCTATAACAGCTGGTGTAAGTACGTTATCTTCATGAATTCGCCCAAAGTCTTCTCGCTTTCATCCGCAAAGACACAGTCCTCGTATACTGCACACTCCAACACACGACAGGATCTTGTACGAACTTGGCACACAGGCCACCCATGTAATTCATCTGTTGTGGACTTGAGCATGTAGAGCGAAGATCACTTGAATTACTGAACTGAGCTTCCACGCATGCTAAAAGAGTGCATTAATGTGTGAACTTTTCTATTTTTCTGTTTTAGTATGCCGTAAGTCAGATCTCGTAATATTAAAAATGACCACTCGTATTGGGTGATGTCATAAGATGACAGGCAAGTAGCCCCAAATCATGTTACGACAGTATGACTGTAGCGCATAGTCCGCGACTTTAGCCACTTCGCTGTGCAAAAGAGACCCCTCGCAGTCACTTTAGCTCGCCTTGTCTGCATGCGCATGTCGGTAGTAACCATTTGGCACTATCGTCCTGGAGTCATCAATGATGAATGTGACGAAGTCATTGTTGAAAATTTTGAAGACAATAGACTCGCACAAGACTCTGTAAGGTGATGGTGATGTCATGTATCGCCCAGGACTGGCGTACTGTGGTGTCACATGCCTCTGTATTCGTCTTTCACTTTCTTTTTTTCGACCACTAACTTTCAAATTACGCCATCTTTTTCCATTGTCCAGGTGTGTGTGCTAGGTATTGTCTACTGGTTCACATCCGTATGTTTTCTTGTCTTTTTTCCCTCTCTTTCTTACTTCATTCCTTCATGGCGATGAAGTGTTTGGCTATGGTTATATATAAGCTAATTTTAGCGATAAAAATATCAGGTGATATATATGTCAAAATTATCAGATCACGTGATGCCTGCTGTAGTGAAGGATTCCGGAAACGTCGACCATCTGGTGTTCTTTACGTGCAGCGAATTTGCGTAGCATCTGGATCTCGAGCATTCCAGTTCCAGTGAAACGTGTTCACAGTGGCCAACATTGAAGCCATAATCCTAGGGCCGGCAGCAGGGGCACCGTAACGACTAGTCCACCGAGGTGGATGAGTGAACTTTCTAATACACTTTTAGATGGAAGTCTGTGCTTGTTTATGTTGCTTGTTCCGCTCCATTGTGCATAGTTGTGGTGGTCCTCTAACCTGGAAAGCTAGAGACGTCGCGTCGCTGATTATGGCAGCACGTCCTTGAGCCACCTTTTCCAGGAGCGCCCTGCCGTAGAGCTCCTGCACCGGAACAGCTGTGCCTCTCTCTCGGATGGTGCGGCCGATTTGGCGCTGATCTGGATTGGTCGAATTCTGTGGAAATTGTTCAGGTACTTGTTAAGGTTGTGCGCGCGGATTTAGAAAATATGTATGAAAAATGCAGAGACACCTTCCCTAATGCACATTAACCATAGCCTCTGCTCCTCTGCTTCTAGTAGTACTTCAAAACTGGCTCAATCGGTTTGCCAAGAATTAAAGTGCACAGGGATAAAATGCGAACGTGAACGTCTACTAGCTGATGATAATAACAAAAATAATCAGATGTCTTCCTTGACCAAATAAGCTAGGCATGGTTGATTAAATTGTGGTGCTGTGGCACAATTGCATAAGGTCAGACAAGCGGTGCCTCCGTGGAGGCGACGACTTTTAGAGCGCACCCAACGCAAGCCATTCGCACCATCTCACTATTTATAACAAAAACGCGCTACAATTTCGGAGCTCTGAGGACCGCCAAACGGTGTATGGTGTATATGAAAGGCTTGCCGTTAGCATCCTCGCCAACGTACGCTTCATGGGAAAGCGGTTAGCGTGGCGCCTTGCGAATCAAGTGGTCGCTGGTCCGAGGCCGCGTGGCAGATTCTTTCCTTCTCGTTTTTAAAGGCGATAGTCCTTCTTGGGGTACTTCAACGCAAAAGTTTTGATCTGTCTGTCTGTATGTATGTCTGTCTGTATATTTGCCTGTTTGTCTGCCGTAATGATTCCTAAACGGCCAACTTCATCCGCAGCACCCACCAATATTGCCGAAGTTTCACTGTTCATACTTGTGTGATTGTCAATTAAAAAGCAACTATTACACATATCTGAGGCACCATAATTACACGTCAATGATTTGTACGTGTGTCTTCATACGAGAGAAGGCATGCTTAAGTAATTATAAGGACCGTAGCATTTATCACGCTGCGCTGAAAATGCAACGTTATGCTCAAAAAGGCAAGTGTTTCCAACACTAAGAACTAAGACGACACGGTGGTGGCACTTGCCCATCGCTTTGCGTTCTACACCTCATCGCCTCCGAGACAAGTGTACGCCTTCCTTCGTTTTCGAAAATAACTACCAGATAGCGCTCGTGCCTAACGTGCCTCGATGCGCTCGTTCGCCTTCGCTGCACGGATCAAGACTGTTCACTCTCTCCAGACGCAAGACATTCGTCTTTCGACGACATTTGCAACGAAACATGCAGATACGGCGCCACTTTTTCTTTGCTATCTCTTTTTATATTTTTACGACGTTAATCTATGACAAAAATACGTCAGTGGAGACATGATGGACACCGGCATGAAACAATTTCGTGTTATAAATTTGGTTTAAAGTGCTAGTTAACAAACTTTGAAAGTTCAAATCGCGCAATATAGCTAGAAATTATCAGTTTGCTTAGCGTGGTCAAGGCGTGAAAATGCCAAAGCTCTCCAGTTTTCTGTGAACGTATACTTACAGCTACAGTTGCCACATACGATGTTCCAAGCCACATATACGGCACCGTATTTGGTCGGTCTACAAGGTCTTCAGCGCCCTCGATCTTTCGCACTTCAGACTTGATCATGAGGCAAGCCCGCATGTGTCCGCAGAAGGCATTCATCAGCACCAATGTGGCCAGCCACCAGACTGCACTTAATAGACGTTGAGCTCCTCCTCGAGCAGGTTCCTCCGTTGCTGAACAGCGTAGTAATAAGGATAAAAAAGCGAAACATAGTATAGCCATGCGTAGTATAATATAATAGGGGCGTGGTTGAGAAAGGGAAGTTAGGGGGAAGAAGAGCCAGGAGAGGAGAAAGAGCGTGACAAAATCGCTAATGAACTGTTCTCTGCAGCCCAGGACGTCAAGCAGGCTGCACGTTTAGAACATCGGCGTTTGCTTGCCTGATGACGCCAGCGTCTCCAGAGAACAGGTGCATCACTGCTCCGCATTTTTTGCGACAGCCTCAACATTTAGTCAGACTTTATACGTTTTTTTATTACGGCTCTCTTTTTAATGAAATATTTCTAAGGGCCCCACGAAATCCCAAAGAGTGCTCTTTTTTTAATGGTCAGCTTTCCTTCTCTTTTTCTATGGTCAGCTTTGACCATTTCACATCTATCTGTTCCGATTTGTACTCGGGAGAGGAAAATGCAGAGAAAAGAAACTGGAAAAATATAACCACATTGTCGATATGAGTAGATACACCACCTATCTCTTAGTCAGAGTACAGTGTGCATGCAAGGAAACGTCAACAGTGTGGCACCAATATTCTCTGCTGCGTCACACTTTTCAACTTCTTGTAGCCTAAATGGTAGTAAAAGTCACTGACGTCATCCATCATACAATCAAGGACAATTCTAGCACTTTTTTATTGCCATCAAGGTCAGAACGCACTGAAAACAGCAGGCCATGCTGTTCGCGTTTCTTTCCATTTCTCTTGTGCCTTTTCCCCTTATCTCTCTGCAACCCTCTTTTCTCCCCTTTATCCCTTTCCCAGTGCAGGGTAGCAAACCGAATATGCGTCTGGTTAACCTCCCTGCTTTTCCTTGCATCTTTATCTCTCTCTCTCTCTCCCCCTCATTATAAAAAAAACAGCGTCTCCAAGGTGGTGCTATGTGCTGAACCAATACCTCCGGAATTAGATGCGGGTTCTCCATCACTTGACAACCTTTATGGTGTACAATGAGGGGACCCGGCCGTTCCTATGGCATCAGGCGATAAATGCGGCATTGCCCTTTTTTGTTACTGTGACATCATTCACAACAGTATCCAATGGGAAGTTCTGCAGTAGCTGTCGGCGTCATCTTCCGTATAAACTACAACTCAGTAGCACCACGTGCCCCGCACTTCCTATGTTGTATGTGCAAGTCAAAACCTGCGAAAGCTGCAGATGGCCGCCGCTCAAGCAGAGTTGAAAGTGCCAGCCGGCTCCATCGAGCGGAGGAGTCTGATTGGGTAACAGTGGGGCTGCGGCTTGCGAGAAGCTGTTGCGCACTTTTATGATAGGAGAGTGGTTACGCGCGCTTTCCATGCACAAATTAGTCGATGACTCGTACCCTTGTACGTGCTGTGTTTTCACCGCTTACTTCGTGTTCAACTGACAGACGACGCGAAAACCACTTGGCTCGCTGAAGTGGCCACATTTCCTCAAGCTGGCGTCTCATACATTTAGCCTAATTACTAAAGAATATTTATTAGTAGCATACAATTTATTGATACTTATTTCACATTGACAGTTTGCAGTGTTGCGTAAAGAATTGGCACAATGGCAGTGAAAGCCTGAGAAAACAACGATCGCACATATAAAAGCCAGCCATACATGAGGAAAAATAAACATTCGCCTATAAAGCAAGCACATTCCGACTTTCATAGAAATCGAGCCACTAGACATATGATCCTAAGCGTGGTTGTGAATCACACACGAAATATATTGAACCTTATGCGCAGCTTCATATACACATCTAGAGAGGAAAAACAGGTGCATCAAACTCTTCCTTCCCTCCCCCCCCCCCAAAAAAAAAAGCTGCTATAGCCCTGTTCGGTTTAATATTCCGAAAATTCGATATCGCAGTCATTGCGGCATCTTCGCGGCGAAATTGCGGCTTTTCTTTTTCATTTTAGGCAATGTTCTTGTTTTCTCATTTCTGAAGCTCAGCTACACGCTCCCCTGTGGCCTCTAAAATCACCTGATACGCATAAGCGTGAGCCAAAGGAAACCCTATTACCTTCAAGGAAAAGGTTCTGCACGTACATCCACGTTGCATCGCTGATGCTCCGGATAAAGGACATTCGCTTTTGGGACTTGTAGGCTTGCACGTGATTGAGCAGAGCGGTCACCACGGACACGACAATCAAAGCTACGCTGAGGAACATCCACACCTGTGATGTCAATACAAATTGTTAATGTGCATGTGTGAGCCAACTTTGTCACGCCTAGGCCCGGAACAATTGATCGAAAGATGAAGAGGCACCGACAGGTGCTGGCTTCAAACTGAAGAATATGTCTAAGCGAGACGCATATATCGTATCCAAAAAACACAAACGAGACAAATTATAGTACGAACACTCAGTATACAAGCACCCATTTACTGCTCAATCACCTATATTAGTTGGAAAGTTAGCCCATAATCGTGTCTTTTTGTTCTTCGTCCAAACGTTTTGCGGTTAACGGCGGAAAATTATTCAGACGGGCCAACACGTCTACGTTTACGATTAACGGTGGAGAATCGTTCAGAGTGGGGACGGAGGCATTTGTTGTGCGCCTCACTCAGTTTCGCACATGAGACTTGACCAGCCAATCTTTGACCATACAATGATTTCCTGTGTTGACGTCATCGCTGCACTGGACGTTAGGTAGTTCATAGGGACGTATTCACTCTGTCACAAATTCTAGAGAACTGTGACGTCATGGTGACATCCCATGATGAAGTCCTCCCATGATGATGGTTTCTGGCGTCAGTCGTGCTGACACCGAGGCTGGTGGTCAATTTTGAATTTATTGAGCCGTTTAACCACTTTCACTTTAATATGTAAAATTACTTCGTAAAATTTTGTAGCGCTTTTCGACCTTTGTCCTTAACCGACTTTTTCCAAAAGGCTTGCGCAGAGTATCATTTCCGAAAGCTACGCGTCTTGCGACTAAATTAAGAATACTCGCCATCCAGTCAAAAGCCATCATATATCCAAAGACACTACTCTGTTGCGAGCTCTCGCGACCCGCCAAGATGCGCAGTTCCTCCATGTAGAACACAGTCGAAGGCTTAGCGATCTCCAGGCGTTCCGAGGCTGGAAAAAATGGTCCCATGGCCAGGTCACTCTCCTGGAAAAATTAATACGTTAGTAGCACAGGCAATCTGTTCCTTTTGACAAATAGTCACGTTTCAAACTCTAGCATGTTCTAGTGGTGCGACGTGATTTCCTCCTTTATTTGTTTTTATTTTCACGAGAACAACAAATAGTGCAAATGCGAAACGCTTGTAAACCTGAGAAAAGGCACCTCCTTTAAAAAAGTACAGCCAGCAGCAGGCCATCTACATACATTGTAGAAAGGGAAATTCGAAAGAGAAAATGAAAAAAATTACAGGCACAAAAAAAAACTTTGCTAGCACTACTGGCGCAAGGCCGGACGGAACCAAACCGAGATTTTTCGAATTCTCGCTAGTGGGGTCAACCTTTTGCTAAAGATGGGAAGCGTTTGCTGGTAGATGCCGTTATGATTATTAAGTGACTTTTTGAAAGGAGAAACGGAAGGAATGAGCGCTGTTCTGTTACTTCCTCTCTCTGAACGGAGGGCACCTCCACAGTTCTGCGCAGGGGATGGGGGTAAGAGGGAATTGAAAAAGAATAGGGAGGAATTAAACGTATAGAGATAGAGAGACACTTGGCTATCTTTCTCAGGTGTCTGTAGGTTCCCCACTCTACCAAGAACGTCACGTGGTTTTGGTGGGAACATACCACGTGGCTACCTGTGAAATGATGTCGTGATTTCAATTGTGTAAACCAGCTATTACGCGGTTCCTTGCGGGGAAGGAAAAAAAATTCCTTTCTCTTATCATTTACTTTTGCAACTTTTTTCTTCCATCATCCTTTATTACGCTTACCCCTTTACCCAGCACAGGGTAACCAGCGAGTCTGACAACTGGCTAACCTACCGGTCCTTCCGTTTTTCTCCCTCCTACTCCTCCTCCTGGCGGGAATATCTCGCATGACCAGTCGTTACGTGATTTTATTCACTCAACTAGCACTTACATGATGTTACTCGATTTTTGTCATGGCCGAGATTAGTTAGGTGATTCTACATGATTTCCGTCACGTAACTAAATGTGACGTGTTAAAAGACTTTGGCCACATGATTAGTGTTACGAGCTGTTACAGCTTGTCACATGTTTCTTGACTAGCTCTTACGAGTACTTCGATTCGAGTGACCAGTCGATGCATGCGTTATGACGAGAACATATCATGTGAGTAGTTGTTGCATCGCGGTATTTGATTTTAGTCAATAAGTAGTTGCACGGTGTTACGTGATATTAGCAACGTGGCTATCTGTTATGCGATCTTGCTTGACCTTATTCATGGGACTAGCTGTTACTTGTTTCAGGCAGTAACATGTCATGTTTCTAGTTCTTACGTGGTGTTACACAATATTTAGTCATGGTACTAAATGTTCTGTGATTTTTAGGGGTATCACTTGGTGTTACGTGATGTGACACGTTTTTTAGTCACGTGAGTAGTTACATGATATCTCGTGATTTTAATCTCATACCTCGTTACTTAAACATTGTTTCTTATTCTTGTCGCTAGCCCCGCCTCGGTGGTCTAGTGGCTAAGGTACTCGGCTGCTGACCCGCAGGTCGCGGGATCAAATCCCAGCTGTGGCGGCTGCATTTCCGATGGAGGCAGAAATGTTGAAGGCCCGTGTAGTCAGATTTGGGTGCACGTTAAAGAACCCCAGGTGGTCGAAATTTCCGGAGCCCTCCACTACGGCGTCTCTCATAATCAGAAAGTGGTTTTGGGACGTTAAACCCCACAAATCAATCAATCATTATTCTTGTCGCTAGTTTTAGGGTAATTTTACGTGATTTAACCTTATGGCTGAATGTAACGTGAAGCCACGGAATTCACGTTTCCTTGTGCAGTTATTACGTTATGTCTCGCCAAGTACTGACGGGGCTACATGGGCAACGTGATTACGTCGGCGAGATGACATTTCCTAGGAAGGATGAGTCAACACCGAAACGGTGCACGTAGCTTTGGTGCAGCACGAAACGTTCTTCCAGAACACAAGGAAAACATGAAACATCGCTTCAACTTTGACGCTTCCCGCGTCATCGAAACGGAACGTAGCCGCACCAATGGCAGTTCTTAGAATCTTGAGATATCCAATTAGCTGGAAGTATTTACCGCTCAACTGGAACCTTGTGAGCGTGTATGTAAATGGTCTCAGGAACCAATGGAGAAGACAAATTAGCAACAAGGCGGACGGAAAGAGGGATAAAACTACTCAGAAAAAGCACCAGCTTCGGAGCTGGCCGGGTAGCCACTCTTTGGTGAAGGTACAGAACGGGTGTTAGACACTAAGTGCAACTGGTGAATGTGTTTACTCGTGTGACTACTTACGCATTGTTACGTCACTTTAAGTCACGTGACATACTTGCTCCTCACACTTCTTGCCTTCCACCAAGGCCGTAAGAACTTTAGCATGACTCAGGGGGGGAGGGGGGGAGATATAAGAAAGCGAATGGCGGGAGCGCGTGCTGGTTCATGCCTGCTCGCACTAGCCGGTGCAGCGAAAAACTTTGCTTCGCTGATAATATTGTGTAACACGTGTATTATAAAACTTTTTGGACACACACATAGATACACATTATCACACTTGTAACAAGAAACATCTTCGCCAAACACTTTATACGAACTCTCAGTGCATAGATCAGGCAGAGTTAACAAATATAGGTTGAGTAATCTGGGGAGTAATGCAATTGGTAATGGATAAAGACTGCAAAAGCATTGCGTTTACACAGTAAGACACGTGATATGTAACATAAGCGAGCAGCCACACAGAGGAGAATTTGAGGAAAAAAATGTTGTTTTCAAATTTACATCAAACCATGCTAACCACGAATTTGCTTGCGCATTGTGCTGCCTCACCTACAAGAAAATCAAGTTGTGCCATGCGAACCTTCATCTATTTCTAATATCGTAGTATGTGGTACTAATAATAAGTGCTGGAGATTAATGACCCAAGATGCCGATATAAATATGAGAAACGCCGTAAAGGAGGGCTCTGGAAATTTCGACCACCTGCGTTCTTTAGCGTGCAGCGAAATTTCAGCACACGCCTCAAGCATTTTCTGCTTCACCAGAAATGTCGCCGCCACGGTTGTACGTGATACTTATTTCTCATTATCTCACATATTTTATGTGTTGCATAAGGAACGTGTACACCAAGAACTAGAATATCCAACACACTTGTTCTTAAGAAGATGCAGATTCTGTTCGCACTCAAGAGTGCGAGATCAACATTATCAGATGTGCTCCACTGGGGAGAGAAAAGGAACAAAACCATAAATTATGACGATTACTACAAGAAACATGCGTATTACGCACAACGATCCTGTTGCGGCCAGACGCTTAGTTAGAACGTATATTAAGGCTCCTACTGCTCGTCATTGCCAGTCGCGCACTTCAAACGCCTTTTTCCTAAATAAGCAAGGATAAATGTATAGTGATAAAGTGAAAGCGAACTGGCTGACAATCCTACAACACCTATCCCTCTGCAATGGAGGCGAAGGCGAGAATACCAGCCCATTTTTTTTTTCGAGTGCCTGGGCTGTAAAATGAAGGGAGTGAAATCTTTCTGAAAACCACCGCTACGGTGTTTCTCGCTGCAAAGTCGGTACACCCCAGCTTTTTTTTTTTTTTTTTGATAAGCGGCCATTGAAAGGAAACCTGTCAAATGTGTGCTGTATACGCATACAAGGTATGAAAAAGAATACATGTCTCACATTTCGATGTAGCATACCCATGCACCCTGTCCAGGAGCCGTCATCCCGAGGACTTCCTGTGGTCACCTCCGGAGGTAGAGCAATAGTGTAACTGCAAAGTTGCAGTGCGATGGCTGACATGTGGGCTCGTTGCTATAGCATCGTTGGGGAATATTTCAATGCATGTAACCCAGGACACAACAAGACACGAACACAGTACAAAGCCGTGTAGGTACTTATGTTCTTTCGCCTTGTTTTTGTCCACGCTCAAGCTAGCTACAGTAACATTGAGAGGCAAGTGATGTAAAACGATATGTAGGGTATGGGAAGTGTTTTTATCTGAGAAGTTACTTAGTTAACTCATTCGCGCACAGACCTATTGCATTTAATTTACTTACTATCTCTCTGGTTAGTCTAATTTTTTATATTAGCCCATGTCTCAGGTCATATTACGAGGATATTTTGTGGGCCTCATACTGTGGCTGTAAAACGCATGAATAAGAATGTTTCATTCAAATGACGAGTAAGACATTGAATATTAAAACTATGATTTTTCAATGAACAATCCACCGGTGCAAACACTACCACAATAAAATTTCGCTATTCTGGAAATAGGGCAGTTTAATTTCTTTTTTTAAATGAAGAGAAGCTTCACATTTCTCATATATAGCACATTGTATGGTACTGAGAACGACGTTCTCAATTCAGAAGACCAGTTTTTTTAACGTAAAGAAAAGTACGAGGAGGAGATGCGTGTGTGTATAAGTTGTTCCGTGTGTGAATGAGTTCAGAAGATAGCGAAGGTTGAAATGAATAGGGCAAATTATGCTAATTCTGCAGAAAAGTTCGCCGAATATTTTTGTAATGAAAAGCGCACACTACCAATAAATATAACCACCAACCTCACGATTCTCGAATTCAACCCTGGCTTTTCGTTTGTTACCTTCTTTTTGTGCTTCTCAAAATAGCTTGTCACTAGTGACTATCGCTGGCTGAGTGATCTCAAAAACCTATTCATTTTCTTTAAAATTTGAACTATCCTAATGACTTTGCTGAAGAGCAACAAGTCTAAGTGGAGGTCCGTGCAACGCTTCGTAATAAGTAAAAATAGTGTGCCAAATTTTCTTTCGTTCCTTCAACCCCGCCACTCTGCTTACGTGTCATCTGAACGAAACCAGTTTTTATTCCCAGGGTACCTGAATTTTTTCTAATAAAACTCTATTTCAGCGTCCGTAGCTTCGGCATTGTCGATTCTATGCCCAAGATATACAAGCTTGCATTTCCATGAGCTGTTGTCTAGATACTGTTGTACGCGTTTAGAGCCTTATCTTTAGAGCTTGACTAAGATGAATGATCTTCCGTGGGTTCACTGAAAAACAATAGATTCTGCAATGCTACAAGACGAAATTAGAGTAGCCTGCCCCGTTTCTACGTAATTGTAGAAGCTACGGCCTCCCTCCATGGCTTTTGAGCCGTATGTATATGAGGAGAATAGTTAGTATTACCAGCTGGTATAGTCACATATTGATCACCGAAAGCTGACGCCGGCAATTTTTGGAGTTCAATGCATCTCAACGAAATTCACTGGGTGCATTTGTATGCACGTTTGCGCCAAAAAGGCCCAATTTCAGGCTTGAGAGTTTTGCACATTCTTTTCAAACGCATTTTATAGCTTGCCTCTGAACAGTCACATCGCTTGCCAGAATTAATGGCAAAATTGTGTGTGTGACGTTGATTATCGTAAAGCGCCATTGATGGAACCGATGTACCAATGCAGCGTTCGCTTGCCTGCTATCAATTCTGTGCTTTTTGCAAGCGATTCCTTGGTTGAGTGTGTGATTTCCTTTTCTGTGTTGTTAGGCGTGTGATGGGGGGCAAGTGGTGTTGCATTGTGGGCAGCACACGATTCGCAATATATTCACCTTAACAGCGTAAGCGTTTTAGCTGATCGTCGCAGGCTCAAAATTCGACGGCCCGGACAAGTAGTGTCATCTGGCGGTGTTATGCGCAACCACGAAGGTTAGGGCAAAGTATTACGCCACACGTATCAGCGCACATGGTTCTGTTTGAAATTAAAATTGATTTTTTTATTTCGGCAAAAAGCAAGTACAGTGCTTGAAAACACGCCCGCCCCGTGCGAAGACAAAATCCCTAGAAAATTACACAATTATCAGCTCAAAATCAAACAGTGAACAAAAAGAAAAAAGCATGATGAATTGCTACTTGGAAGTTATACGTGTCAAAATAAGTGACAATAGTTCAGGCAATGGCATCAATATTTTTTTTTCATGCGGCTATCAAATGAAACACAGTATAAAAAACATAACCAAACCTTAATTCAGTTTACATGACAAAAACAAGACATTCGACAAACGAAGTTTAAAGAATAAAAAAAAAACAAATACATATTTTGGTTTCGATTTTGGTATTGCAATTTTTCGATAAATAAAACTATTTTCTACTTTGTTGCGCATTTCAGCTATCGAGCGCGTGACAAGGGTGTCGCAGCAACATACAAGCACCATTACCCTGAAACTGTAAAAAAATCACCGGTTCTCCCTTCAATGTTGCCGTTGCAAATGTAGAAGTTTCCTTTTCCGCAACTCATTTTTTTCTGGTATTTGCGAGGATTGTAACCACATTCCTGCTCCTATTACCGACATTACTGGTGATCAATGTTTTGAGATTATGTTACGTACCAGTAAATATTTAGTACACCTCATATGCTTGTTGAGTGGTCTCGAATATGTTTTATAGTGTTTACCTGTACTGTATAGCTCTTAATCCTCCTTAATCCTTCAGTCGTCCGAGTAAAATAAATGAAATCAAACGAAATGTAAAAGACAAATAATGCAAGTTTGCTTGGAAGTCACAGGCACTAACTTGAAATGGAGCGCTTGAACCAGGGCGTTGAAGACGTTTCCCACCGTACCGTTCAGAAGGTACTCGTCGTTAGGGCCACGCCTGATATTCGTGTGTGGGCTGTACTGCGTAGTAATAATCATAAAGACAACAACAGTGAGGCAAGTTCTTGTCTTTTCTATGGCATTCAGCAACAATGTAGGAGCAATAGACGACGAACACAAAAAACGTATTCTGGGCACAAGATTGTCTTCACGTCGTGGCCTATCATGAACCATAGCCACTCGAAGTTTGTCCACACTTAAATGCACGCACTTAACTGTAAGATGCATAAGCGAATGTGAAACGTGGCCCGGTGGCAAAATGGAATGCCTCTCCTCCAACCAGCCAGCTTTTTGAATTCGCTTATGCGTCCTTCAGTAAAGTGCGCGCCGGGTCTATTCTGAACACGATGTCTTGCCCATGTCTTGGCTAAGCTGCAGGCATATCTACTTCAGCAGTAGTCCGTCATAACCACTGGACCACTATCAACGGGGATAGGTATATGACCAGCCTTTAGCAATAAAATAGCCTCAGTGATACACGTAAGCTACCATGACATTACCACAATTCCTGCAATTGAAGAGCTGCGCCTGAAAACGCATAGAACTTCACTTGTTACAAAATACGACGCCAAAAGATAACAACATGGTACCATTGCAACATGGTGCTCCTAAATGATGAAAACATGTCCACGATGCCTCTGGAAGAATATACGTACCGCGCATTGAACACGGTATACGAATAACGTAGTCTACCGGAGCAACGATAATTAGCAACAAAGGTGTTTTGCCTGACGTGAATAACAATATACTTACGGGCAGGATGGAAACTCGTACAACATTCTCGTACATATCAGGCGTTGATGCAAAGCCCGGCGTTCAGAAAGGAAAAACTCAGCAGAACTGTTCTTTCAGCGGGTCAATTCAGTCCCCAAAGGGCTACTAAATGAAAGCTCTTATACTTAAACAGCATTCAAGGAGCGACTCTTAGGCGTTACTGAGTGCACCGTTCTGCTGGGTTAAACGACCGGCAGCCAGTGTGCAAATAGCGCGAGCCAAATTGGCTCCAGATTGCGCATTTATTGAACATATCCTCCCTCTCAGTGCAGCGATGCACCGAAATCATAAAAAATACGATGCATAATGAACTAGGTCTATCAGGGTCAGTGCCATCTATTCCCCGCCAGTTAGACAGCATTCATGCAGAACCAATCAATCCATTTTCGGCCATTCCAAATGATAAGTGCGAACACGGTAAGCGCTTGTCGGCGCCTTGAATAATCGCAAGGCCGTAGAGAGCGCACTCTGTGAGTGCTCATTTTTTCAGCTCCCCCGATTCCAGCGTTTGCTTCAAGCATTCAATCTCAGCAAGCCTTCAGCAACTTGCACTTGCTGCGCGTTCAAGATAAGGCCTGGTAACTGGGATATCAGGAATTCTTTGACGAGTCTTAAAAAATAGACAATAGGTGATTAGTACTACCACCATGTCCGAAACAGCAAAATATGACCTACAAACAGTTGCATACTAATTACAAAACGTACAACAAACAATCTGCTTGATTAATTCAGTGGGAGTGGATCATTTCGAGCAGAATCATTGTCACATAAACGTAATAACAAGTTTGGTATATGTGGACCTAGCGAAATGACCGCGAACGCGCTATGCGCGTAGCATATAGTCATGATGTACATAATACGTAAATCATGATTTTTATGTTTGGACGTGTTATTTACCTTCGTCATGTATTCACGTCACGTGATACCAAATTTGGTACAAGTGCACCTAGCGAAACAGCTGCGAGCACGCTATGAGCGTTGCATGTCGTCGTGTTTTACATGACACGCATGCCATGAATATCATGTTTGAATGTCTCATTTACATTCGTCATTCATTCACGTTACATAATACGAAATTTTGCATATGTAAAGCTAGCGAAACAGCCGTGAGCGCATCGAGAGCGTGGTATGTTGTCATAATCTTACATGACACGCATGTTGTGATTATCTTGTTTGCATCAGTCATATACCTTCGTCATCTATTGACGTCACGTAACACTAAATTAGGTATATGTGAAGCTAGCGAAACGACAGCGAGTGCACTATGAGCGTTCCATGTAGTCGTGTTTTACATGACATGCTTGTCATGATTATCATGGTTGGATGTGTCATTTACTTTGGCCATCGATTCACCTCCCATGATACCAAAATTAGGTATATGTGAAGCTAGTGAAACAATCGCGAGCGCACCATGAGCGTTACGTGTAGTCATGACCTACATAACATGCGTGTCTTGATTTCTGTGTTAAGGTCTATTACTTGTGTTCACCATGCAGTCATGTCATACCATACCAGTTTTGTAATATGCCATGTGAACGAAAGCACCGCAGGAGCAGCAAGACCATGAAATGTAAATTATTACATTCATGACATGTCATGTTTTTCATGACTTGTCACTTGTGGTCATCATACGATCATGTTATGCCATACCAATTTTGACATCAATACCATTATCGAAACGGCCTGAAGAGCTAACAGTCGTAGGTGGTTAGATAGATAGATGTATACGATAAAAGTTGTCAACGTTTGCTTAGAAATACTGTGCATTTAAAAGCAGTATTCACTTACATACTCAAGCATAGCAGTGTCATAGTCGTTTCGCGACTCCTATTGACAACAGAAACTTTAGCATTCCCTTCCGTCGCTATCTGCTTGAAAGATCAGACGTCCCGGCACCCAAATTGTGCTACTCGGAAAACGGCTGGTCATCGAGCCATGCTAAGGTTAGCGAAAGCTGATATCTTTTGGAGCCGTAGTGAGGTCAATCGCAAAGCACCGTAGGTTATGTGACTCCTGGAAGAATGGTCCCTTGCATTGGCGATGCTCGCCCCTACTGACGTGCAGCGTGGCAGTCCAAGACAAGTCCTGAGCGCCTGGTTCTGAGCACTAACGTACCGACCCACGAAATCAATTTTAGGATTAAGGGCAGCCAGGCGGTCACAAAAAAAAGTCTCTGCGTTTACAGAAATAATAGTCTCAGTGGTCATTATGTGACTGAAAGGTTATGTGATTGCCAGTGGTACAATGGTAAAGAGAACTAGCATGCAAATAGTCCGAGGCAAAGCCTGGGAAATAATATTAGAAGCAATTGTAGTGTAAATGTGAAGAAACCACATGTGGCACCAATGGGGTCCTAAACGTGCAGGCCGCAGGGTGATGGTTCACACACGTGGACAACAAGGTGCCTCTAAGAGTCCGCCTCCCACAAGTTCTTCCCAACTCCATTACCTGGATGCCTTGCTGTCTGCGCTGGCACCACTGTCCCTTCAATGCACATGCCATGACTGGAAACCATTGAGGTCATCTGGTATTTACTGCTCTGTCAAGCCACATATACATACATGCTTTAACGATTAATAAGCAGACAAGCAGCTCTTCGGTGCCCTGTTTGAAAAACAGAATAAACCTGTACCCTTCAGCACGGATGCTCATGGTAACAGCGCGCAGAAGGTTGTAGGGCTTTCCTTGCCAATCTGCCGCAGTGGGCATGAGCCTGGTTTGTGATATATCAGGAGAAGCGGAACCGTTGAGGCATTAAACTTCATAGCTTTCCTAAAATAACATTTAACAGTCTCTACGTTGCATTCTTGGTCAATCCCCCAAAGTGGGTACGTGCCATGTATCTAAGGAAGCCAAGCAAAGCAAACAGGCCCACCTACCGGAATGGCATGGCGCATCGCCATTTCGGGGTCGCTGCCGTCGATCGACGGGAGCAGTCGCATACCACGTCGACTCTGTGAAATATCGCAATTATTTGCGTCACATCAAGTCGTTCTCTTGCAAGCCTTCTACCACCATCTCCAAGAACGTCAGCCGCAACCGAAGACATCACGTCTTGTCAAGGTGGGCCATCTTCTGACCCTTTTTTGGTCACTTGAAGCTTTCGCCAAACCACCGCGGAGTTAAGCCTAACCGCAGTAAGAGCCGCGCTGGTCCTGCCCGGGGCTTCCCCGGTTATGGCGTCTCCAAATCAAGTCACCGGTTACGATCCGGAGTCACTACAGATAATACAGATGGATACCGCTCAAACCGAGACCCCTCTATCAACCGAGGAATAGTACCACAAGGATATGGTCCGCGTCTGGCGCGGAAGGAAGAACACAGCAGTGGCGTCGAGAGACGCCAGGGCTCCTGCAGCCAAACAAGCAGCGTCTCGCCCTCAGCAAGCACAGGGCAAGAACGCGCCGAGCGTCACCTCGCAGCGCGCCCAGCAACTCCAGTGGCGGCCGAAGAACACGCCGCGCATCGAAGAATACGACATCATAGTGGTGCTGAAACCGCGTGAAACGCTCGACCTCAAGGCCACGTTTGGTCCTGGACAAGCCGGCGCTGCAGTCCGCAGCATCCTCGGAGCCGACGCAAGTGTGGGACTTGCGGTGTGGCCCTTCTGGGATCAAAATGTACTTGTGTGCACGCTCAAATCAGTGGACGCTGCCGAGAGACTCCTCCGGGACATTAAGCTGCCAGTCGGGGGCCGCCAGCTAACATTCCGGGGACATCCCAAACTCTCCGGTGAGTTCTGTCGGGGCGTCGTGCATGTCTCTCAAGACGAAACGTCCGAAACTGTGAAAAGCAAGCTCAGTGCTGAGCCAAATATAGTGTCTGTGCGCAGGCTTGGGGACACCCCGGTTGCGGTGATCACTTTCGCGGGGACCAAGGTGCCACGGACGGTGTTATACAACTGCGAGCGGCTCCCTGTTCGCTTGTGTAAGAAGACAGTGCCTGCATGCCCACTTTGTGGCACAGTGGGCCATCGAGCAGGTACTTGCCCGCGCCCGCCGCCCGGCCGCTGCACAAGCTGCGGCGTTCAGGTACCTGCTGCTACTCCTGACGGCCCCACGGAACACCAGTGCATTCCGAGCTGCCTCCTCTGCGGCGGTGGCCACAAGACTGGAGCTTCCGGTTGTGCTAAACGGTTCCGGCAGCCGGTCAAGTCGGGATCCCCACGCGGATCCAAGCCGAGGACAACGGGGGGGAAGGGTGGGAACAAACAGGCTCCGACTCCCAAGACTGGCCCCAAGAAAGCACCAGCCGCGAAGTCGAATAAGCCAGAACCCAAGAAGACCAACACCGGGCACTCCACCAATGTAAAGTCTGGGACCCTGTCGGAGCCTCCTGTCTTGGTCAAGGACTTCCCACCCTTGACAGCCTTCCAAGCACAGGTGAGCTGTTTGGGTGGGGCAGTTTATGGACCTTCCTCTTCTTCCTCCCCTACCGAAACCGCCCTACAGCAGCAGATAGGGGAGCTCAGGCGCCAGAACCAAATTCTTGCGCGCAAAATTCAGGAATTAGAAGCGAAGCAGGTTGGGTCGTCCGAGCCAGTGCACGAAGCCGAGACAGAGGACGGGGATAACGGCTCTTTCGTCACATCCCGCCTCACTAGCGTCTCGCGGCAGGACGCGGACACGGTAGTTGGACCAGCTTCCATTACCGGATATATCAGTCGCATCGAGTCCCTAGAGCATAAAACCGAGCAATTAGAGGCGAGCGTGGCAGCCCTCCCAACTCAAATCATGTCGGCAGTCCGTGAGTCCTTTCAGGACATGTTCACGGTGGCCTTAACGCAAGCACTTCCCGAAATTGTGGCGCAGGTCTCTAACTCAGTCCTTAAAGCCGTGCAGCCCTGGGTTATCGCCCAAATCAATAACACCACTCAGAGCGACTCCCCGCAGCTTAAACGCAAGTCGGCCTCCCATCAGGCAGCAGAAGAAGGCTTTTCGGGGCCGGCTCTAGGTCCGGACCGGTCCTCTGCACCGTAAATAAATACTAAAAGATGGCTAGCCAATCTAATAAACAAGCTAAATATCTACAAAACTTTGAGATGATACAATGGAACTGCAGGGGTTTTAGAGCCTGGAAAAAACGGTCGCACCTCCAGCTCTACTTGCAGTCCGTCGGAAACATGCCCTCCTTGCTTGCTTTGCAGGAGCCCGGTTTGGACGTTAAATTCTCTGGCTATAGCATAGCACTTTCCAGGCGGGGGGGGGGGGGAGGGGGCCTCATCATGCATCCTTGTGAACAAGGCATATACCGCGATTCAGGTCGATTTAAACTTAAGTACTGAACAAGAATACACAATGGTCAGAGTACTGCCTCTCAGACGTCGCGACCAGTCAATACACATCCTAAATATATACAGCCCCCCACATAAGCCCCGCGTAACTTTTAGCGAAATCTTCCTCCGGGCGATCAAGTTGGCAGACAAGGACCCCTTAGTGATCGTGGGAGACTTCAATGCTCCCAGCCTTCACTGAGGCTATCACTACGAGAAGGCCAGAGGACGTAAGCTGGCGGAGCTTATCTCCACCCTTCGCCTCACGCTGCTCACGGATCCGGCGTACCCCACTCGAGTGGGGAACTCGGTAACCCGTGACACGTGTCCGGACCTCTCTCTCGTAAAAAAATGCTAAGGATGCTACCTGGGAGAACTTGGGCAATTCTCTAGGCAGTGATCACTGCCTTCTCCGGGTCACACTCCTGGAAAAGTCAGCTCATAAAAAATGCGGTCAAGCCAAGTTGACCGATTGGACCCAATTTCGCAATCTGACTATCCCTCCCGTACTATTTTCTGGAGGCTATGCAGAATGGGCTCAACACGTAAACAAAATTCAGAAAAGACTTACTACTACCCTCCAAACCAACGAAGAAATCCCCGCAGTTGACACTCACCTCCTACACTTGTGGGAGGCGCGCCGAAGCTTAACAAAACGTCGGAAAAAGCAGAAGACTAATCGCAAATTATGTATCCGCATAGCCCAACTCACGGAACAGGCTGCAGCGTATGCTGCCCAACTCTCAGATTCAAATTGGATAGCCCGCTGCGACGCCGCAGCTCGTCAGATGAGCTCGAAGGGGACATGGCGTCTCTTTCGCAGTCTCATAGACCCCTCTCAAACGAGAGGGGAGGCGCAGAAGCAGCTCCGGCGAGCTCTGCAAGGGTACCAAGGCACTCCGGCACAGCTTGCGGATGCTCTGTGCGATAGGTATCTCTGTCGTACGGAGGACCCGCCTGGGCCGGCGTACACGTACTCTGGTAAGCCTAACCACCAACTCGATGCCCGTTTTGAGTTGCATGACCTTAAAGCGGCTTTAGCTTAAATGCGCAGGAGTATGGCTCCGGGGCTGGACCGCATAACAGTAAAGCTGGCGGCAAACCTCCCTGACACAGCCTACCTCCATTTATTGGAATACATGAACGAGATATGGGACAGCCGTGCGCTTCCTTCCGAATGGAAACGACACTTGTGACTTTATCCCCAAAGCAGGCAAGGCCGTGAATACGGAAAATCTGAGGCCCACATCATAGACTTCGTGCGCGGGCAAGCTTATGGAGACGATGGTACGGGATCGCCTCTCCCCATACCTTGAGGGCAAGGGCTTCTTTGCAGACACCATGTTTGGGTTTCGCCCACACATGTCTGCACAGGACGTCCTTCTCCAGCTCCATAGGGCCGTCATACAGCCCATAAGTATGCAACACAATGATAAAGCCATCCTCGCCCTTGATCTGAAGGGGGCTTTCGACAATGTTAAACACAGCAGCATCCTGGCTAACTTGAGCTCCACCGATTGCGGCGCTAAGGCCTTTGCATATGTCAGAGATTTTCTCTCTAAACGCCAGGCACTTCTTCAGATCGAGGACGAGGAATATGGCCCTTACATTATGGGAACACGGGGTACCCCACAGGGAGCAGTATTATCACCGCTCCTTTTCAACATTGCTATGATGCGCCTTCCAAGCGAATTGGCCAGGGTGGAAGGCACACAACACGCAGTATATGCCGACGATATTACAATCTGGACCACTGAAGGGAGCCTTGGTGAAATGCAGGAACGCCTTCAGCAGGCCGCATCCATACTCGAGGCGTACGCCAACGATTGTGGACGCCAATGTGCTCCAAACAAATCAGAGCTTCTGCACGTTAGAGCGAAGCCAAGAGATAAGTCAGCCATACACATCTCCCTGTCTGGGGTTCCCATCAGAGAGGTGGAGGAGCTCCGGATTCTGGGCCTGTTCATTCACCACAGACTCAGACCGGACTCCACTATAGTGAAACTCAAGAGAATAGGCGAACAGGTAGGGCGCATGATCCACCGCGTTTCCAACAAGCGGGGTGGTCTGCGGGGCAGGGACGCGCTTCGGCTCATTACGTGAAACCCCACATATCAACGCGCTTCGGCTCGCCCATGCCTTCGTGACTAGCCGGATCCTCTACGCCGTCCCATACCTTCGCACTAATAAGCAAGAAGACGAAAGAATAGATGCCATCGTTCGTAAGGCTACTAAACGAGCTCTGGATCTCCCGGTGGCCACTTCCAACGCCCAACTGAAGCGTTATGTGTGCTCAACTTCTACCAGGAGTTGCGGGAGGCCCACCTTATGAATCAATATACGCGGCTCGTGCGGACGGCTCCCGGGCGCCGCCTGCTAAACCGCTTACATATACAGCACACTTGCACTGCAGAGGAGGCGGAGCGTATTCCGGAACTGTGGCGGCATATGCTCTCGGTCGCTCCACTCCCCAGTAACATGGATAAGCACACGCACGAAAGCAGAAGACAGGCGCGGGCTCGGACGCTTGAGAGGCAACACGGCTCCCGACCTTGTGTATTCTACGTAGATATAGCAGGGCCTTCGCCTACGGGATTTTACACGGCCTCTGTAGTTTCATTTCATTTCATTTTCATTTTATTTTATTCGGACATTTCCGCAGAAATGTCCACGAAGGGGGCAAAAGGAGAGTGTGTCTCCTGACTTGGCCCCTCTTCGTGAGGCACCTCGGGCAGGTAGAGCAGGACAGTACAAAACACCATAACATATTTTGAAATACAATACAAGTTGAAAAACAGTGAATACTATAAATATTACATACATTACATATTTCCTTTACATACACTGTAGACTTGTGTTCTGTTTATTACATCGTAAATACGCTTCTTAAATTGTGTTATGTTTTTAGCCTCCTTAGCGTATTCATTTATTTCAGGAATCCTGTTGCACAGTAGAATGATTTTGTTATTAATTGACCGGGAAAAGCATGCCAGTGGGCTCTCGTTCCGAGCACAAAATCCAGAGCACGCTGAGGAAGTCGCGATAGCGCTTGCTGCTGCGGACCCCAACTCGAAAGTTATCATCACGGACTGCCGGAAAGCATGTGCTCATTACTTGGTAGGAGAGATATCCCCCCTAGCCAGCAAATTCTAAAACGGGCTCTCACTGATCCAGCCCCGAAACGCATCGTATGGGCTCCTGGCCATCAGGGCTTACGAGGTAATGAGGCCGCTGACGCGGCCGCCCGAGCACTTACCCACCGGGCTCCTCACCTTGGCTCTTATGACTCGGAGGCCAATACACCGCTGCTGCGGTTCAAAGAAATTCTGACCTATTATCGCGACACTCACCGCCTTTACCCGGCTCCTGCAAAGGGGATGAGTAAGGCAGAAGAGCGAACTCTAAGGCGCCTGCAGACAGGTACTCTACTCTGTCCTGCAATTCTAAAACATTTCGATGCGAACACAGATGGGCGGTGCCCACACTGTGGGGAGACGTGTTATATCTTCCACATGGTATGGGCATGTCCGAAAAATCCCCACCTACCCCCTTCCCCTACCCCTTCCCGAGAGGCATGGGAGACTGCCCTCCTCAACTGCTCATCACTAGAGTCTCAACGGGCTCTGGTGAGACGGGCGCGAGTAGGGGCCTTGTCATGCAGTGTCCCGGACTAAGGACGCCGACCATGTAGCGGGGTCATGCTTTGGCCCCGTACCTCTCTCTTTTATAATAAATGTTTTTCATCATCATCATCATCGTCATTGCCGTTTGTGTTTTCGCCGTTAGCTGGTATATGGTGAACGAGCGCCAACCTGCTCTCCTGCCACGCATTGATGTATGCGTCATGAACGCAGCGAATACTTTTCTTCTGCAGCGAACGTCTACACTATCGAGGGAAAGAAGATGGAGGACGGCAGTTTCGAAGCGAGCTCACACTCAGAAACCATCGGTCCTATAGAGAAGCAGGTGGGGCTCAATGAAGATAAGGAAAGCAAGGACCCAAGAAATCTTGGCATGGAGGACTGTCGACCATCCGAAAATCTAAGCACTGTCGAGCAGGCACACGACGACGACAATAAGGATGGCCAGGACAGATGACGAGATGTGGGTGGCGCGCAACGAGGACAAGGACAGCAAAGACACAAGGGAGCTTGGCATGGAGGAAAGTCGACCATCGAAAAATCCAAGCACTGTCGATCAGGCACATGCCGATGACGATAAAGAAAGCCAGACCAGAGGTACAGGTGGCGAGAAGCAGGTGGCTTGCAACGAGGGTAAGGATAGCGAGGACACAAAGGCCGGGCTTGGCATGAAGGAAAGTTGACCATCGGAATATCTGAGCGCTGTCGACCTGGCACGAAATGGCGACGATAAAGAAGGTCAGGATAGAGGGGTAGGCTTAAAGAAGCAGGTGATGCGCAACGAGGGTAAAGACAGCGAGAACGCAAAAGACGTTGGCATGGAGAAAAGTGTACCATCAGGAAATCTAAGCGTTATCGAGCTGGCACGCGACGACCATGATAAGGAAGGCCAAGAGAGAGGAGAGATCGGACCTGACCCAAGGCCGCATCCAGAGAACAAACTGGTAGGCAGTTGCCAAAAACACAAAAGACTTTGGACTCCTTCGAAGCCCACATCGAGAAATTGTTAAAGCTGTAGGACAGACAGACAACGTAAATCAGTATTTTGGGAAATTTCTGGAACGAGGACTCGGAAAGATGCTGAGATCAGGTAATGGAAGCTCTGAAAAAAATATGCTCAAGGGGATCTTGCTGGCGAATCCGACTCTGCGGTCCTAGACGAGCACAACAAAAGCGCCCGTGATCACGGAAGAGCAACTCTCCAGCAGGGAAATGGCACGTTCGGTGAGCACTTCCTGTTTTATTGGTCAAAGGTAGAATGCTCAAGCGACCGTTGCACGATAGTTAGTTAAGGGGCCAACAAAGCACAAGAAATATTTGGGACACTGCATTTATTCTTTGATGTACGGACAACATGATAGAACTTTTGTTGTATAAATAGTGGTTTTGGGACGTTAAACCCCACATATCAATCAACTTTTGTTGTATGTTTAGATGACTATGCTTGAACACGTGATGTCACTGAAG
Organism: Rhipicephalus annulatus; assembly: GCA_013436015.1. Taxonomy (NCBI): domain Eukaryota; kingdom Metazoa; phylum Arthropoda; class Arachnida; order Ixodida; family Ixodidae; genus Rhipicephalus; species Rhipicephalus annulatus. Next base: position 95,999 of record WOVY01000738.1, read on the forward strand.
CCAATGTTTCAACCAGCTCTCTTAAGACAGCAAGCGTGAACCCTGACGTTGCTGTATCGACAAGACTGCTTATCAAAACATTACCTTCAGTGACACCATGTGTTCGAGGAGATTAACCAGTTCAAGTCTTGAACTTCTGAAATTCGGTGTCTTCTAACGGAATTCAATAACATGAGAGAAGCAGTTCCCGAAGAAGTCTGCCTGAAATAAAATTACAAATCAAGATTTGTGTACGTTCTCGCGAAGTTCTGCTATGGCTTAGACGTCGCAAATACTGCTTTGTTTACCATATCTTGGAGTGCTTATCAAGTGCATTGACCCACAACGGCTCACGATCCGAACGCGTTATCACCCCGATGATGTTCCTAACAAGCTCCTGAAGAATTTATAATTTAACTTACCTTTATTTTTAAATGATGCCAAGAAATGACTTGTCATGGAAATGATTTTTGTTACTGATACACGCTTCTGGTTTTCTTACTAAATGCGAAAAATGCAGTAAAATTTTTGCGTGGAATAGAATAACATAGCACAACTCTAGTCTTTAGAACGCTCAACTAGTTTTTTTTTAGCAGAAAGCGTGCATGTTTCTGCAGTCTCACCATATTGTCCTGGCGGTGTTTCCTTCATATCATAGCAAAATTCTTGCACTGAAGCTAACCTCTACAGCGTTCGCCATAATTTCGCCACTATTTGGTTTGTTACCAGTTTTCACAACGGATCATATAGACTGAGCAAGAGTACCTCGTGAGAGAGCGCTGTGAACAAAGTTGATTGATTGATTGATATGTGGGGTTTAACGTCCCAAAACCACCATATGATTATGCGGGACGCCGTAGTGGAGGGCTCCGGAAATTTTGACCACCTGGGGTTCTTTAACGTGCACCCAAATCTGAGCACACGGGCCTACAACATTTCCGCCTCCATCGGAAATGCAGCCGCCGCAGCCAGGATTTGAACCCGCGACCTGCGGGTCAGCAGCCAAGTACCTTAGCCACTAGGCCTCCGCGGCGGGGTGCTGTGAATAAAGTCACGCCCATGGAATGTGAGTACAAGCTGCACCGAAATTCTTTGTGTTCGCAGATTTTACTCAAGCGCTCATTGAACTTGCAAATATTGTACGTCACTCCCCTTCCTAGGTAACAGCACCGTTAATTACGACCCCATCTTAACATTTACTGCTGAACTTCTCTTATTGATTAAGAAAGTAGCGGGCTGATTTAATATTGTTATTCCGGACCTATATATACATTGATTACCACGATCGCCTAATGCAGTTTTGTGAGCTAGCGTTATAGACGTATCTAAATGTTTTGATTTCCCTGTCATCATTTCCAGATAAAAGTAAGCACGTGCTCAATTTTATCAATGTTTAAAAAAATTCGAAGCAGTAAACCCCTGAATGCACACTAAAAAGAAACGATAAATTGTTATAGATAGATAAATAATACTCTGACAACCATAATGATGTCAACTGCACAGTTATAAGCTCAACAATAGAGTATTAAGAAGTTCAAAGTTTCATTTTTATATTTCGCGCTGAAACCTCTATGCATGATTTGACGGATTACAAAGCGTATATATCGTAATTTGTCGTCATTGCTTCTACGGAATTCTTTCAAATTTGTTGCGCGAAGTCTATAGCCCCCTATGAAACAACTACTGTATATTTTCACTGACTAGGAACTACGTAGAAGGTGCCGCCAAAGTATGTAACATCGCGGCAAATCGTGCGAAAACTTCTATAGGTGGTGCCACCACCCACATTTTTTTCTGGCGCGCTTTCTTGCTCACCAAGCGTCTTCTCGCCGCAAGTGGGGTGTTTTTGGAAAGAGAAGTTTACTCATACAAATGAAATCATCTCTCTCTTCAGTGTCCTCTTAAGCATTTTTTATTTTGTTACCAACCCTTGCTTTCGGAGAATCTCACCGTAAATGAAGCTCGACAGTTTTGCATCTGCAGTAAGAAGCACTGTACTTAACAGAGGCAAGACATCTTAGAGGCGAAATCATACTTGAATTTATTTTATCTTCTTATGTGTAACGTGAAGTTAGCTTCAGTACGTGTTTAACCCTTGTAGAACCCTCTGAAAGCTCATCAATTACTTACTTGCATAGATATTTGTATTGCGAATAATGTATTACTTTTTCACAGTGAATTATCGTCCCTCCGGTTTAAATAGACTGTTCATATTGGTATACTGCAAAACAGATGGCGCTATACAACCCCGTTCAAGCTTTTGAAAATGGAAAAAGGTTGCGTGAACACTGTTTCTCTTTGCAAATTTTCTTCTTGAAACAATGGGCGAGTGGTAGAAGATGCAATATCGTTTGTATCAGAAATTTTCGGACAGACTGATACACGAGGGCTTGAGGCTTATATATCGAGCCACCGAGAAAGCTTTGCAACGCAGAGAGTGGCCTCTAAGGATGGCGGACTTCGACTACGACAAAGCGTGTCTCCTTCTACTTTCTTCGGTGTTCTGTGTCGGGTTTGCAACATACGTTTATTATGTGGCTAAACAGTTTCTGGTAACAAGAACTTATGACGGATAAAGGTATACGCTAGTCAGACAAAGGCACAATCGCACAGGCTCGCTGATCAGGTAGTGGCAACGAAAGTATATAGAAAAGCACGTCAACATGTTCTCCTACCTTGGAAGCTGCCATGGGAATGCAGATATACAGTGTTGAACTCTTAGTATAGGCTGTGAGTTATTTCACAACTACACCGTAGAGCAACGAGGAGACATTGCTGCCCAAATATGCAGCCCAATGCTCGCTAAGAGCTCTCCCATAGTAGAGAACCAAGTACTCTAAATCGTTAACAACTTTTTCTAAACAAACCTCGAAAGAAGCTGTTTTCAAAAACTCAAGTTAGTTGATTTTAGGGAGAAAGCGCAGTGCTCTCCCATAGTTGAGTTCGAAGTACTCGAAATCGTTAGACATATTTTCTAAACACGAGTGGCAGCATTTTGGTTGCGAATCGAGCACCCACCTTGTAATGCCTACGGGACGGCTTTATGCTCTCCCATAGTAGAGTACCTAGTACTCTAAATTGTTAACCACTTTCTCTAAACAAGTATACTCGCCTTGTTTAACTATAGATGGCCCACCGGATGGCTTTGTGCTCTCCCATAACAGAGTACCTGGTACTCGGAATCGTTACCCACTTTTTCTATACAAACACAAGTATATGCAGGGGTTGAAGTGATACGGCTTTCTGCTCTCCCATAGTAGAGTACTAAGTACTCTAAATCGGTGAGCACTTTTTTCTATACACACATAGTTCAAGCGTGTGAGGCCGAGGGGACGGCTTTGTGCCCTTCCAAAGAAGAGCACCTATAGTACTCTGAATCGTTAACAACTTATTCTAAACACGCAGTTAATTATGTTACTCTATGACTACACTGGATCACATCACTGCGAATCTTGCTACTAAAGTCGACGTTGGCGGAACGTTGTAGTTGTAGGCATGCCCACATTAACGAAACTGAAGACCGTACATACAAGAATTACTTAGCATTTAACTGTCAGGTTACAACGTATGATCCATGTGAATACATACATACATACATACATACATACATACATACATACATACATACATACATACATACATACATACATACATACATACATACATACATACATACATACATACATACATACATACATACATACATACATACATACATACATACATACATACATACATACATACATACATACATACATACATACATACATACATACATACATACATACATACATACATACATACATACATACACGCACGCACGCACGCACGCACGCACGCACACACACACATACACACACACACGTACGCCTGCACGCATAGAGCTTGACATCAGCGAAGACACGGAAAATCACATGGACGTTTGTCATCTGTGGTTGTCCCTTTTTAATTGCTATTTAAGCGTGCCTGTATTTGTGTAGTAACGCTGATGCTTTATGAGACTCGGCAATCGTCTTGGAAGCGAGTATCTACGAAGAATTGCTCTAAGAAGTGTGTCGTAAGGACCCTGCTTCACGTGACCTGGTATTTGCGGGTTTGTTTCTTGTTCCAATGATTTGGTGCCCTGTAGAATATTTGCTGACGTGCGCAAAATAATTAAACAAATAACTGACTTTCTTATCATTCAATTGATTATTTATTAGCCATTTCTATGCATTTCAGTTGCGCATCTGACACAGACATATTTGTCAAGTATTTTTTTAACATCATTAACCTTTTGCGCGTCAGGAAAGCACAATGGAAAGCATTCTACAACTGCGAACTGGGCTGCTTCATGAGAAATGACGCAAGGGGGGCGTCATTGAAATGCACGGACTAACGGACGTAAGCAAAACACTAACACCTTCTCTGCGCTTACAATGGCCAAATATTATTACGTGACGAAGCCTTCTCTCTTTCGGAGAATTCTTTCAATGGCCGCATCACTGACTCAACATATGCTTTTTTTTACTAGGTGGTATTTTAGAGGCGGTACGAAAGACAACAAAGAAGAGTTTGCATTACAAGGCAAACCGGCTCGTATGATGCCTCATGGCGAAGAACCAAGCTTTTGCAAATTCGAAGTGGCTCGCCACGACTTTCAGTTATGTCAACTTGAGGAAGGCTACATTTACTCAAAAGGTAGGTGCTCTGCTGGATGTGTTATACACGTTTTTCAGATCAATTTATATTGGTCTTATACGGGTACTTTTGATCGCCATCACAACCGATCAGGGTTACTCTCCATCTGGATCAGGCACGGCTTCACGGTCGGATTTATTCACAATGAGATTCGATCACGATTTACGCTTTGCGACTTTGCTCCGTGATCGTGATTTTACTGGTGTCTTAACCAAACTCGATCCGGTTTAGCCGGCATTGTTTAAGAAATGGCGAGATTTTTACATTGCAATCAAAACTTTAATTAGCCTCCCGGTGACAGAAGCTCCCGTGTGGCACTGTTATTAGGTAATGACAATGAAAAAATATTAAAAGCAAAATTATTAGTCACGACACTGCTATATAATAGTCATGCATTCTAAGATAATAAAGTATTTTCGCTTATGACAGATTTACCCGAACTCTAACATGGGACGCTTAGGAACAGGAATGCACAAACAGCACTGAACTCACAACTTACTCATTACTTTGAACTGTGGGCCTCTTCTATTGCACGCTTCGAAGCAGCAGAAAGATGACTTGGTGAAATGAAGTGACTAAAAATGTGACATTTTGCCTTGGTAAATCTGTACTAAAGATGAACCAACTCACCCGAGCAGCATGCAGCTTTGGCTTTCACTCTTTTCGAAGAGTTCACACTTTATACGTATATATGACTCCCTTTGAACAGGCACATCCTACACCCCACTTAGGGTAATGTGACCCATACGAGACAGTTAACGTGTCTCTTAAGAATTGTATACTTGAAAAGTGAGAACTCTTTGAATGTAACGCACATGTTCTTTTTTTTGTTAGATTGTGGTGCCTTGGTCATGGCCCTAAGTACGCGGCTTCGATTGCGTTTGTGGCGGTCCTATTTGTATTTAGACAATATGCTCAAATCCCCTGTACTTTGCATTATCAGTGTGCATTGAAAGCTGCAAACGGCCAACCATTGTTAACATTGGGAGCGGTAATGATCATAATCAATAGCGCAATTTCTATGCTCAAAACCCAAGAAAATTTCTTAGTTTGACTAAGCTTAGCAAAAATTATGCTTATAACACATGTGCAGTGCTTGGTCATCTGTAATGTAAACACTTCCAGCAACATCAGTTTGCTTGAAATGACTTCACTACTGAAAAGTATATATTAATTCAACATAAAACAATCAAGGACGCAAATAATGTTAGCCTGGACATCTTAAGTTTGAAGCACACAGTGAAAGTGGACAAGGGGTCAGTGGAAGACAGGAACAAAACCGCCTTTTCTGATAATGAAGTTTTCAGGGAGACTCTTGCAGGGAAAACTCAACTTTTGTTGGGGACCAGTTGGGAGCCGGCACTATACAGAACTGTCTTCGTCAGTGTAAAGTCTATCCAAGGAATGTAAAAATTCACCAAACGCGGGATAAGACCATTAATTACGCTTAAACAGGTCATCACGTTCTCATTACGTCTTTCAAGTGAAGCTTCTTGTAGATTGCGGATTTTGATTCCGGCACTGTCTGCGAAAAGTCCGGTGTCGGCTGATATACAATAATCATCGATCGAAATTACTTCTCAATGCACGTATCTCTACTTCACTGTTTACTGGATATGAGTGAATGGGCATCATTGAGGCCTGTAGCAAATAAAGCATCAGCCTTAACAACGTGTATGAAGGTCCCATTGCTGGCTGGAGGAAGTAAACCAATGTGGCTGACTGGGCTAGTTGGTATAGCATACTTGAGACTTAACAGTGCAAAACAATACACGGCGGAGAGGTCCCGTCCTTTTCCAGCCCGCAGTGTATTTTTGACGCTGTTAAACCTCAAGGAAGGAAAGCGTTCGGGGGGAGCAGTGTACAATGCTATGGGAAGAAAGGAATAAAGGTAGTTGGTCAAGCACAGACACGTCAAGCTCCGCTTGCCCCCTTTTCTATTGGGGGATGGGCTCCTTAATTTCTTTTACTGCACTTGTAGGAGGTGAAGAGCTGAGAAAAGAAGACGCTGCAGCCACCATCATGCAGCCACCGCTGGAACTCGCGCACCGAGTTCCAGCGGTGGCTCACAGATCGTGCCCTGTCTCGGCTCAGCATCAAGGCATCCCTGTCGTAAAACCAGCGTTGGACCAACGAGGACCATGGCGCCGTTATCAGCACCGTACTTTAAGATCGCTACGTTAACGTCGACACACTGGGGCCCCCTGAAGGCGAACTTCGTTCCGGCAACAACATTTCTCCCAAGAAACGCCTCTTGGGGACAGCACGCACAGGTGGCGATTACGTTGATTCTGACCAAAATGTTCGACGCCGACAGAAATTCTCCCTGTTTTCGAAAAACATCTCCAAGGTCCTCCTCAGGCTCGAATCGCGCGCAGAACGACGCGTAAGCACGAGCCCGGTATCAAAGCCTCCTAGAAATGGATGACCGTAATTTGTGGCACTTTGTCTTGGTCAACGAACAGATCGCCGGAGGCAGAAAATACTCGTAGAAATGAATTAACACTTATAGAATATGTATTTTGTGTGTGTGTGTGTGTGTGTGTTTCTACTAAAGCACACTTCCGATCCCTAAGGATGGTATACATTGGCTTTTCTTTCAATGAAAGCTTGCAGAGTGCATGGATGTCGAGTACGACTGTAACAGCTAGTCAGTTGGATACATACACCAGTCCATTTCCAACAAAGCGGTTCCATGAAAAGCACCACAAAAGAACGGATTACTTAGGAGTAGGTCATTTTAGTACATAGTGAACACAGGTTGTGGTTGGAAGATCTGACAAATACAGAAGTTCATGTTCTAGTACTAGGCGTGTAAACAAGCACAGAAGAAATTATAACAGGCACCACAAACGCCTCCGGTTTTCACAACGTTCCGAAGATAAAAAAATGGCGTAGTCATGTGATACTATGCATATGTCTTCCCTCATCAGAAGTCGCACGAGTACCAAATGGGTGCCACCTTTTACGCACACTTTACGTTACCATTAGATGCATGCGTTATCGTTGCCCTGCAGTGACCACTGTCCCTGAACGTTTAAGAAGTCAGTTTTGTTGGGTACGAGCATGGTTGCAGAAAGCAGTACTATTCAACGTGTTCATTATTTCCAAGAGGTTGCTCTTGCAGACGTAATACTTTGGGGTAGTATGTGAATGAGCTAGTAAGTGAGTGAGTGAGTGAAATACTTTAATTAGGCCCACAATAGACTTGAGTTAACTCAGCGTCACCTGGCTAGGCCCACTCGTGTACGGACAGGTTAAACCTGACCAATCTCGCGCAGGCCCTCTGGACTGCCAAGATGTGAGAGGTGAGGTCCTTGGTCTTAATCGGCTTGTTAATTTCCTCTTGTCGGAAAGGTGGACCGGCGAAGGCACAGCCCCACAGGACATGCTCGAAGTCCACATAACCGCCACACAAGGGGCAATCTGGGCTTGAGAACCGTTCGGGGTACATCGTGTGCCGTGGCACAGGCCTCGGGTAGGTTCGTGTTTGGAACGGTCTGGGAGTAACAGCTTGGGCCCTGCACAGCGAGGAGTGTGGCAGGGGCAGCGCTCTTCTTGATAGATAATGGTGCTTGCATGCGTCGAGGTACGTGCAGAGAGGCTCGGATCGCCCAGAAGACGACGCGGTACCCGGCACATGGTCAGTCAAACCTCGTGCAGCCGAATGCGTCTCCTAGTTCGAATTGATTGAAACACCCTCGAATGGTTCAAAGACTATTAGTCAGCTGCTTGGCTGACATAATATCACGCTCTACGTGACGCCAACAGGCCGGAAAAAAAAGTAATCCAGACTCGCTGTCGTGGCTATAGCGGCACAAGACTGACGCTCGCACGCTTGAATGCCCATATATACCCCATTAAGTGGAAGAGTGAGTTAAGGGGCATAGCCACCCTGGTGGCTCAGTTGCTTGAGCATGGGGAGGGCGTTATTCGAAGGTCACAGCTTAACTGCCGGCCCACGGCAAGTTATCTTTTCGTCCACTTTCTTTTAATTTCCAGTTACATTAACCATTTACTACTAACGACACCCGCTCTACTGTTTTTGGAATCATTGTGTTCTCACTAATCATGTTATATGGGATTTTGAAACATGCTGGGTGGTCGGGCAAGTGTGGGCAGAATAATGTTAGAAAAAAATGTAAAAATCTACAACACAAACGCACGTCAAGTCTCCTTTGCTTCTTTGTGTTGAACTTTCTTCGCCATTTTTCTTTCACATGGGGTTAAAACAAACTATTTATCTAAAACATGTAAATAATATAGCATGTTGGAGACGTCTAGTTTTCAAGACTGCTTGCTTTTTTCTAAACAAAAACACACCAATGGTTTACCTATGTGGTCAGCAATTTTTCAACAATTTTTGTGCCGTTTTGCTGAGCGCTATTCCCATTCATACAGTAGTGAATACATGTTTATGCAAATGACACTGCTTTCTTCGCTATGTGCGTAAATGTGCGAAATTGTACTACCGTGATTTGTTACCGTTAGTTGGAAAACAGAAAAGATCGGTGCATATATATATATATATATATATATATATATATATAATATATATATATATATATATATATATATATATATATATATATATATATATATATATGTGTGTGTGTGTGTGCGTGTGTGTGTGTGTGTGTGTGTGTGTGTGTGTGTTAATTAGAGGCCCCATAATATACTGCAAATAAAAAAATAGTATATTGAAATTTACGTATAATGTACCACTCAGTCGGCGCTGCCATACTTAATACGTCACGAGGAAAGGAGTACGTTTGATGGGCCTTTTCTCCGATCAGAAGGAAGACAGTTTTCTTGATATATTGCTACGTAACAGTTTACGATATATCTCAGGCTGGTGACAGAATTCGGCTGCGTTTCGTTTTGTGGTGTGCCAGCCTAGAAACTTCGTCCGCTAGTTCTATTACCGCGAGAGCATTTACGGCTGTATTTATGTCTCCCAAAATGTGCGAAAAATATAATATACTGCCTAGACGCGCGAAAACCACTGCTTTTATGTCGCTCAAACCTTCTTACAGTGCATGCTATTAGAAGCAGCTACTAACCACTATGGAATTATTTAAATTTCTTGTCCTCTTCTTTTTCTCCGTTAATCGGCCTAGATTTCAGAAACTGCGAGTTATATTTTTTAATCAATACGTGATCCAGTGAATGCATAAATCGGGGCTTTCCTTCATATACCTCGCGCAACATAAGTTACCATAAACTGTGCCCCACGAAGTTATTTCGAATGAGCGAAACTATCATGTCTGCGCATTTCGAATGAGTTCTTGCAAAAGCACCTTAACACTCCGCAAACAAATGTTGTTATTGCGACGGACGTATCGCAGTGTCAGCAATGATCTAGCATCGGGATATTTTGCCCGAGCTGGATTGGTCATTTTGCCTACGGTTCCTAGATTTTAATTTTGTCTTTCTAGTTGGATTAACGGCAATAATGTTATGTTCACGAAAATAAAGTACATCAATTTCATCATAGCCAATTATAGGTGGCTCATTATCTTTGTGATCATCTTTCCACATCCGGTGACACGGTTATACTGAATTTATATTACTAGTTCTCTCTCATTTTCAACATACTCATTTAGTTTAGATACCTGGTCGCAAAGGTTTGCTTTACAATGAAGTGGCTGATTCTTTTACAGAGACGTCGCTTCCTGCACCAATATTTCCTGTTTTCCCATTAACGGTAGCACATCACGGTGGTACAATTTCGCACACTTTCAATCGGGCAAATTTTACCACACTCAACACTTACTATTTCTTCTGAGTACAACCACCTTTTATTGCCTTGGCGCGGCTTTCTAATTGAATGAGGGGGAGTCGCCCATAGCGAAATTTTATTTCTACGTCAACTACCTCAGTTTTTACATTCATAGATAAGGTTAAGTAAATTGGCCTTTGCGTTTTTTTCATAATCACGAGTAAATTATTGGTCATGGTGGTGGTGGTGGTGGTGGTGGTAGTGTTGTAGCAGGCGGGGTTAGCCTGGCCTGCATGGCCGGCAATTGTTCCGCCTGAGCATCTCCTGAATTGGAAAATGTCACCACGTGTCAGACATTCCAGTGTCTCGCAGGAAGACTAAAAAATTTCGTTGCACGTTCCTCCTAGTTGCCGCGGGTCCTTCAGGAAAGAGGATGTCATCAACTGTCCGGTGCCTATGACAGCCTTTTCGCAAGGTGCAGATCATCGCTGCTCTTTGCACATCAAACTGTGGGTAAAGCCAAATGAAATGTTCAATAACCCCGATGTCACCACAGAGGGCACAGAACAGGGAAGCGTATCTCCCAGTCTTGAATGACCAGGCCGGGGTGTATGCGGAGCCGGTTCTAATGCGGTACAACAGCGTCGCTTCTTCACGAGAAAGTCCATGAATTACACATGCTTGGTGTGGAAACTTGTAGATCGCCTTGAAATGATTGCGTATCACATCTTTGTTGTTCTGGTAAGTCTTGGGAATTCTTACTTTTGGAAACGATGTACGTGCTTCGCATGCAAGGGCATCAGCCTTTTCATTGCCCTCAATGCCAACGTGGGATGGGATTCACTGGAACTTTATATTAAAACTCTTGCCATTTAGGTGTTTGATTAGTGCCAGAGATTGCCTGGTGAACTTTTCTTGAGGTAGGCCACGATGCAGTCTTTGTAGCGCCGATTTGGAGTCCGTCAGCACTACAACATCTCGTACAGAAAAGGATCGCAGTTTTCGCAAAGCCGCCGTAATTGCAGCGCTTTCTACCGTTGTGGACGAAACCACGCAATCCAGGCGGCCCGACCATGACACGCCCAGGCAGGGTATGCAGAAAGCCGCTGCGCAGCTATCCGTCTGTGTGCACACTGATCCGTCGGTGTACACTTGTAGGTGGCCGCGGTACATGGTGCTCAAGTGGTCCAGCGCAAGAAAGTTTGCTTCCGCGGCTGGAATGGTGCGCTTCGCTGGTAGATTGGGTACGCTGAAGTTGCACGCAACATCCACAAAAGACCAAGGCGGGTCCATAGGGCGTCGTTTAGGCAGTTTCAAGCCCAAATAATGAAATGTGTTTAGTGCCGCGTTGAAATGTGAGCCAGTTCTTGCTCTTAGCCGCCGGAGAAGCGCCGTGCCTGCGAAGGACTCGCCCAGTCTTTACAGCTGCGTCAATAAGGCCTGAGACGCCAAAAGGCGGAGCGGAAGAGACTCGGCTTCATTGGTGACCTTCGTGTTTGAAGCCACCTGAGGGACTCCCATCACCAAGCGAAGACCCTTTCTGTGCACTGCTTCTAGGCGTAAATTATTGGTCATCTTTCTTTAATGTTATAGCCGGTAAGGTACATTCAGGAAAAGCATACTAGTACTACCTGTCCGATGATGACAATTATGATTATGATGATCATGATGATTATATCTTTTTGCTGATGACACTCACGCAAAAATTAGGATGGGCCACTTTTAAAACTGGATAGGTATCCGCCTTTTACGATCTTCTGTGCTGCTCTCTCGCATTTCGGTAAGGTTTGGTATCAGCCGAGAGAACTGGTATTGCTATAACGGAGGCCTCCGAAACTAGGAGTCTCAACGCAACTTCTCTTAGGCATGTGTTCACGGGCTGGGGCATCGTGAAAAAGGCGAATTTTCGTTGCTGTTGTGGTTCTTGCCTCTAAAATGGCTCATACCCACTCAGAGGGATTGGCCAAGAAGTGATTTATTGACTCTGTTAGTCTTTTCGATGAATAAATTTGATAACCAACAGAACAACGTACGCAAATCAAAAAGAGTGCAGTAATTGTCTGGAATTATAGATCCCTTTCTTCTTCCTTTTGGGGCCACTGCATAACAGTACAACCACAGGGCTGTCTTGCCGCCATTCAGGAGTATATCGTTAGGACTAAAAAGTCTTTTGCTAAAATCGGCGTGCTTAAGCTATTTTATTACGGGCAATCGACATTTCAAATCAATAACTAATTACTCGCGCGCCTAAAAGTAACAGTGCAAACATTATGGAATGAAATCACCACCTACTCTGCCAATCAGCTCCCATGGATGTGTACCATGTATTGAGGTCGAAAAGAAAAGAATACCTTTGACACAGAGCTGTTCTGACGCTATTCCCACACATTCTGTCCTGCAAGGAATCGGAAAGGGTATAACATAATTTTTATCAGGTCGTAACTATGCAGTAATCAGGAAAAGACGACTAGCTATTCCGTTTGCGAAGCTAGGTTTAAACTTATTTACTGAAACTATTCTGAATGTCAGTGCTTCCGTTTTGGGACATAGCCACAGAGATTTATTTGATCTGGTCTGTGATTTCATTCAAGCCACTCAACGCAATTCAACATAATGCCCACTTTGACAAATACGAGAAAAAATGAGTCAGAAGTAATTTTTAAAGTGTGAATAAATATAACTCATATATCCCAAATTAATCATATTTGGCCAATTCAGCTGTCCATCTAGCTCCAAAAATCAGATTATAGTTATTGTTATTGTGCTTATTTTTTTCGCTCTATTTTTTTCTAACTCTCTGAATCTTCAATTTTTAATGCCTTTTTCCTCGTACATTTTTTTTGTAAGCAATAGTGCAGTTACCGTCCATAGGCTAATATAAGTTTTCTTGGCCGATTCCCCAGAGTGAATAAGTGCCATGGTTTCCAGGCTACAAACAAACAATTGACTCCGCTAATCCCCCACAGTGGGTATGCGCCACAGTTTATAGGTGAGCACGAGATAAATGGCACTTCGAATGGTCGTAGGCTGTTTTATTTTCTGCGCTGCTTGCTACGCGGTGTACCGATGGCTGCCCGGACTGCGCGAGGGCATTGATCTTCCGGTCAAAATAGGAACCCTGCGTAGAGCACCGACCGTGGCCTCGGCTTACAAGGACAAGAGGGACACCGGTCCCGAGGCAAGGCGACGAGTCACATGAAAGTGCGAATGAGAGTAGTAAACGAAAAGGGATCATTTTGAGGCATATCCACAAAGCATTTGTGACTCGCAAAGCTACACTTCGTGAACCGAAGCTGACTAAACTTTTTTTTTTACTGCGCAGGGCACTGGCGTCAGTGGAAGCTGCCCAGCAACGCACAGCGACGGAGCATGCCTAGAAGACCACGGAGAAGAATCCCTGGAACACAGCGATAGCACCGCCCGTAAGCGCCTACTTTTTATAAGTAGTTTCATTGAAAGAAATAAATGATTAAATATCGTTCAGTGTCCGGCCAAGAAGTAGCAAGGAGTGAGCTATCCATACCTCCTACTGAAATTGTTAGTGATGGTAGGTGGAAAGTGCGAGCCGATCGGAGGCGTACTAAAAGACATGCTCGGTGGTAACCTCCTGATAATGCAGCTGTCTTCTAAAAGTAGTCTGAGAGAAGGTGAATAAAGGTGGCACCTGTTCTTAATTGTATTCGTTCTTTCAGTCTCAAGATGACAAAGCTGCATTGCGACGGCAGATCGTGAGCGCTCGGCTAAATAGCGAACAGAACGTGGAAGTCCTAGTGGGCTTGCTTCCATCCTGTCTGCCATTGGAACACGTGTTACTAGACGTGTGCATTTGGTATATGGAAATCTAGAAGGGGGTAAGAGGGGGTGAGAAGTACTCTCCTATAGCCATCCATGGCGGCCCACGACTGAAGACATCCGGCCGTTAGGGCTGTTCCGCGCGCTTCCCGCACAGCCGCAATGCACTTGCCGGGAACCCTTACCGAACGGTAGCGGGGGACAATTAAGCCAATTAGCGACGCCGCAGAGGGTGAAATAGCGTCGCCTATTGGCTTATTTGTCACCCGCTTGCGTGCGGTAGGGGTCCAAGAACGTGCGTTGCGGCAGTGCGGGAAGCGCGTGGAACGGCCCTTACGTGCAGAAACGCTGACGCACAGAATAGGTGACGCAAACTTCCGGTCGCATCCGCCGATTTCGGCGAATCAAGAATTTTCGATCCACGGAAAGATTCGTAATCTGCAGTGTCTAACAATCTGCCATTTTCACGCTCTCAGTCTGCCATTGGATTGCGATTGCTTTACCCAAGCCACAATATCTGCATCTGGTTCTGCCATTAGAAAGCAACACAACACTACTCGTACTCTACGCACCACAGCTCAACATTGTGTCAAATAAATATCAGTGATTCAACATACAAATACCCAGAAAAGCCTTCGAATTGGCAGCTATGTCTAGGCGTGCCCTGAAAAATTACCTGAAACACATTTTAACAAGTAGTTGCTGTTTCTACAGTAGTAGCTCCTTAGACTTTGTAGGAGCTCCAGATCATGGGCTCGCACAAGATATCGTGATGTTTCCACGCCTTCAATGCTGTATAGGTCTGTCGGCTATGCACGAGCTAGCATGTTTTGATACTTTACGTGACCACAACTATTCGTTACTGACACGCGAAAAATTCGGAATTCATACTGTAGCCTGAACCCCACGCTAGTGTCGATTTCAATAGGTACACCTGCAAAAATTATTTTAAATTAAAGATTGAATATCATATTAAAGTTCCTGGAGCGTAACACACAGTAAGAGGCATCTCTGTATGCAGGATATGTGTTTCATGGTGTAAAATTGGCTTCTAAAGTTGGTGTTCAAACCCTATCAAGCTATTTTCTTTTAAATAAAATATACAGCACTTCAAAACTTTGGGTATGTATATTTTACCTGTTTTCTCCTTTATTCACATATCTGCGCGTATATCATTTTTGAAGTGTGCAGCACTTATATATTATTTGTGTAACATAGTGATATCCATTTTTATAGGAGGCTAATTACGGCGCCCTGTTTCATTCTCTTACTTCACTCAATGACAGAGCGCCTTTGGTTGAGGGTGCAAGCACTTTTGTCCGAGCACATGATGGATACACTGGTACCCCCTGACGTGCAAGCACTGCTTCAAGAAGCCTGGGATGCTATGAAAAATAAGCATTGGTTCCATGGCTTCACCAACGAGACGGTTTCCATGCTTCTCACGACCATATTCTGCATCATCGTGGCAATGTAGGTGCCGTCTTTATATTATTTTAAGATAGATGCAGAGATTAACTGATCACTGAATCATGCAGCCCATTTATCGTATTCTTAAGTACATGTGTTGAATTGGGGTTTTTGAATAAATCTAATACTTATGGTGCTACTGATAAATATTGCAATCAGGTCAAAACGAGGTGCAAGAAACGTATCACAAGCTTACTGAATACTGTGAAGCTGATCTTACAGGCCAACTTAGCACAGCTTCTGGGCGGCGACACCATAGTGCACATTTAAACCGCCAAGCAGGACATCTTGGTGTCACTAGTTATCTTCTATCATGGCTAATTTTAACAAAGGGCGGAATATGTCTCGAAAAGAGCACATGTTAAGGATATCTTAGTCTAAGTAAAAAGAAACGGTCATTGACAGAGAACATAACGAGATGCCAAGAAAATTACTGATGATTAAGCTTAACCGAATGGACTTCAAGGAAACGCCAGTGTGCCTAGCGGAGTCAGAAAGTAAAGTCGGCGGAAACGTTTGGAAAGTTTACGTGGATCACAGGTTTGCGAGAGGCGTATGACGTTAAAAGCCCAATGAAGGGCCTTTACCCTTCACTGGGCTTTTCAGACTTATAAGGTTGTGAGAGGTGTTGTTGTGATAATAACGGTGTCATGATAGTGATCATTCTTAGGCTGTTAATGATAAGTTGGCGCGACATGAAATATTTGCCTGTACATTTGGGATTTCAAAGGCATACCAACTCGGTAAACACGTCTTGTCCAGGAGGTGTTGTAACAGCACTCACAGGAAAAATACGAGGGAGGTGGAGCCATCACCAGTGCCTCCGGTTGATGCCGTAGCCGTCGATTGGAAGTCCGTCTTCAGCATATCAGAGATGGCTCGTCTAGACACTGGAAGTAATCGCCACCAAGGTGGTTACATCTACTCGAAAGGTGAGCAAGGGGCCACATTCACCTAATCAGACTTCCGCTTTGTTAATCGCGTTTACTTTGGGTCCCATAAGAACTGCCTGACCTTAGAAAATGACGAAAAAGCCTTCCGTTCCTCAAAGTTTGGACCTCCATCGTCCTGAACTGTGCTCCGCCGTGGTGGTTTAGTGGCTAAGGTACTCGGCTGCTGATCCGCAGGTCGCGGGAACGAATCCCGCGACCTGCAGGATTTGATGGAGGCGAAAATGCTGTAGGCCCGTGTGCTCAGACTTGGGTGCAAGTTAGAGAACCCTAGGTGGTCAAAATTTCCACAGCCCTCCACTACGGCGTCTCTCATAATCATATGTTGGTTTTGGGAAGTTTAACCCCACATATCAATCTCAATCAACCCTGAGCTGTCCTCAGCTGAAAACTCAAGCTTAAGTTTTTTTTTTACTCCAGCCATAAACTCCATTAATATTCAGGCTTCTCACAGAAACCAGGACGCATGAAAGCACCGAGATGTTGCCACGAGCGTTTCTTGTTTCGATTTTGCTGGGTTTGGTTCACACCCACAAATACTCTCAGCAACGCTCGTCGCAGACCGCGCCTCAGTTCTCAAGAAGCTTCGCGATTATAGCTGATTGTTTTGTTAATGGTGTCATTCATTGACAGATTCGTAGCACTTCTGGCAATGTTTTTTGCTGCTCCATGTGGAGCAAGTCTTCCATTGGCAGATCGAGAGTGCCCCCTGAGTGTTCCATTGGCAAATCTGGAGCATCTCCGTCGCGAGATCCGCTCCGCGGAGCAACTTTGCTGGCGTAACGTCACTGTGCCCAGCATGCCCTTTCAAGCGAAAAGAGAGACGCTCGCATCGCGTTCCATTCTGACCCTGCCTTTTGCTCCAGAAGGTGCGCGTGTGTTCCATTGTTCCATTCTGTTGCCCTCCACCAGAGTGGAGTGCTCCGGTGCAGATTTCGTTGGTAACACCGAATCCGCCAATAGATGCAGGACGGGAACAGTCGAGCTGATTCCAGTGCTTATGCGACCACCAGAGATGAGGCTGGAAAGGTCGATCCATAATGTATAAAAAACAGCGCGTCCCAATGATCATCAGTGAAGGCTGACGCTCTGTTTTCCGCATCACTTCGAAATTGGCTTTTCAGTTTGCGGGCACAGGATCACTCAAATAAACTATTAAGTCTCGAAAGCGCCGACCACTGTCTTCATGAACGTCACAACTATGGAGAATCTCCTTGAACGCCCCGAAATTCGAACGTTCTAATAGCAATTTTAGGACCAGAGACGAAAAAAACTCTGTTTTAGAAAAAAAATTGCTGTATATGTTGATTGACTTGATGGCAGTGAATTGTATACACGACAACGTGAAAGGCCGAACGCCTGGCTGTCTTGGGCGTGTTCAGTGAAAAGCACTTCGGTACAACGGTCTTTTACTTTACGCACCACGGCACGACGTGCCCCAGATTCACCTCCTGCAGAATGATAACCACTTTGTTAACTTTAGTCAGTTTTCCTTCAAGCGGTATCAAATGTTTTGACACTGTGTTTTTTTTTTTCTTGTCGTCAAAGAACAGCCCCTCTGGAAGTACCTACTTACTTTTTCACAGTACATAGCTACATCACACACTTCTTGGCGAAAAGTACAGCCCGAAGTCTTAAAAACCCTATTTGTCAACAATGGGCGTGTGCTCAAACTGTGTACCGCGAGGGAAAAATCTGCACTTTCGTTCACACCTACCCACTCAAAAGCGGTAAAACTGCCCGATTAAGTTTTTGTTCGCAAGGTTCGCTCAAGGTGTGTCACAATAAGCTTGAAGCGAGCTTGTAGTTCCAAAGAAAAGTTTAATGAACTCTAGTTATCCTATGCACCTGTTGACCACCATTGTCGAAAATGTGAGTGGGAAGGTATGCGGCAAATGCCAACGCTCAGAGAGCCGCCACGAAAGAGGACATAGTTGCGGTGGTGCCCAACACATGCAAGCAATTTCGTGTTATTTGCAAAGGATAGAAAAACGTTTAGGCACTGAAATGGTGTTTTATTCTTCCTGATGATTGCAAGAGATGTGAAAAAAATGGCAGCATATCCACGGAGTGAATGATGGAGAGTGGGGCGAAGCATTCGTCCGTCCATGCGTCCGTCTGTGTGACCGTCCCTGCGTCTGTTTGTGCGCCTGTCCCTGCGTTCTTTCGTGCATCCGCCCCTGCGTCTGTTCATGCGTCCATCCATGCATCTGTTTGTGTGTCCGTTCGTTCATCTATTCAACACTCCAAGTCCCACCATCTCGCATCTTTTTATCATATATTCCCCATATAGAAGCACCGCCATCCAGCGGACATTTCAAGGACTAAACGAGAGGTGGCACACGCACACTTTCTTATGGCCTGCGCTTTGGGTTCACTTCCCACCTTTAACCACCTCGAGTTCATGGTATATTCTAGTTCACTGTTTTCATGGCACTGCGACCAAACGCTCGCTAAACCTTTCGAAAACCAAGGAGGTTACGCCCAGCGAGTATAACGTAGCAACCTTTCCCTGTCAGATAGGGCTCAATTTACATGCCAATGGCTGCTAATGAGAAATGAGAGACAGGAGAATTCGGCTTTTACTTTCTTACGGCTTGCGCTTCGTATCTACTTCTCATTTTTAACAACCTTGAGTTCATTCATGGTATATACAAGTTCATTGTATTCATGGCACTGCGGCTCAACGCTCGCTGAACCTTTCTAAAGCTAAGGAAGTTACACCCAGCGAGTATAATGTAGCATCCCTTTCTTGTCCGATAGTGCTCAATGTACATACCAATGGCTGCTAATGGGGATCGCAGCGTGCGCGTTGACTAAAAGCCGAATGCTCATGTCTCTCATTCCCCATCAGCAGCCATTGGCATGTACATTGAGCACTATTTTTTATTGTTAAACAACGCACAGAAGAAATCTCTCACTGGCACCACCTTGGAGGTCAAGTGTTATACCTATTTCGGGTATGTGCCACTGGTGGTTACATACGAAGGACGCCCAAGCCACGCCATAAGGAGCTTCGCTCCTAAAAGATTAATGCGGGCAGCAGCGCGAATTGGGACCGTAAATATGATCAAGCATCGGAAAAAAAATTGTTGTTTGCAATCACGGCGTTGGGTACTGGATTTCTTTGACACGTGAACGCGTGTACATAGACCTGCCTGGAAAGTTCATAAAACAAAGACTTGGGGAACAACCGCACAATGTACAAAAAGATGTATGCAGTCATTTGGGAATTTTCTGTCAGAGGTGGGGTGGGGCCCCATGTTTCAAAGCACCCGTGTTTTGTGTAGCGCCAAGCTCACAACTACGCGTGGTTTAATTGAAGTCTACGAAATAGACAATAATTTAGAAAAATGTGTCAGTGTGCCTTCATTTGCATTGTCAGTTAAAGGAAAGCGGTATCTGGGGTCATCGCTTTGACATAGGCGGGTGCAGATTATCGTGATTTGTTATGACACGTGCGTGCTTTGTGCTGTATCTTTTAAAGTTGTTCCCTCGACTCTTTCGATATAGATTCACTGTGTGAATAGCATGCGTGATCGCAAAGTTAACTCTTATTTGAAAATTAGCTTGTGTTCTTGTTTTTCGTCTGTTCCTGTGGTGCGGCGATACACCATATAGATATGTGAACACAATACCAATTAGCCCGGCATCATGCCTCAGCAAATGCAGGATATTTCGTCTATCTTTATTTACAATTAATCGCAGGAACTGGAGTGAATGAGCTATGCAAGAAAAATGCTGCGGCCGCGGTGATTCAGCGCTGGGTGCGCTATAAGTTCAAGCCGTGGCTTCAAAGGGCCGAGTCTCACGCAAGCGCTGAAGAGTTTCCATCGAGCAGTCAACACTTGATCGACGAAGACCACGGCGCCACAGTGAACACGACCCTCGAAGATTCCGTTCTTCGCCCGGAAGAGCTCGAGCCTTCTGGCGATGATGGGATTAGTTCCGAACATGCGCTCCCATAAGAAAACCAAACATGATTATTGTGATAGCATGCAAAGCTTCATTTTATTCGCTTACCCTTGGCCTGAGATGCGAAACAGCTTTCGACTAGCACGTGTAAGGGCTGGTTCACACTCGCGGCAAACATGCGTCGCTGTTTGACTTTTGACGTTCTCAGGCAACCGTGCGCGTCTGTTTGCTTCGCGCACGTCTGCCGTTCGAAATATAGGTCCGAGACCCATTTCTGTGCCGTTTGCCGTTTGCCGGGGAGAGGTTCAACCAATCAGCAACGGAGAAGCGACATGGCTGAGTCACGTCGTCTGCTTTCGCCTCTCTGCATTGTCTGTATCTGCCGCGGGACACTTCGAGCTGCTTGCTTCTTGCTCCGCGGTTTTCACTATATGTCGTACGTTTTGTTCCTAGACCACGTTGCAGCAGTGAATAGAGCAAATTCGCCTGTTCGATATTAAAAAAAAAGCGCACAGCAATTCAAAATGACATCCCCAAAGCAGGCGCCCCGCCGCGGTGGTTTAGTGGCTAATGTACTCGGCTGCTGACCCGCATGTCACGGGATCGAATCCCGGCTGCGGCGGCTGCATTTCCGATGGAGGCGCAATTGTTGTAGGCCCGTGTGCTCAGATTTGGGTGCACGTTAAAGAACACCAGCTGGTCAAAATTTCTGGAGTCCTCAACTAAGGCGTCTCTCATAACCATATGGTGATTTTGGGACGTTAACCCCACATATCTATCAATCAATCCCCAAAGCAGGCGTTTGGACAAGTGGCGCCAGCTATCCAGCGTTATCAACAACAAACAAACGTGTAATGTATGCCTTTATTGCCCTCCGAAATTTGAGAAGGCTTGCTTAGGTTTAGAGCATCAATTATTTGAGTATGGTACTCAAAAACGGTGCCAAATCGATTTGAGTACTGTGTTATTCAAGCTAAAGCACATGAATCTAAACTTAGGAGCTCAGTTCGGAGCATCCGTTCGGTGCTTACAAGCTACAGAGCGTACGGCGGCCGCTTGATATATTCGAGGCGGTCGACAACTGCATTTGAGAGGGCATGTTTGTCGGAGGAGCTTGCTGTGCAATTCGAAGAGCTCTCCTGCGGACGGTGCCAGCCGCTAGTCTACGGCTCCACGCCGTCAGGGCATGCTTGCTGCTAACGTGAACCGGCCCTAACACTGTCCCTCTGTACAAACGCGCCGCGCACCGCAGGTGTTGGCGCGGTACGAAGTTATATTAGTTAATTCTTTACATTGGTTAATTCATTATATTCTATAACACGCCGCATGAGTTAGCGTGTTGCCAAGTTATATTAGGTAATTTTTTTATATTAGTTCATTCGTTAAAGACTACTACAACGTGCTGCGAGGGTTGCCGCGGTGCCAAGTAGGTGACGCCGCTGCTGCGCGTTGACGTCATGCTCCCCTCGCAGTACGCGCTGGCGTCACTCTCTCCCTCGCCAACTGCGCGCACGCCATGGCGCCGGCAGCTGCCGTCTGGTCTGTTCACCCGCAACAACTGCCACGACCGTCACTCGCTACACCACCCACTCGTCAGTTCTCCCGCAATACACCTGACATGCACCTAACGTACGCGTTGAAACACGGCTGTACGTGTCATGACCTACGCCAGCCACCGCAGCGCGCGCCTGAGCGCCGTTCAATGCTGACGCCACCCGTGTGCAGCGCTGCTCCTTCGTGTTTGATCAGGGTTCTCTTCGGGGAGATGGACCAAGTTTTTATTTGTACCCGTTGCTTACGTCATATTTTAAAGCCCTCAACGTTGCTTTAATCGCCTTCGCTCTCATTGTGAACAAGGATGTCTTTCGTATTTATTTTCGTGGTCAGTGTCCGAGCTTTTTTTAATTAGATCATAATTTTCCTGTTTGGTGATTCACCGTCCATGCCTGCAATAAGAAATAAACTATCTATATTCCGCGCATGATGGAGCTTAGAGAAACTTGTCATGCTTTTGGCCTATTTCGTGTGTGTTATTAATAAATCATTTATTACATAACTACTCAAAGGTAGCAGGGGTTTTCAGCAATGATATATACTTCTTGATGTCACCATCTTTTGGGAATACCTTATTGCGTAGTTGTTAACGGAACGCGTAGGTAAGCAAAGATTTAGTACCACATATTTAAACGCTTACGTACAGTCACGTTCACGCCTGTGAGGAAAACGGGAGCAGCCGGAACTTTCCATTTCTTCTCTGCGGGACGACACTTTGCGGCTGTTGCTGGCCCTGACGTGGTGAGTGGGCTGCACATGCTTCTGGCCTACCACGTCGCGTGAGAGCTCAAAACTGCCGCAAGGTCTCACTTCGCTGAGGAGAAACCGGCTACTCTCAAGCTCTGCTCAGATGTGGACAGGGCCCTACGGACCATAGCAGGTACATTCACATTGTCTCAGACTACTGAGTATTGATAGCAACAATTGAAATGTATATTTTATAGTTCATGAAAGATTTATTCAACGCGGTGGAAAAAATCATAGGTGAAGGTTCTAGCTTGTGCAGTAGACGACAAGATAGTTGATGCATATCCCAAGAAAAATTAACAGGAATGTTCAAAGACTACAGGCGTCTGTGCATCGGCAACGTACGCTGATTCTATGCACGTGTACACCGATGAGCGGCGCCGGGGCACGAAGGCCTTGAGGTCTAGGCCCGCGTGACATTAGGACTTCTAGTGTAACGTGAGATAGGGTGAACCCCACGCCCTGCGCGGCCGGAGGGAATCCCGCATGCTGGAACCCAATAAAGTTTATTCTCTCTCTCTCTCCACAATACTAAACACTTCTGTCGCAGCCTTTGTCATCCCAGACATGGATATCGCTCGACGATTCAAAGAGACCCATAAAACCACATCAACTACCACAGAGCTTGTCGCTATCCGGGAGGCAATAATATTAATTTCCGGAGAGCAACCTCAATCCTGGACGATTTTGCATCATGAGGCAAGGTTCGTTTTACGTCTTGGCAACAGAAATAGCAGAACTTATTCAGGTTGCTTTACCAAATGGCCATCTTATCACTTTCCAGTGAATTTCCACGCATTCCGACGTGATGGGAAATGAAGAGGGTGACGCTGAAGCTAAAGCTTCCTTAAAAAGTGCCCCTGAAGTACGCATTGCGTTTTCAAAAGCTGACACGAACGCCCTGCTTCGCTGCGTGATGCGCAGCTACATATATGAGCACTAGACCAAACCGGAAGAGCGACACCGGTGACTTCACAAATGGGAGCCGGAAATGAGGTTCCGCATGCCCCCTCAATGGAAGCGGCACATCGCATGCACAATCCTCCACATTTGTCTTGGTGTGGCGTACACAAGACGTTACGTACGTATCACTGGTCGCAGTGACACTGGACCCAATTGTGACCACTATGATGTGCCAGAAACACTTGAGCACATCTTTTGTGACTGCCCAGCATACGCACGTGAATGACAAACACTGATTTATTCTAATGAACAATTTCACAGTAGGTCATTAACTGATCAGACCATGTTGAGCCCTTGGTCAGACACCAACAGTGCAACTGTGGTCATAAGAGCGCTTATAGCCTTTTTGGAAGCAACTGCGCTATGTGCGTGGCCGGTGTCCATAACCACTATCGCCCGAAAAACCTATTGAGATTTAAATCCAGGTCTCTTGCGTACGAGCCCAGCATTCAACCACTGAGCCATGGTGGTTTTTTGTAACTTCTTTGGAAACTGGCCTCATAGAAGCTTGATGTCGGGAAAGGAATCGCGCAATATCAGTAATAAAGCGTTTTAGAACGGCAAAATAACAATCAGGCCTCATATAATGCGAATTGCGAGAAAAAGTGGGTCGTCGAACAAAAGCTTGACCTTCTTGACATAATAACTATGGCGCGTACCCACTGTAGAAATTCTGAAGATTACAAATGCTTCTGTCATAATTCTTCATAGTCGTCAAGCACTACAATAAAAAAATTCACAAAGTTCCTTTCAAATGTGCAGCAGGTACCAGGCTTCTCTGAAGAATGACAAAGGATGGCATAATGAATACCTGCCTACTACACAATGATTGATGGCGTAGTGGGTACCCTTCAATTGAGAGTGATAGTTACCTGAATTGTGTCTAAAAAAACGCTCTGAGTGGCCATTCTTCCAGCTTTCACTGTGACAGTGCTGCACGTTCCCCGCAGGCTGGGCGCTTTTTTATAAGGAGTTAAATTGCATATCTAAACAAAGTTCTTTTCCTGCCGGCCCTGTAGATGGGGTTGCTTGTATAGGGTGTTTTCGTGAAGAAGTTTTAAGCACCACCATGACTTTATGGTAGAATACTTGAATTCCGCGAAGAGGGCCCTATAGTTCTCAATTTATCTGTTGTTAGATTTTGTTTTATTTCATTTTGCTTATTCCTCGTGATTGCAGTCACGAACGCCAGTAGTGGGGTGTAACCATGGTGCCATAATGAGCTCCAGTTTTAATATATATATAAATATATATATATATATATATATATATATATATATATATATATATATATATATATATATATATATATATATATATATATATATATATTGTGGGCATTTGTAACTTACATCGTCCTCATCCCTGCATAATCACAATCACCATCATCCGCTTGTCTCTTTGCCCTCATTGCCACTCTGGGTCATCTTCATCGTCATCGTCTGTGTGCTGGCTGTGCCCGTTCGTTTTGCGAGGTCTTTCCTCAAATAAATGCTGTTGCAGCCAAGACTACCAAAACTTCATAATATATATATATATATTATATAAGGACCTAAAAACTTATCACTGATGCCAGAGCTATGGCTGCTTACCAATCGCTAGGTAGGTAGTGAGTGGGAAGGAGGAATAGCAGCCACCATCGATGGTGGATGTCGCCAAGGCTGACGCAATCACTTCACCTTGAAAAGTGAGGCTGAGGGCACGAAACATTGCCTGCTGTTAAGTCAATAAGAGTTAACAGCAGTTGACAATGTTAAATCAGTAAGAGTGACTGACGTTTCCGGAAGTGAAGGCGAAGTAAACTTTATATGACCCTTAAGATCAGGCAACCCCGAAAGAGGGGTTCACCGCAGTTATTGGCCGTTTCCACGCCGGTATGTAGACCATGACCCTCCACCCCGTTCGCAAGCCTCCTTAACGGCTGAGAGCTGGACTTAGAGCTCGGTGCTTTTAAGGACCCTCTTCCTGTTCTATGCTGAACTTTACGCTGCGTGACGCCAGCCACTGCCAGAGTATGTGAGCGAGTTTGCAGTTATCTACGCCAGAGCTAGGATATCTTGGGTTTAGGCATTCAGTGAAGTGACTGAACGTGCTACGAGAAAACGAGCCTGCCTGCAGCAACCTAAAAGCCGACGACTGCGGTCTTGTCAGCATGAATTGCGGGACGAGGTAGCTTCGCCTTGACTGTTGGTAGTGGGATATAACTTCGTTAAAAGTTCCAAGTGGATCTCTGAAGCTCTCTGTGAACTCGCTTCCGAACCCGCTCATACCACCACGGCTCGTGATTTTTCGCGCATGGTTATGGGCGAGTCTATCGACGTTCGGAACAGTTGCACGAACCCCTGAACACATGTGGGCCAGGAACT
Source organism: Rhipicephalus annulatus (assembly GCA_013436015.1). Taxonomy (NCBI): domain Eukaryota; kingdom Metazoa; phylum Arthropoda; class Arachnida; order Ixodida; family Ixodidae; genus Rhipicephalus; species Rhipicephalus annulatus. The sequence goes on from WOVY01000738.1 coordinate 122,137, forward strand.
ATAGGTAATGTGTGAAAGCCTCGTATAGTCCCTGGTCTGAGAAAATCGGCAAACTCCCTGGAGATCACTCCCGAAGCAAATGACCCGACGGCAGCGCTGGAGTCTGCAAATATTCAAGGACGTGAAGGGTCCTTCATCGCAAGCGATATCGTGACCTGCTCCGTCACTGAAGCAGACACCTTCGTAATGGAAGAGGAGTAGTGTTTTTCTCATTTCACCTTTCGCCATTTCGCGCACGATAACGTTTACGGACACCGGGGACAGCGGACAACTACACTGTCATTGTTATCAAGTAACTGTTTTCGCTCTATAGTAACGCAAGGTGCAATTGGGTTCGTGGTGACGCCCCACGGGAAAAGGCGGGAAAAACGGTGTCGCGTGAATGGTGAGCGCCTTACGTGAAAGGGTCACGCCGCCGGTGCCTTAACTACACTTTTTAAAGACGATATTCTTTTTGGGGACCTGCAACGGAAAAATATTGGTCTGTCTGTCTGTCTGTCTGTCTGTCTGTCTGTCTGTCTGTCTGTCTGTCTGTCTGTCTGTCTGTCTGTCTGTCTGTCTGTCTGTCTGTCTGTCTGTCTGTCTGTCTGTCTGTCTGTCTGTCTGTCTGTCTGTCTGTCCTTAACGATACCTCAAACGGCTGACCCCTCCGCAGTGCCCACCAATATTGCTCATGATCCAGTGCTCATACTTGTGCGATTGTCAATGTCAATTAAAAAGCAATCATTGCGCATATCTAAGGTACCATAACAACACGGTGATGTATTGTATGTGTGCCTTTATACTAGAGAAGGCAGACACAAGTAATTCTAAGGACAGTGCGCTAAACGCGCTGCGCTGATATTGCAACACGGGGCGGAAAAAGGCAAGAGTTACCAACGCTTTGCTAAAACGACACGGTGGTGGCACCTACCTGCCCATCGCTTTGCGCTCTACACCTTATCGCCTCCGAGAATGGCACGCATCTTTCTCCGCAGGCGCGCACGCCTTCCTTCGTTTTCGAAAATAACTGCCAGATGACGCTCATGTCTAACTTGCCTCGATGCGCTCGTTCGCCTCAGCTGCACGCTCAAGCCGCTCTAACGCAGCGCCTCCAGAATACCATTCGCCGATTTTTTTGCGCGGAACATCAAATAAATGTTTGTTCACTCTATCCAGATGCAAGACTATCGTCTTTCGAAGGCATTTGCAATTTAACATGCAGATCCGGTGCCATTTTTTATTGACCCATTCAAAGAATTTATATGCCATGCCATCCGTGAGCCAGTAAACGACGATAATCATGTTACTAGATTAATGCTTGGAGACTAGGTTGGTGACATCTTAAACAACTCCTTAAAAAATTGCGGCATATCCATGCACGTAGTAAATCAAGATGAGTGGGGCGAATCGTCCATCCGTCCTTCCATCCGTCCGTGTTTCAATCCGTTCTTGCATTCCTTCGTCCGTCCGTGCATCCGCTTGTATAAACGAAGTGGACGAACCATACTTACGGATGGACAAATGGAAGGACATAATCCCTGACAGACGGAAGCATGAATGGACAGACAGACGGACGGACTCATGGAAGGACGGACGGACTCGCGGACGCATGTACGAATGGGCTGAAGCACAGACGGGTAAAAGGGGGGGGGGGGCAAATGGACCGCCGGACGAACACTTCGCCCCACTCATCATAATTCCCTCCGTGGATATGCGGTGGAAACTACATAAAATATTTTCCAAGAACATAAACGCACGATGCCATCTATTGAGCAACTCATAAACTAGCTGAGGCTACAAACTATTACTACTAGAGAGGAGGGAACGATTTACCACGTAGGGAGCTCCGCCCGTAAAAAGCCCACGAGGACAACTAGAGCAAACCAAGGAGGATTAAAGAATAATACTCCTTGGAGCAAACGCGTCGCAGAGTAGTGGAAGTTTGGCCTGAATGTTGCGTAATTGGGTATGGTTTGGCAATGCCTATAGGTTTCTTTGTATTTAATATTATTTATATTTATCGAGTCAATGAGAAGCGTTGGCTTCAACGAGCGGTAGAACGCTGACGTTAGGTTGCGTTCCACTACTGGTTTAAAGTATTGTTGCTTTATTCGCATCCACTCGAGTCAAGCGAAAGCCAAGTAAAGACACCCCTGACTGAATTTCGAACGCGTGATCCAGTGCCTTCATATGCGGGTTGGCCAGTGACGGGTTACGTAGCGCGAGGAGTCGGTTTCATTTTTACTAGCAGACGTTGTCTGCGTCAGCCTTACGAGTTGTGAAAGAGGGAGGGAAGCCACAGTTGGCACGAGACGCAAGCACGAGATGCGGCACGAGACGTAGGAAGGAATTAAGGAAAGAAAAACTTTATTTGCAAGGGTTTGGGACGGGACACGAGGCATAAGACGCGAGCATGCGCAGTGGGGGTGTGGACGGCGTCGCCGATGCCAGATTTGTAACATGGTGCGACTAAAGGTTGTTCCACACTTAATATTCCGCGTGGATTGTATTGGTGGTGAAATGTTTCTAATGACCTCAAGCTTTTCCACCTTCCAACAACTTTTTGTCTAGCTTTGAACGGCAGAAAATGAGCCGTGACTCGGGGTTCGGGCTGTATATATTACCTTGGAGACCAGAGCTGAGATTAGGTTTGTTAGCACTGATCTGAGCAATGGGACACCCCTTCAAGGGCGTCGTTTGTGCGAGGTGTTCCAGGTGGGCTTCGGGTGAAAGCGCTAACCAAGCAGCCTGAATCAGATTTTCAGGTTTAACAGAAGCTGCATGCCAAAAAGCCAGGAATTGCTGTGCTAGCACTTATAGGTAGGGACATTCCCCCATCACTCTAGTAACCAGTAATAACTGGTTGGCGCCTACAGTTATGCGTTTAGGCGCGGCTCTTCATACATTGATTCTTAAGGTTTACTATAGGCACCCGAGAGTGGACCAGAGGGCGCGACGAAGCTCTTTGAGCCGCCTCAGCATTGTTGGTACCGACCACCAGGGATACTAAGAAAATGGAACGCTAACTGAACACAGTGACACGCTGAAGTGTCAGTGCCCTTTTTGGCACGTTTTCAAAGAACGCTTCCTGGGCGCTTACATAATCAGCTGCGACCACCTTGCTCACAACTAAAAAAGGAAATATTATGCACGTGCAAGTTTGGTTTTGCTGTGTCTACTCGCTAGGCTTCGCATTGGAAGACTCGGTTTTGCTGCGCCTGCTCGCTAGGCTGTGTGTTCTGGCGCTACCATCAGATCTCGTAAACCGCATTGACGGGTGCCTATAATCCGCCAATTCAAAACTCTGCGGCAGAGTCCACGCAGTGTGAGACTCGATGTAGTGTGAAGTTAGCCGCTGAATAAATCGTCCAGGTTACTGTTTTTGTTTTTGTTTTAGAAGCGATGCTCCTTAAGGTGTGAGTGGTGTGTCTCCTGTATGTATCCCTCGTTTTAGTCCGTCGAATATCCGCTGGATGGAAGTACTTGTATGTCATGAATATACAATGAAGAGATGCGAGATGGTGGTACTTTCAGTGGGCGGACGGACGGATGGACCGACGAACGGATGGAAGGAAGGAAGGAAGGAATGAAGGAAGGAAGGAAGGAAGGAAGGAAGGAAGGAAGGAAGGAAGGAAGGAAGGAAGGAAGGAAGGAAGGAAGGAAGGAAGGAGGGAAGGATGGAAGGATGGAAGGATGGAAGGGAGGAAGGATGGAAGGTAGGAAGGATGGAAGGATGGAAGGACGTTGCCAACGAATCCTTCACAGTTTACCGATAACACCCTTCGAAGCTTCGCCCCACTCATCATCATTCACTCCATGGATATGCTGTGATTTTTTTGGACAGAAATCAGCGAAAGCTGAAAACACTGCACCGGCACAATTCCCGTGATGCACTGGGAAATTCACAGGCAGATCTCAGCAATTTCTCCCTCTTGCGCTGGTTGTTGTCGCATCCTAACACGACGCAGTGATAACTAGATGACCTTTTTTAAGCGGGCGCAGCGTGAACAGGCGCTTTTTCACATTTTAAAGTTCCAAAGCCACTGCTTTCCAAGCTAGCGAGGCACGCCTAGCCAGTTCAATACAAATTAGGGCGTCTCTGGGAGCGAGAGTATACCGCCCAAAAGCACCTGGGTACGAGACAGGCGTGCTCTCGTATATAGTACAACTTGGGGGGAAATTCCACAGAATATTCTGACAATCTCTGCATTGGGTAGGAGCTAGTGACAAGGGACAAGAACATTCTTGATAGTGGGCGTTTCTGATCTCATTAAGAACATTAGGAAGTCGCAGTGCCAGGCAGAAAGAAGCACAGGGTTCACTCTGGGCACTGAAGAAGGTAGGAATTGCTAGGCCGACTACCATTGTGGGTAGAAGCCACATTAGTGACTGATTAGAAGAAGCGTAACCACTGAGTATCCCCCAAAGTGGGTACATGCCATTCATCAAAGGAAACAAACAAACAAGCTGTAGCTGACGCAATGGCCTGGCACATCGCCGTTGGCTTCTGCGTCTTCGGCGTTGGCTGGTATGCGATGGACCAATACGTGCCAGACCTGCTTCCGCGCATCGACGTGGCTGTCATGACCGCAGGCAAGCACATTTCATCCACAGCGCGCTCGTTCGCCATCGAGAGCAAGGACAAAGAAGACCATAGTGTCAAGGCGAGCCCACAGTCAGAAACCGTAGATTCAGCCGAGAATCAAGCAGAGAGCAACGACTATGGCGACAGTCAGGGCACGAGAAACGATAGCCTCGAGGAAAGTCAACAGTCAGAAAATTGGAGCATGGTCAAGCAAGCCCTCAATGACGATGAAAAGGATGGCAAGGACATAGGAAGCAGTGGTCTCGTGGTGAGCCCACAGCCAGAAACCGTAGGTGAAGCCGAGAAGTGGGCAGGGGACAGCGAGTACAGACATGGTGAGGGCACGAGGCAAATTAGCATTGAGGACCGCCAACATACACAAAATTCGAGTGCTGTCGAGCAGGTCCTCAAGGACGACGAAAAGGGCGACAAGGGCAGCGGTGAGACTGGACAAGAGACAAGGTCATATCCAAAGACCAAGGAGGCTCAGAGCAACGAGAACCAGGGTACCAAAGACACAAGAGATGCCGCACTCTACGGAAGACCACAGCGAGAAGTTTTCGATGCCGTAGAGCAGAAAGGCAACGTAAGAGAGCCATTTTTAGCACGTGGCGAGCGCTGGTAAATATACAAGTTCTGAGCCATTTTGCGCAGGGCGGCATGGCTGGTTATCCTGGTTTTACGGTCCCGTTCCGAAGTGAGGAACATGTCGCACATTCCAGAACAAAACCTTTCCAGCAGGTTCATAACACAGAGGGTAAGCATAAAATTTAAAAGCTATATATTTCTTTTCGTTTGAATACAGGATCATTAGATAACACTACCCTTCTAAACGAAAGTCAATTCCTGCAGCACACGTAATAAACTTGTCCTGGTTGTGCTTCCTCCGTTTCTTAGCAGAAATATTTGCATGGAGCGAATCCTCACGAGCATTTCCCATAAATTTGTGACTCTTCGTCTATACTCAGTTTATACAAATGATCACAAAGAGCAGTCAAGCGTACCCCATGCAACATCGCAGGCGAATAAGATATAGGGCAAGCTCATTTGGTGCCATGAGTAGCTACATAAATTTATTGAAGGTCGTAGCTTTGACTCCATCGCTCCAAGAATTCGGAAATATGCCGCGTCACTCCACACTCTTAGTTTTCACCGCAGTTCTTTTGGGTCCGGACGCAAACAATGAGGACTGTTTGATAGTTAAGTTTCCTATAATAAAGCAATGAGGCAAATTGGGGAAAAAAGAAAGTAAGGCCCGTGTGCTCAGAATTTGGTGCACGTTAATGAACCCCGGGTGGTCGAAATTTCCGGAACCCTCCACTACAGTGTCTCTCATAATCATATGGTGGTTTTGGGACGTTAGTTAAACACCACATATCAATAAAAAAGTACCTCACACGCTGTCTAACAACTGAAAGTATTACCTGAAAAACGCGGCATATACGAACAGCAAGAATCGCACCAGCAAAACCGTATCTACCCCAATCCAAGCGTTTGATCACGTATGCTGTAACATATAAAACCTGGGCATCTGTGAGCGAAATTGAGGGCTGGCTGGCGCACTTCTTAAGAACACGTTGGACGAGTGCTTGATTACATACCTCGGTAGTTTTAGGCTTACACACGCGAGAGAGAGAACAGGCAATTGCTACAATAATGAACAACGTCTCTGTGTTCTCTGTCTCTGAAATGTCCACGTCTTTTGTAGTGCTGAAATAACCATGTGACGCAATAGTTTTTTGTTATCAGAATGCTTCTGCGATTTCACGCGTGCACTAGTCCAGACTGGTGAGCCAGCTGCTGTCTTTCCTATTTTGGTTCACAGCATAAAAAGCCACTTTCCCATTGTCGTTGATGCCCGATAAGAACAAACACGAGCTCAATTTTCTTCGTTGTTTAATAAAAAAGATATTGATCAAATTTGAATAATGTAGTTTAAATGTGTATAACCATGCCTTTCAGAACTTTGCAGAGAATGAAGCTCAATATTTTCGCATGTATAACAAAAAGGACGTTATTAACACGCTGTTTATGGCATCACTGTTGAATTCACTCTGGCTTGCCACAGTGGCATAGCCGATGAATTTTTTATTCGAATTCCCGTAAATTTAACTTCACATGGCATTTCACAATCGTAGCACACTTGAAAAGCTTCATTTTTCGAAGCTACTTCCAACGTCATATTATCGTATTGTTTTCACTAGGATAACTTTACACAGCTGAGTGCGAAGACTTAAATTTAAATAGAGGAATTAACAATAGTACTGTAACACATATGGGGCAAGAAAATATCGTGTTAACTTGCCAAAGAGTGTCCCCTGAACCTAAGTTTTATTGCACAAACAAAACAGGGACAAGAAAGATACGAACGCACACAAAGCGTCTCTTTTTTTGATGCCTATCTTGTTCGCCCAATTCAACTTGCAAATCCTCATGAACCGATTCAAGCCCAAATGTCAACCTTTCTTAAGTTAACGTGAACACTTGTATTCTTTGCAATTTCACCCGCCAACAGTGGGCCACAGAAAGAGTATGCAAACCTTTTTGTACGAGAAACTCATGGAGATACTGGTACCCGATGACCTGAGGATTATATACCGAGCCGTCCGGAGAGCGTGGCAGCGGATGGAGTGGCCACAGTGGATTGGTGATGAGCACTGGGACAATACACGCCTGCTGCTGCTCTCTTCTTTGTTCTGGATTGGAATCGCAACGTATGTTTCCTCCATGACTAAGATGCTCGCCCGCTACATTACGTAGTATAAACGACATAGCTTTATAGCTCTACAGCTCTATACAATGAGACAGGCGCGCTTATAATGTGATTGCAACACAGGTTGGTAAGAGACTACGATGAAATAAGTTAGGAGACAGGGCAATATATAGACTTGGGGCTCATTTTCTGAAACGCAGGGTCACAACGTTAAGTGTAACGGCTGGTATGCAACCCACCATGATGAAACTGTGGAATATGGTGCTCAAATGTTGATTCCGAAGGTGACGGGGTCAAATCCAGGCCATTGCGGTCACATTTTGATGGACACGAATTAGTTGAGGTCCGGGTACTCTGGGATGTCACTTGCACGTTAAATAACACTAGAAATTTTCGGAGCCCTCCATTACGGCGTCTCATAATCAAATCGTGGTTTCGGAGCGTACAACTCCATTATAATAATATTTTAAATGGGAAGCCTCTCTTTGCGTACTGCAAGCACTTCTGGCAACTATCTACGCGTGTATATATCTATCTAGCCGCTTACGTCTGGGTGCTTTCGTGACCACCCCATTAACTTGGCGTGAACCAAAATTGGTGTGGGAGGGTAAGATGGTTTGACAAATATGATGCGCTGGTCAAGGCATGAATAATGCCACGATTCTGTCGCATTCGTTGTCAAACACTTACTGCCAAACAGTGGCACATGCTCACCGGCGGGTATGTGCCACAGGCGATTGACAGTATCTACCCAGGAACGACAATAACACACATGAACAATTTCAACACGCGATCGTTAAGGAAATCATGGCGTTGGCAGCATTGACCTTACGAATGCAAAGAATAAATGTCAGGGTGAAAGCAGGAATCAAACCTAAGCATTCTGCGTGGCAATGAAGTATTCGCCACTCCAGCAATTCATGCGCCATCTACCGACAATATAGGGAAGTGGCGTATTGAGATGCGAACAGTCCAAGCGCAAGTCGTATGGAGTAGTAGCACGGTAAGATGGTGCTAGGCCTGCGCGGTAGGCGCAGCACACTTACATCGAAAGCTAGAAGAGCGGCCTTTCAGAGCCTTTTCAAAACATTCATTTGGTAACCGCTGCAAGCACACTTGCTTGATACCCATTACGGAATAAATAATAAACTTTTGGGTAGTAGGCCAGCATTCGCTATGCTATTTCTCGTCATTCTTCTGAGAAGCGTAGTATCCGCTATAGACTTGCTAGGAATTTTGTGCCAATTGTCCATGCAGTGGCTGACGACGATGAAATATTATGGCTGAAGTGTATATGCGCCAGAGTTAATAGGGAAACAAAAACAAGCTGTTGTAAAGGGTCGGAGCATTGGACGGCCCACTCGTTACGCTAATCGCATTGTGCGACGACTGGTTCTTCTTTCGCTGTTGTAAGACGTTTTATGAGTCGTATTAACGCGATTGCTTTCCCGCAATCAAGCCTGCCTAAGGCAAGTTTGACAACGAGTCACAAGCACCGGAGTAGCTCAGTGGTCTAATACTGAGCTGCCACCCAGCGGACCAAGGTTCGAGCCCCGCTGTGCCATTGGTTCTAAGTCATGCCTGCCTAACGCAACTTTGACAACAAGTTACAAGCACCGGCGTAACTCAGTGGTAGAATATTGGACTGGCACCCAGTGATTCCGGATTCAAACCCCACTGTGTCATTAATGAAAGTTTTTTTTTCTAATTTTGCGCTATGTGGTTGCTGACACTGGCATTGGCGGTGGACTTGCGTACCTACATATATACACGCTCGCCTTCACAGTAGTCAAGGCAGGGATATCTACAAAAAGGTTTGCCATCTCGGGTTTTTCGGCACTTCCTGTCTGAGTGTGCCAATTCTTGCGTGTACTATAACCTTGGTCCTTGATGAAACAAATCTTTTGGTATGCCATAATCAACAAGCATTTCTTGACATATTATAATGGTTCTCATGTACGACCCCTAGTCTTGTGGATGCGTTCCTTGTTGTGCAATATTTCTTTCAATAATGAAGATTTAAGGATTTCATCATTATCAAAAACAATAAATAATAGCGACTGCCAAGCATTACACATTGTATATTCAGGAGCGACTACCTTTACGCATCGCACAAGTAGATTACAAAGCATTCTACAGGAGGGCATTGTAATGTAATGCAGTGAATGTCGCAAGACGATATTTATAGCGCGAGAACAAAACGACGACACAGAGACAAGAAGGACACGAAAGACACGAGTGTCCTTCTTGTCTCTGTGTCGTCGTTTTGTTCTCGCGCTATAAATATCGTCATGCCATACCAACTAGCCCAAGCTGCCACACTTCTATGAATGTCGCAAGTAGGGAATAATTGAAATGCCCTCTCTCTCACACACACGTGTAAACAAAGCAGGATAACGCGTTTTTCACGAGGACCCATAGAAAAATCAAATATAGTTACGCGATGAAGTCACCTGCTTTTACAAAGATTTACTTCATGGCCAGCATCACTACCCACCATACACTTTGCTTTTCTTCTTTTCTTTTTGTGGCAGGCTGTATTTTAGAGGCGGCACAGGAAACAGGAAGAAGGAGATCGATGCATCGCCAGGAAGCCCGGCCTGTGAGACGCCTGCTGGCGCCGAATCAAGCCTTCTCGTATGCGAGATGGCTCGCCACGCCTTGCAGCCTTGCCGACATGAGGGGGGCTACATCTATTCTAAAGGTAAGCCCTGAGCTGCATGTACTGCTCATGTTGTGCACACAACGTCATAGACGACAATAGACGGGTCGCGAAAATGCAGGCAACGCTGAAAAAAAGGTCCGAAGAGTTTGAGCAACCCTGGACTGGCCCGTCGTTGGGCATGAAAAGAAATTTCAAGAAAGCCAGCAAGAACACAGCGCTCGTGCGAGTGAAAGAAAGCATGAACGTGAGGTAGACTGATAGACGGTTCATTTCGATGTAAACCCTTTTGTGTGAACCAAGTGGTACACATGTCCGGCTGGAACTGCTCATGTATACAATTTTTATACAGATGGCGATGCAACAAATTTTTTGTAGATTGCCTATTCCTTTTTTTTTTCAACTCGTCTGGAGAAAACAAAATATGCCGCCCTAGTGCTTTACTCTTGTTATCGTGATCAACTGATGACGTAAAAGATTTTGTTTCGATGCCTCTTGAGGTGATCGTACTAAAACGGAGGGGATACGCTAGAGTCCCGTGCACTGTACGATGTCGGTGCGCAATAAAGAACACCACATCGTTGAAAAATTTAAATTTTGAGCTCTCAAATGCATATCATGATGGTAAGGCGCAAGAAGGCTGAAGGTTTCACTATTATGAGAGGAAGTCTCCCACCTCCCAAAAAATAAAAAAAAGTCTTGGAGGGTGTTCGAGCTTCGCCTTCCAGAGTAGAACGGGATAGCTAAACACTGTAAGCAAAAGTTAGCTGAGATGGGAATTTCTCCAGCACGTGAGCCCACAAAACTTCCCTCGGGTGCCGTGCACCTTGCCTTCAACAATGCTGCAAGAAAAGGAACGTGCACGCGCAAAACATTGTTCATATCACACAATCCTGGTACTACTACTGGATGTCCATTTGTTAAGCGCCCTCTACCTCACATTTCCTCCTTTTGCTAATAGAAGGAGCTCTCGCTATTCGTTCGTAAGTTGCGTGTGCACTTGTGAGCCTGTTGTGATGGATGGGCACCTTAAAACTATACCCAATTCGTTGCGCAATTCACGTTTTTTACGCCTGGTGTAATTTTATAATAGTGCTACGCAATGTCATATGCAGTAAGGATACTCCTTCTTTTACGTAAGATTCATATAGGGTTTTTCTTGTATATTTTTATTTCTAAAGTAGCTTCAAGCAATGATGGGGCTCTGTAGTAGAACACCTGATTCCACCCACGCAATCTGGCTTCAATTCTCGCTTAGGACCAAAACTTTTTACTTTTGATTTTTCGCGTCTTTCTGAATTTGTCGGTCAAAGACAAGATGCTCATTTTTCTTTTTAAAATCAACGGCACCAAGGCCCACCACGCTGTCAAGTACGTTTAATAAGAGCATGAATGTCGGTTTAAGTTCTTGAAGCTAAGCGCTGTGCGAGCGACAAATTTTCGAAGGGGCTCATGCGCGTGCTGTCCGCGAAAAGCCTGGCGGCACCAATGTACGGTAACCTTTGGTTGAGATTCGCTGTCATTTCAACGTTGCCGAGCTTCATTGTTCAGTGTATACGATCGCATGGTCGTCGTTGTGGTTTGTAGCAATCAGTGTTGCGCTGTCAGTAAGCACTTGAATTGAGGTCCGATTTCCTCGCATGGGCGAAGAAGAGGGTTAGAATGGAGCATTCTGCAATGTGTCTGAAAAAAAAAACGAAGGAAAGAAAGAGAAAAAAAGAGAGAGCAAGAGAGAGAAAGAATGAAGAGAGGGAGAAGAGAGAACAGAAAGAAAAGAGAGAGAATCAAAAGAAATTGATTAAGATAAGACAATTGTACACCAAACAAAAGAAAACAAAAGAGTGTAGGAAATGAAGCAAGCAATGACAGAAGGAAGCTTGACACGACGCCGCCAGCCTCCAGCTCGCCGACCCACATAAAGAGAAAGATTAGAACCTGACGCCAAAGACATTCATACCGCTCCCATCCATAACTCGAGTGGCATCCCTCCACTCACCTCCAATAAGAAAGAATCACGAAACGAGAATACAGAATAAAGAAGAAAGCAAAGAAAAGAAAGAAAGAAAAGAAACTGAAAGAAAGAAGAAAGAAAGATGAGCCACTCGCACACCTAGCTAAACTCAGCTCCCAGTTTACCGGCGCGGGTAAATCATTTACTCTTTTTTTATTGTACTCGCAGGAAGCAACCAGTTGAGAAAAGAAGACGCTGCGGCCCGCCACCATTCAACGCTGGTCGCGCACCAAGTTGAAGCGGTGGCTCCGAGATCACGCTCTGTCTCGGCCCAGCGTCGAGACGTCACCGATGAGCAGCCAGCGTTGGATCGACGATGACCACGGCGCCGTTGTAACTACCGTGCTCAAAGATCGCGATGTCGACGTCGACACGCTGGGGCCTCCCGATGGAGAACTTCATTCCCACAACAAAGCAGCTCTTGAGAAGTGCCTTTTCGAAATGGCCCGCAGAGGTGGCGATCACGTGGATTCTCGTCGACACACTCGGCGCCGGCAGAAATTCTCGCTTACCTCGAAGAAGATTTCCGACTCGCTTCTCAGCCTCGAGTCACACGCAAACTCACAGGCTAGCTATAGTCCCGCATCCAAGCCTCCTTAACGTTGACGGCCGCATACAGAACTACCTCGTGGCTCCTTTTGCCTGGCCGATGAAAAGGGCGCCGGCAGCGAATAATGTTTATATTATTTGAATAACAACTCATAAAAATTGTCCCGATTTATTCGCGTGTGTGTGTGTGGGAGCGGGATGAAGGGAAGGTGTCTTCTCCCGAAGCAATCTTCTGATCAATCCTCACTGACTTTTGTTTCGGGTAAAGCCTTCCTGCGCACCGTTATCTGAAGAGCTAGACTGTCGCAGCCCATCGCTGGCCCGCTATCGCCAATGAAATTTCAAGTACAGTCGAATGTGTTTCACTGAAACCTACCCTGACTACGCAGACGATTTAACAGTGGGTCATTTCAGTGCGCCAGCGAATGCTTGTAGTCTATATAAAGAGCGTGTCGTACTAATACCTAAGGCTGACAAACCTTGAAATTTCCGTTAAAAGACGTGTTGTACAAATATGCACCCAAATGAAAAAATTCACGGCACCACAAACGCGTCCGATTTTCGCACCATTTCAAGGTTGCAAAAAGTGGTATAACCATGTCTTACCCTAAGTATTTCTTCAATTCACCGTCACCACACAATCAGTAGCAGCTTTAACGTACATGTTACGTGTCTTTTACTTTTAAATATATACTTTCAGCTCCCGTTGCGGTGCTTGGTGTTGCTGAATGTTTACAGAAGTGTGCTTTGTTAAGTTCCAACTTGTTTACAGTAATCAGTGGCAACAAACATGTCGTATAGGCATTCCCTAAATTCATTGTGTATCGCGAGGTTAAGTCGGAAGCTAGTAGGTACGGCTGCGAACGAGCTAGGTAGCCCCGCCGCGGTGGTCTGGTGGCTAAGGTATTCGGCTGCTGACCCGCAGGTCGCGGGATCCGATCCCGGCTGCGGCGGCTGCATTTCCGATTGAGGCGATAATGTCGTAGGCCCGTGTGCTCAGATTTGTGTGCACGTTAAAGAACCCCAGGTGGTCAATATTTTCGTAGCCCTCCACTACGGGGTCTCTCATAATCATATGGTAGTTTTGAGACGTTAAACCTCACACATCAATCAATAAAATGTGCTAGGTATGCGCCGATTTGCATGAGAAAGAATAGGCGGGTGGGTAGACAAGAAGTGGGCTGGCATTCGTTTCTTTAAAAAAAATGGGAGACATGAAACCTTCGCTTTTACGAGTAGAATGTGATTGCGATATCTTGCCCCTAGTGCGTACTTCGAACCCTTAGCGCATGGTACTTTTTCCAACTTGGTATGCACTCGCTAGTTACCCTAAGGTAATAGGCGCAGTAGCCTGTGTTGATTTTGTCCCCCGAAATAAAGAAGGGCTCCTTCTTAATTTCGGGGGAGGAGACCCTTGAAATGGTCATCTTTTGCTCTGTATTCCAAGGCAAGAAACATTTCACTGGGGTGAAGACATGGGCCCGGTGTGCCACCTTTTGGATACGCCACTGGCTGAAGACATGTTCATTGTCTGTTCGATAGTGTCCTGACAAAAGCTATAGGGGAGAATCGGTCATGAAACTGATGGTACCTCAATTTAGATAGAAAAGTGTTTTGCGAGCACAATACGTCTACAAATGAATGGTATAAAAACAATTTGGCGAAACAAGAATTAAAAATATAAATAATGGTTTAAAAAAGAACTCGCCAAGCTAGAGGGTTCCTAATAAAGTGAATTTCTGCCTCAGCTTGGCATTCCTTCATTTTGTTTTCCTTAAGAAATCACATGGGGCTTCGCTAACGTTCCTACGCGTCTAAATCCCTTTAAAGGTATTCTAGGCGCTGAGTTCAAGAAAACTTCCTGTCCATGTCACTTCTCCAATTCTACACTGAATGCACTGCATAATCTCATAACACCTCTTTGCTTACCCACTCATTCATCGCCGCGCTCTTATACTGGTTCGCGACACAGTACGAGGTGTTTTACAACATGAGGGGCAAATGTATCATAACAGATATACAGCAATATGGCACACGGTGTTTTTTTTTTACAGCGAAAGTGTTATGAGATCACAACTCAGGTCACGCGCAGCTGTCCGCCGCTGCCGCCGGTTTCCGTAACCACATCGCGCGAAATTAGAAAGAAAGACCTATAGCACCAATGACACAGTGGGGTTCAAGCACAGTCTGCTGGGTGCCAGTCCAGCATTCTACCACTGAGCTACGCTGGTGCATGTGACTTGTCTGCAAACTTGCCTTAGGCAGGCTTGCTGTCGGGAAAGCAATCGCATTAATACGACTTATAAAGCGTTTTAAAACAGCGAAAGAACAAGCAGTCGTCGCACAATGTGAATAACGTAATGAGGGGCCCGTCCTATGCTCCAACCTACTACAAAAACTAGTTTTTGTTCCCTTATTATCTGTGGCGCATACCAACTTGAGCAATGATTCCCCATCGTCGTCAGCCACTGCATGAACAACTGACTAAAAATTTCTTTCAAATGTTTAGCAAATATGACGCTTCTGAGAAGAATTACGAAAACTAGCCTAGCGAATAACCGCCTATGCTACCCAAAAGATATTAGTAATGCGTTAGTGGGTATCAAGCAAAAGGGCTTGCAGTAGTTACCCAATGAGTGTTTCTAAAAGGCCCTGAAAAGCCGCTCTTGGAGATTTCGCTGTGAGTTGGCTGTACCTCCCGCGCAAACCTGGGAGTTTTCTTTACTTGCTTTAGAAAACCAGATAAAAGTGTCTATCCATCACAGCAGTGCCAAAAAGATATTCAGCTAGCAGTAAGTGAATTTTTGCCATGCGCAACGTAGAGTGGTCTCCTTTCCGTAATCTACATAATGGACTCTCGCAAATTATGAAGAGAGGGAGGTGGAGTAGACATTTTGTGCGCTGCAATGAAAAAAAAGAACGATGAATAAAAAACAAAACTCCACAAAACAATCACGAACTGACAACACGAGTTCGCACTTGTGCTGTCCCATTTCTTTCTTTCTTTGTCAATTCAAATTTAATTGTAAGCGCAAAGAGTTTAAACAATGTACAACCAACTGGTCGTTAACGCGTAGCTATGGAGAGGGACGTAGAATGTCACTGTCATCATCATCATCTTCTTCATCCTAATGTAGTCTCGTAACACACGTAGGCGACTGGCCCAACGAATTGCGACCTCTCAGATCCTGTGGGAAACAATTGAATGCATTAAAAGTGCAGCGTGGGTCAGCCAACAAGGCGTTGCGCCCCAGCGGCGGACGTTTCGCTCATCGGTGGTCCGGGAGTCCTACTGTACTCGTCGCTACGCCCTCCCCCCCTTCCTCCCGCCTTCCACCGTGACACAACGCCCTGACATGAGCGTCAATTCCTATGATTAGTGTTTATTTTCCTCTACTGTTTGCGGCATTCCGTTATCGCAAAGACGTACGGCAGATGCGGGGTAACGTGAGCCGTTATCAACCACAAAGTGGCTCCATCTATGGATGATAGAAAACAACTAACAAAGACGTAACCTAGGTCTTCCAGATCCGAGAATCGCCCATGGGCACTCGCAAGTTTGCAGCATCGATTATATGCGTGTGAATCTGGGAAACGGTCTGGAATCGACACGAATATAAGCTGTCGAAGCTTCAGAGCATGAATCTGGAGCGAATACAACCATCAGTTGGCAGCAAACAAGCTACTGAGCTTGCGACTGCTACTTGATAGATTCAAGGTGGATGAGAACCGCTTTCAGTGGCGTGGCCCTGTTTTTCAGGTGCATGCATCCACATTTCAAACCACGTATTTCGGTCCACGCAAAGCTTTCTGCGTGTAGCGGAGGACTTGGGCAGACTAAAGCACTATATTCACAAACGTATGCAGCATGCTCGGTTCACTGTGCCACGTGTGGGCTGAATACGAATGCCCGTCGCATCGCTGGAGTGCATACTTAATTGTATGCTACCACTATCTTAGAACTTTCCTTCCTTGCTCTTTTAAAGTGCATTATCCCTTTTCCCTACGTATGGAATGAGGCAACACGTGATCCTCTTCCTGTGAAGCTATCTTTGTCTTTCGCAGTTTCTGTGTTCTCTCATGTTCTTTGATAATACGCTCTCTCAAGTTCACTGTCAAATTAATCGTCACACTCATCATTTTTACCACTGGCATGCTTAATTTACCAAAAGTTACACTTTCTGTTTATAAATAAAGAAAACTCAGTGTAAGTAGTAATTGTTTTTTCAACGTATATATCACAATTGCGAGCTTCGTGTTCCAATGTTGCCTACGATGTGTCTGTTCTAATGTTCTAATGGTGCCTACGACGTGTCTTGTCTTCTCTTCTTCCGTCTTTGCGTATTTGCGCAGTTTTTGCATTCAAGTACGAACCAGAAACTTGCCCGAATTCGGATTCCAGTTCTCTTTATCAGTGTTCTAATTCTACCTCTTTATTTTTCTTTGATTTCCTCTTTCATTTTTCTGTTTTCCAGAATCCACGGATATATCAATTCCTTTATGCGTCACACCATTGTTTTACTTACCATTGTATTATTCTGTATAGATGTCATTCTCGAACTTTCGTTTACTTCTGTATTGATGACCTTGTTCCTCATTCCTCTTCCAAATTAAAAAAAAGTGTTTATATTACTCACTAACTATATTGTCAGTACCCCGTAGTGGCATGCAACTTATTCTTTAGACGCTGGAGTAGATAATGAAAGAACTCAGAAAGGCAAAGAGAAAAACAATGTGCACAGGGTAGGCGCTAAACACCAAGTTACTTCATTTAAAAAAAACACCGCAGACAGTAGACCCTTCCAGCGCATTTGTTCCGCTGCTGAGTCACTAATAAAACATCAAACCAAAAAGAGCGCATTCTTTTTTGAGTAAATAGAGAGGTGTGTCGATAATGCACAACCTACTCTTGTTCTTAATGTTATAAGCTTTTAGCGACTTTTTTACTAAAGCATCACTGATTTTACCAAGAATCTGAATCTTAACGAAGCCATGGTACAAACAAGCAGGCAGCGCAATGGACTGCCAAAGGAGCCGTACCTTTGTTGTTCAAAGACAACTCGGGTGTCCCGTAGTGGGTAGGAGCTGAAATAAAGGCGCAAGCAAGTGAGCAATCATTTGACTTATAACTGAACTAACTTCGATAAGTGGGTTTAGGCCACCAGCCAAGAAGCACGAGAGATAAACAAGGCCGTTGAGGTTTATTTGTTATAATGGCGCTTCGTATCGTTCTAGGCTGGTGCATTCTGTGCGCTGCTTATTGCATGATCGACCCGTGGCTGCCCGGACTGCTCCCGCACATCACTGTCGCCGCACGGATGGGAGCTCCCGCCAGCTCACCTGCCATGGCCTCTGCTTCGGAAGAGAAGGACAGCAGTGACGTGAAGGGCGCTGATCTCGAGGCAAGGCAATTAGCAGCTTGAAAGCAGAAACGAGTGTTTGTAGGGAGCAAACAGCGAGAATTCTGGGGGGAGGTGAAGGCACAAGTTTTCATTCACACGCAAGGGTAACTTTCGGCAAAACACCTAAACAAAATTTTTCGTACGCAGGCCTCCGGAATTGACGAAACCTGTTCTACGACACAGGGTGACCAACCATGTGCCCACAAGGATGTAGTAGAGCCCCCGGAACCCAGTGACAGCTTTGCAGGTAAGCGTTTACTACTTTCTAGGTAGGGCGAATACCTTAGATGCCTCACAAAACGCGGAAATTGGCCGTTGGCTTATGTGGCGTCTTCGAGATTTGGCGAAACCTGAGTATACTTCATGATACCAGTGTTGGCTCAACACATATGATATAAAAGAAAAACAATCAAGTAATAATGGTCGCTAAAAAGTGAGGTAATTCTCAAGCAAGTGTGCGTGCACTCGGCATACCGAAAGTAACATGACCTAAGTGTTACGAAACGCCTTCAGTGACGTCACCCTGCGACATTAAGGTGACGTCACAGATTCCCAGAACGCGTGACATCGTCGTGAAATCACGGTGTAATGGCATGACGTCATCGCAATACATCGTCGCTTGGCCCGAGGGGGCGATCACGACGCCTTTGTTTAACCATGCGGAGTACAGAAAGTTTTCAGTGCTTCTTATCTTGAAGGCAGGGCATAAACCACGTTAGCTCTAGTAAGCTTTCCGAGGAGTGATTGCATAAGGAACACTGTTAACTTTTTGAGGAGGGATCTAGCGATTCATTGACGATATATTATTTACTGTATAGAAAAGGAATGTGCAACTATACAATTATTCTTACAGTTAACACGTAAGCGAAAGATTTACTGCAGCCCAAAATGTATGCGACTTCTCAGCGCTATGACAGAAGTACTTCCGAGTGAACATTAAGAACAAACAACATGTAAACCAGCACTAGCGAACGACGTTTGGGGCAGTTGTTTGAACAAACATTACAAAGTAGAGACTGTTGTCTTGATGCTCCGAAAAAGAATAAAGCACGAAAAAAAATGTCAGAGATGATGTCTTCCTCACTGCCGCTTGTCGAAAGATCGGCTCGATCAGACAACTGTTGTTCACGGATTTTTTTCATCGCAAAATTCCATCTTCTCCTTTCTGCAGTTTTTACAAGCCACCACAGTGCTTATTACTCAGGTGCCCTGAGGCGGCTCTAGAACGTAAGCGATGGATGTTCTGTGCTGTGTATATGTATCCGTCGCTACCATTGGTTCTACACTGAAGAGGTAAATTGCATTGTCTAGGTCATTCCTCTACGCAATATGTTACCTCGAATAAGTTATGAGAATAATGGCATAATCCCCTAACTCTGTTGCGTCCAGGCATCTGCGAATAATAAACAAGTCTGTGCGATGTGATATCTTTGAAATATGCTTATTGCAATTAGAAGGTTCATCATCTCTTCTTGTCGTTTTCATTATTACTCTTTTGTGTCCCAATGCTGAGCTACTGCGCTCTCTGTTTTACCGAGCCACTTCTCTGCATACCTTATTTTACAAATTATGAGGGGATCAAATTAACAGAGCAGGAGGCAATACATGAGTATTTCGTTCACCCAACTTACATGGACACAAGAGAAAAAAGTGACTTATTTTTCGTACCAGTAAGTTGCATATTCATGATAATAGAAACATCATGCATGCTGTGAGAACACCCTTGTTAAAAACAAAAGCGAGAAAAGAAAATGCATCTGGTGACATCACATTCATGTTTTTTTACCAGTCACCATGACCTGATAGATTGGGATGGTGTCACTAAAGCCTACATACCTCGTAATAGGTGAATATGAAGTGTACTGCCTTCTGAGGGTTTTAGAAACTTGAAAAGGCAATTTAAAAAAAAAGATTTGTTTGATCAAAATAGGAAAAAAAAACGCACATTGCAATATCTGTGACGTTGCCATCGGAGCTTTCGGCAGGAAATTCGAAGTTAAGACTTTTGAGATTCGTGTCAACAAGTGATAATATTCCTATGATGTGAAAATTGACGACGTTCGAGTTTTCAGAGTAATATTCATTAGTTCAAGCTAATGCATTGTTTCACTTAAGTGTCCCTGAGTCGGTTAAAGAACATTCAGAGTAATGCACGGTTGATTGACGTAATGACGTGTGCAGCTATAGGAGCGAATTCGGGTCCGCTCTTTACTCTCTGCCATTCTTTTCTCCGACAGTGCGCGTCTGGTGGAGGGCACTATTTCTTCTGTCGGAGCACTTGCTAGACGCAGTCGTGCCCCCTGACTCTCAAGCACTGCTCCGAGACACCTGGACAGCCTTGAAAAACGTCGAGAGGGCCACAGGCGTTGGCTACTACAAACCATGCATGCTGGTGGCGTCCATCTTCTGCTTCTTCATTGTAACGTATGTTCCATCCCATTATGGTAATTACTGAAGTTCAAGATCCCAGGCTATGATATCATTATGAGATGCGCTGTAAGGGAGAGTGCCGGAAATTTCAACCCCCAGGAGCTCTTTTAGGTGCAGCCAGATAAAAGTGTATGGCTCTCACGAATTTTCGCATCCAGTATCATCACTCCTTTCTACCTGTTTCGACAACAAAGTCATGTTGCATACAAGTGGATGCGTCGAAAGCAGATTTACTGATTTCGCTTACGCGTTGCTCAGCCATAAGTCCACTTGAGCAAGAGTATTGAAGTAATGTTCATGAACATACGCACAACGGATGTGCATAAGTGAACAGGAACAACATAAATCAAGGCTATGCAACGTTCTCATGTGGAGGGTCACTTATCATTAAGCTGACTCAGCGGGAGCTAGAGGGAAAACTGAAGGAGGGGAGGGGTGCTACAAGAGGAAAAAATTAGGCGTATTGGTAATTCTGTACAAAATTGAAACAAAAATCGTTCTTATTTTTCCGCACGTATCACAAGCTTGAAATTTGCAAACAGAGGTTACAAGTGTCAACGTTATTTGGGCTGTAAGATATCATGGGTGTCATCAGATATGATGTGGCAAGAGAAGGGGACGTGTTCTGAAGTCGTGCTGTTGGCTGTGAAATACTGCCTCGCGGGCCATA
The DNA here is from genome assembly GCA_013436015.1 of Rhipicephalus annulatus. Taxonomy (NCBI): domain Eukaryota; kingdom Metazoa; phylum Arthropoda; class Arachnida; order Ixodida; family Ixodidae; genus Rhipicephalus; species Rhipicephalus annulatus. Next base: position 143,141 of record WOVY01000738.1, read on the forward strand.
TGCTGCCAGTGCCTGCAGGTTGTGAATAACTGCCATAAACAGAAATACTGTAGTGCAATGACAGGTGATGTTGGGGGTGGCGACGATGCTCACCAGATTCGTGCATGGTTACTGATGCAAGGGTATGGCCTGTCTACGGTGCACGCACAGCGGAAAATGCATGTTCGAATCTTCCGAACATACCACAGAACTGAATCATCCATTGCGGAATATCTAATAACATCTCCTAGGAAGCTTCCATCTAGGAAATCGGCGCAGTTTTTTTTTATTTCAGTTCAATACTTAATCAGATTTCGTTGCTGTTGTATATTTCTGAGAAACAACAAGCCCTGCCCTTCCATGATACAAATGTCTTCCACGAACGTTCTTGTACACCTTGATGACGTGTCGTCTCTCATCCAGGATAAGTCCAAGATATACTGGTGGCCCTTTAAATTATTGCTGTTACATAGGCAGCACACTTTCTGGAGCACAGAGGAACTCTGATGGCAGATCGGCACAAAAGCTGAATGTGGGCTCATGTTGGCGTGGTTGATTAATCCTCTATGTCTCATTTGTTGTACTCTCTTTCAACTGATTTTAATGAGTGGTATTTACGTGGGCCTTTTGAGACAAAGCAAATTGTTTTTACAGTTTCGCTGTACACGTCTCTGTTTACGCGCTCATCGTAACTTGGCGAATACCTCTTCAACAGGAGGTGTTGTAAACGTGGTCCCAAGAAGAACACAAGTGATGCCAAGCCGTCGCCACCAACACCACTTCACGCCACGGCGATCGAGTGGAAATCCAACTTCAGCATCTCAGAGATGGCTCGCCTAAACATCAATGGTAATAAGGAAGAAATTGAACGCGCCGATTTTCGAGCACTACTAGAGCACGACACCGTACTCAATGAGGAGCCCAGAGGTGAGCACTTTGCCACGTGGTCACGCTGCACTGGTGGTCTGGCGCATTTCGCAATTGGTCACATGGAGCGAACTACTCAGGAATGCTTTGACACCAAAGAGATGTTAAGATGACATTCGAAATTTGTTTAAAATGTTGTGTTATCAGTTGAAAAGTCTGTTTTCCAATAATCTTGCTAGTGTAGTGTCATCATTACAAGCTTGATCAAGTCCCGCATAAAGTGTCGGCTATAGCCAAGAAACCACGAAAAAGATATAATGTCCTGGCTGAAGGTGCACATTTCGCAGGACCTATATAAGGGTAATAGAAGAGAACTCAGAAGGCAAAGTTCAATGCTTTAATTTCCCGCCGGAATTCAGCACTCTTAGCATCAGTGTTGTGTAGTGAAAATAAATTCCTCTTTATTCGTGCTTCATATACAAAGCCTCAATAGAATGCGCTCAAGGTTGCCGCGTTTAGTATTCCATTCGCCTATATCCCAATGTGATGACCACTTACTGGTACAGTATAACGAACTCTCTCACATTCTTTGTCAAACCCTGTGATGTAGCGACAACTTGGGGCTAAAGCCCCCAATGTGGCGTCACCACTTGTATTTAGTGCTACAACGTTGCTTTTTTTCCCTTTCCTAAATGTGTTTTCACGACAGGGATAGCGCTTTTGTCCTTCCGAAATGACAATTCGAGTAATATAAATTCTTTTAGGGTCAATTCAAGGAATGTTTAGACATGTTAATGTGCTTTATCATCTATATAAATTGCACACATTCGACATTGTGAAGCTGCAAATTTATTATTCGAATTGTACCCGCTTACGTGTACAGCGCCGTGCACATCCATTTGATGGGCTCCAGGCGGGCGAACTGAACATTTGCAGGTGTTGAAGGACGTTTTTAGTTTTTCTGATCGACTTCAAAATAACGTTAGGACGGGTATCTTGTTACGTGTGCATGGTACATCTGCACAGCGCATGTGAGTGTGGTTATTTTCTGCGCCCCGCATACGGGTAATTTCAAAGAACTGTGATTGTTGCTGCCCTCATCTATGTAAATTCCATTCTTTCCTCTCCAGCTTTTACAACTCATCCAATCGTACACTCAGTGCTCATTTCGGCTACGACAGCAAACATCCCGAGTGAGGCGGCTCCGTTTTCAGACACATAACGCTGTCCCTTTGTTTCAGTTGTAATGGTTATTTATCATGAGATCAGAAAGTTTTTTTGTTTATTAATCTTTAGGTACATCGTATAGGTGCAACAAAATTGACCTGGTATTGAGTGGCCATGCTGTGGGGTCTAGTTTCAATCATGCCAAAAATGGTTGAGAATATTCAAAAATCGTTGACTACTGCAATGCATCTATACTAGTGAAACGCCCATCTATAGTGAAGCCCTGATGCAGTTAATAAAATGGCAATATTCGCGGCAAAGATGTTGTTAGTCGAGATTTTGCCGTTGTCGTTACGCAACTCGGAGAAGGAAATGGGCTGAGTCGAGGGGGAGAGGCGGTGGGAGAGGAGATGACCAATGAGAAGCCACGATGGGTGCGGGGAAGACTGGCGGTAACCAATGGGCGCCCGCACTACGCCCGAGGTGGTACAGACTAGGTGACCAGCTATGGCTGCAAAAGTGTGGTAAGTATACGTGCCCTGCTCCCCATCTGTAGATGGGGAAGATATGACACGCCCCAAGAAGAAGAGTTCCTTGTGAGCTGAAACAGAAGTTGACACGAAATCGCTTCGCGTTTGCACAGCTCCCACGGATTGGATAGTGAACTTGAAATTGGAGCTTTATTTCCAACACAATAAAGTTGAAGGTTTCCCCAAGCAAAAAAAAAAACTGTTAAAAAGAGCTGGAAAGGACCGGGGAAATTTCCAGGCATCAGTCACACTAAAATAGCTGCAGAAAGAAAGAATAGTGATATGACTTGATAATTGCGAAATATGATGTACAACGCTGGACAAATGCACAACAAACAAAATCGCACAAGTAAAGCCAGATGCACATTACGCAGAGATACACAACAAAACAACGTGAATCCATATAAAGCGTAGAAAACTTGTAGAAATTAGAAACATCATTTTACACAGATGAAAACAAAGCAACATAGAACAATGCTGAAAGAATAGTCTCGTGGAATACTGAGCTTATATTGTAACAGCTATACATGTACGCTGCCCTTCATTGACGACTGTTGATGAGTTTACGAAAGAGTTTTCTTATGAGTAAAGAACGAGACATTATTTTCATTTGCTTTTTCTCTTCAATCCACCACCCGTAAAGCAACGACACAGTTGTCCAGGGAAGAGGCTGCAGCCACCGTGATTCAGCGTTGGACTCGCTCCGAATTCAAACGATGGTTTCGAAGCGCTAAGGCTCAGCACCGCAGCACAAAGACTCCACTAAGCAGCCAGCATGGGATCGACTACGAAGACTGTGGCATGGTTGTGAACACGACGCTCGAAGAAGATGCTCTTGCTAGCGCTGATGAGCTTAAGCATTCGGGTCACGAGATGCTCATCAATACGCTTCGCTTGAGGAAGCGGTTCTCTGATGTCGAAGGTGGTGGCTGTGTTGACGCATAAACACGTCGAGTTATTCGAGGCGAAGATGAGTCAAAGCTTATACACGCTAAACTTTATTTCTCTTCGATGGGCGATAATGCGCTGTAGCAAAGTCATACAGATGCAGCGGAACTTAGACGATGACAGGAGACACAAAAAACACAGGTGAGCACCATCTATGTCTGCGCTCATCAGTGTTTGGAGTGTCTCCTGCGGTCGTCCGATTAGCGCTGTATTTGTCTCAGTATGTGCCAGCTCGCACAAGTCTAGGTACACTGTGCTATAGCGTTGCTCTAACCATTGAGGCACTGTAGCTCAAGGGGTAGAGCACGGTTTTCGACACGTCATTCGATAGTTTCACGTTCTTTCCCTGTCGACGGCAAGTTGTCCTTTCGTCCGCTTTCATTTTTTCATCTTCATGTTATGATCACCACTACAGGACTAACATTTTTCATGCCGCTTTGCTTTATTGTTTGTTGTCTTACGCTAAGGTTGTGTATAACAGGAACTAGCCCTTAAACTTGCCCTTTCGTCCGGGCTTATGGATGCATACGCCTCAGCTATCTTTGCCAGTTCATGACGAGCAAAAAAATAAATGTGGACGTGTGTAACTATCTCAATGTAAGTAACACATACAAGCTTTTGTATTGCGCACAGAATATTTTATAAATGATATGTGCGCATGCTTAAGCTTCGTCGGTCGAGCCCAGATAAGACCCATGTTGCGTATGAAGTGAAGCGTTACCCTGAGGAATCTGTTATGCATATGCAGTGGTCATAGCTGGTCGTGTCACAGTAGTGAAGGCTGGCTTGTAGTAGACGGGACCGTTCCGATTGTAGCCTCTGACACGTCCATATAAAATATTATTTTTGTGCCTACCTCACTGAAGCAGAGCAGCACGGACAGGTAGCAGCCAGTGGTTATTGTGTTGCCTTGTTGAGATGACAGTTTTTGTAAGGGTCACCCTCACCCTGTTCCTTCAAAGCACATGTTCCTTCGCTTTACAGTATTGTGTCTCCCTGTCACCGGCAGCAGGCATATACGCTGGGCTTGTGGTGATCTCAAGTGGCTACGCAGTGCAGCTCGCAGCCGAAGTGGGCGATTGCGAGACTGAGGCTGTGGAGAAACAATGCATTGAGCGCCACCACATGTCTCTTGCAAGCTTCAATGATTGTTAAGTTGTCTTCATTGTTAAACAGTAGAAGAAAGAAATGAAGCAGAGGAGTTAACCAGAACAACTTCTGATTGGCTACCCTACACGGGTGTATAAGGAAGGGGAATAGAATTGTGAAGGAGAGAGAGAGGAGACGTAAAAAGAAAAAGTTCAACCATCTGCACGCAGCGGACACTGCTGAAACAACAAAGCTATTGGTTTGCAGACAAACCTTCGCTTCAGTCGCTTTAGCTTGTGCAAGAAAGTGTAATTTGAAGTCAGTGTTGTTAAGTGAAGTTTAATTAGGCTGGTGAATGAAGTGGGAGATGTGGCGGCACTATTTGTGGGCGTAGTGGTGAGTGGGTAGCAGTCGTGTTTAGTGGAACCTGCCCATTCGTGATCTAAGATAGCCCCGGGACATGAAAGCCTCGGCTGAGAACAATTTCGCTAGACAAAAAAAAAGAGAAAAAAACTGAATCGTGTGCCGCATGCGGGGTCGCACCTCAGGTCACAGGTGTAATCCAAATGCGAAATGAAATGTATAGTATTTATTACAGAAAAAAAAGATTCATTCGCTGCCTTGCCAGCCGACGAGAAATGGGTACAGCTGCGCGGAAACTGGCTCATCACCCTGTCGTTGCGGTGCGTTGGCGATCACTAGTCTCCCCGAGGCAAATCGAGGGTGAGCATCGAATCGAAGCAAGTCGTCGATATTTCGGTGGTGCAAACATATTTCTATATTATATAATAATATAACACATTTCAATATTGTGTGAAGATGTTTCCTTCGGCTTACACTAACCACATGCACGCCATGTTATCTTTCATTATAAAGTTCTTGTTATTCTTCGTTTTTTTCCTGGTTCCCACCAAAACGAGGTGGGACGGGTCAAATGCAACCCATTAATTTTGTGGCCTCGTGGTTTTGGTGGTCGCCCAAGTAGAGTGGCTGTACCCAATGGGGAAATGGTCCAATCCGTAAATTGTTAATTCTGGGAACAAAAAAAGTTAAGTGAGCAGTACAAATACTATATGATTTAAAAATAGAAAAATACCACAATATAAGGACAATGCTTTATTGTCATCATTACTATTCTTGCTTGTCATCATTAACTAACGCGTCGGACAATGCGCGTATACCACTGGGCCAGGAGGATCGCCGTCACACGAGAGGCTGGCCTTAGTTGTGCAGAAACAACCCGATTGAACTAGTCGATGAAGTACCTGAAGATATTACTGTCATCTTTTTTTTTTGAGTGCACGCAATCAACGTATAATTGGTTTGTTCTTCCTCTTCTCATTATTATTATTAATATTTGCAATTGTAGTAGTAGTAGCAATAGTAGTAAAAGTAGAGTGTACTAGGACTCTAGAAAGGGTAGTTAGTAGCAATGATCGCGCAAGTCATCTGAACCGAGCATGGCCAGTAATGAAATAAAACAAAATGGTGAGTATAATGATGAGGGTAATGACGGTGATGTTTATGCTCGTTATCGTGCTCGCCAACAACATACCGTGGCGCACTTACAGTTTCCCTATCCAAGAGTTTTAACAGTGTGCAACTGGCTGAATGTTTTTATAAGTTTGATCGTGCACAGTATTCCCCACCCGTTATAATTTTGTTGTTTTTTGCGCAGTAAATGCCCCTATTTTTTAAAACTGTACATAAATTTCTAAAACCACTTGATTCTTGACCAATCTCTTACAGTGGGAGTAAGCCACCGTAACTAGGTGAAAAAAAGTCACTGTTTTAGGCATCGTCATCATTGTCATCATCAGGTCACTGTTAAAATATAACATATTCAATCCAAATTGCTTTGGTGAAATAAACACAGCCGTCTGGTCAGATGTAAAGTATAACGTTCCATCATTCAATATTGTGTGAAGATATTTCCTTCAGTTAAAAGGTTTTCGCTATTCCACGTTTTTTTATTCGTGCATTATTTTGCTGACTACAGCATCATGGGACCAAATTCAGCCCGCCGTGATATTATCCTGTGATACAGCAGATAGAAGTGTGGCAGTTTGGGCCAATTGGTATGACATTACGATAGTTACAGCGCGAGAACAGAACCACTTCATGTCCTTCTTGTCTCTCTGTCCTCCTCCTGTTCTCGCGCTATAACTATCGTCACAGCAGATAGATCGCAATGGTCCTGGAGTGAACAGGACCATAGCGGTGGGTGCATTGAAGAAGTCAAGAACTTCATGCACACCAATAATGAGGCACCTTGCAACCGTGGCAGTCGTGTACATAAGGCTTTGTATTTCAGCGCCATAACTGGGCGCCCTTTTTCTTTGTCTCAAGTAGCCCTTTGAGTGTGTGTGTCCAGCAAGACGAATTTGGTTGCTAACATGCTCTGAGCGCATGCACCGCACCCGCAAAAGACTTGGTGCCACCACCGTTCGGCGGTGGCTTTCTGCTTCTTCCTATCATTTTTTTTCATTTTTATGGTATCAAGCATTGTAGTAGTTATCATCGAAATTTACGATCCACAGTCTCGGCCATTCCCCTTGAAGTGGGTGTGCCATAGCGTTAAGGATGAGGAAACGAACATATATAGACACGTCAGCCGGGAGTTCTGTATTTTGTGGTATGGAGCTCGAGCTCTTCATTGGCAGTTGCCCCTGCGCCGTCGTTCTTTACGCCATATACAAGAGAATTATTCTCACGCTTAACATGAATGTCCGAGTCCCCCGCATTCGGCTGTTCATAGGCTACCTCACTAGAGTGAACCAGGAGAGCACCACCACCAGGAGCACCATACGCCAAGCAAACCAACAGCCTGGACTCGCGAGCTCCATCGAGCATTCGACGAACAATCCGGACTCAAGAAACTGCAGACTCGAGGCACGTCCACAACTCGGAGGCGTAATGCGGCCCTGCAGTACAACGCTAGACATGGAACAACGAGTGCCCGTGTATTAGTTCACCCGTGTGGACTGGTTGAGTGGGTCGCGGGAAACGACCTTCTCGATACTATACGGAGCAAGTCCGCAAGTTTTTAGCGGCTGCATCAGAGTACTGCCTCATCAGAGCTCTGACTTATGTGTTGCGCAAAACACGAAATGAGTAACGCGACCCCATTCGTATATAGTGCATGCTTATTATTTATTTATAGATGTTATTGTTATTAACCTATTGAAGTCACTTATTGATTCGTAGAATGCTGGCAAGGCACCGATGAGAATCTCACCGATGTGTCGTTTGTTGTGAACTCCCTTAAATTGTTTCCGAACCCATCATGTCGTTTTGTTCTCGTGAAGGTGAATTAAATAGTAAGACTATTTTACAGGACCGCACCGTACAGCTTTAAGCGCTAGTGTGCAAAGTAATTCTCAAAAAGGTTGTGAGGTCAACCATTTCAGGATAACCAGTTTGCTACCCGAAACGTGGGAACCGGAAGCGGGAGATTGAAAGAGGAAGAGGGAAGGGTCGAATGAGAGAGAGAGAGCACACACACAAACATGCGCTCAGTCACAGTCCATCACACTTGCGTGGTTCCAAACACACGACACCCTCGCTTAGTGTTGTCGGATCGGCGAACTTGTTACCATGAGGGAATGATGATTTTCACTGCAAGCTAAGCAAATGTTGAAGATATTTGTCACTCTCATTTTTGGTAAAGCAGGATCTTCACAAATAATTGTTGAGAGATTATGACACATATAAATGCAATGGTAGGGCCACTAAGTAGTAGTTCAGTGTCAGTGGCCGTGATGTTTTATGTGCCTTTGTCCGTGTTTTTCATGGCTCTGCACACCCGAAAAGTTTGTGAAGAGATGTTACACTTATAATCTTATGAACTTATTTATGAGATTCATGGTTGGTCAATGGTTAGAACAACAAACTGCTGTGTGCGACAATAACCTGCGCTGCCTATTAGAAAACTATCGCCATCTCTAGCAAGTATTTGGCGAAAAAAATGTGGTAAATTCTACAACACACAACTTCCACTAAAAAACAGAAAGCAGCATTTAGATGAGCGAATGGCGTGCTCGTTGTCATGTTGACAACACCCTCACGAGACGCTGTGGTTACAAAAGGTGAAGATTTTCCTACAATCCCAGCGCTGTGATACAACATATCAAAGCATCGTTAGTCAAAGTCTCAGAACTTGTATAGGAGTGGTGAAGTTAAGATGTAAAAAAAAAGCTATACCACGTGCTCCAGAAAGTCTAAAAAAGGGTGTTCGATAATGATCATTGATACAACATACGGGAAAGACCTGCAATACCAGCAAATGCGTTAGCCTGACGAAAGGAACCCCACTAACTTACCTATTTCATCGTTGTCGAAGAAGCGGAACTGGTTTAATTTCCGCACGAAAAGCGAGCTTGTTTTTCGGAGAAACATTCCGGCGGTTGAGACGACGCGGATTCGCATCACCATATCTGATGACTAGAGAGGCTGTTGTTTTCATCGGCGAACAAAGCTTGACCCTCGGCTCAAGCAACGTGTGAATCTCGGTACATCTGTGAGCCCAATATCCGCATCTCCGCCCACGTGACGGCCATACGACTGAAAAGTTTCCATTCTGTTTTAAACTGTCGGTAAAAGATCCTCCAAAGCTGGTAGTTTTGCATAAAAATTATCATGCTGAGTTATAAGCAAGATGCCTTTGTGCGCTATCAGGCACAGCCTGGTAGTTGAAGTTGCTTCCAGAAAAGCTCCAGTTTGGGCCATGAGCTAGCAGAGGTTCGTGTGAAGTGGGGGTTATATGTCTTCACCACGTCATGAAAAGAGTTATGCGAATGGTTTCAACCTCTAAGATGAATTCCGTAACCTGAAAATTCTATTGGTTTTGAGGACATCCTGAAGTATTCACCAGGAATCTGTGTAGGTGTACTAGAGTTCTAGAGCTTTCTGAATGTTGCTGGTATGGCGGTCAACCGACTTTAAAGAAGAAATAATGTCCACTGCAAATTTTATCTCTATGCGCTTCGTATAAAGAGTGTTCAGATTTGTGCTCAAATTGAGAGTTTACTAATATATGATCAGATTAACGGAAAACAATGTGTTGCTGCCGTCTAATAGTGCTGCGTAGTACAGCAAGAAAAAAAAAAGGTTTTGTTTAAAAAACAAACTGTATTCCACTCTGATGATGGTCACAATGTACAGTAGTGGAGTAACTGGTTTATTTCACAATTTTCGGATGGGTGCATTCGTGAAGAAAACGTGCCTTGAACAAACAGTGGTCAGGTGGGTCATCAAAATATGTCGCCAGCCGCGAACGGTGATACCCAAGCGCCTTCCCATTTCTGCTCACAAGACATCTTCAAACTCTTTCTGTGCAATGATTACAAAGAGCACTTAAAAATACAAAAGGAGAATCTTCGGTAATACAAACGACAGAGATTTCTCTTTTCCTAGTGCCATATTTTTCATTGTGTTTATTTAGAATGGTAAGCCGCACAACAAACCCTATTTGTTATGAAATCAGCGAATGTCTCTATGATGTCTGCAACCTATACGCTCAAAGTGCGACCCCCGACCATTTTCGTGTGAAACGAATTCACCTACATAAATTTCACCTGTAATATTGAGGAATTATTAAACACAAGGTCCGTATTGTACATATCAAAACAGGTACGTTAGGAGTTTTACGTTCCCAAATCACGATAGTTGTGATCGACCACCTGGGGTTCTTTCACATGTCCCTTCAATTTTGTACATGGGCCTCCATCGAAATGCTGGCGCAGTGGCCGAGATTCAATCCTGCTACCTTCAAAGGTAATTCTTACCAAGGGAACCTTACGTATGTATGTTTCATCTTTTCAGCAACTCCATAAACCACACACAAATATGTTCTTTCTGAAAAACACAAACACAGAAGTTAACCCCCCCCCCCGTGCACAAGTTAGCGATAGTTTTATGTTTGACCAAAGCATTAATTATATGTTTTATTAGCATCCCCTAGTGCTCCGAAACACGGTGATATGCAATGCGTTCCCTCTTCAATCAGGCGTCGCAATCGACTCGCAAAGAGGTATGCAGGTGACTACTCCTTTTCAACTCCCCATTTCATCATCGGTCCGAGTATGGGATACTTTTTGTACTTGTCCGAGGCGAAGTGCTCTTCGATGTTGGGCAGCTCTTCGAAGCGCTTCATGTACGACGACAGCGTCGGGAAGCCCTCAAACGCACCTTTTTTCAGCTCGTGATTCCAATCGAGCCCCTCGTACAGCAGGAAGTCTACGTATGTGACGCGATCCCCGATCGCCCATTCTTTGTCTTGCAGGTGTTCGTCCCAGGGTTGCAGAATACTCTCCATCTTCTCTTCGTACTCGGGTCGTGTCTCCTCGTAGCTTGGTGACGCTACGGCCATCAGCAGAATCAAGCTCAAGTCCCGAGCTTGCTGTTCTAGCATGTCTAGCTCCATAGTCTCCTCTTCATCCCTTGGGAAAGAAAGACCGTAATGCTTTATCGCTTAATTCGAGTTTATGATAGATCGTTTTATTAATGTTCAAAGACGAAGGGAAAATTATTTGCACTCATCCTGTGCGACTCTATTAGCAAAAGAACTTGTTGAACACCATGATAGTTGGTATCAAATTTCCCGGCCGGTGTAGAAATTCCCGCATAAAAATAGTGACATTACTTTTAATGGAAAACATCGATTGCTGTTTTGCAAACACCATAGCAGAGGTCAACTTGTTTTTTTCTTTACCATTTTTAAAATATTCTCAGACAACCTCAGGACGATGGACGTGTATTACACTGTCGTTTCACTGCCCACATTTGTGGCAAAATATCTAAGGACGTCAATTGCCATAGTTCTCGACAGCTTTCTTCACTATGTATAGAAACAGGGACTGGGGAGAATGATAATTATAATATGTTAATCCGTTATCAGCGCTTTTTGACGCCTTCACATGACGTGGACATCTTCTAAAATGAGGTGCTTCTCATGTGCTATCCCTGCCCTTACCAGATATAGGTGCAACAAGCAAGCGCACACAGCCACCAGCTAAGGAAAGCAGATGTTGCTGACGCACTGTTCAAGTTTTGTTTCGTGTTTCATTGGGTAACTACGTAGAGATCAGTGTAGTAACTACTGGCTTTGCCTTGTGAAGTAGCGCACCCTCTAAGCTCGTTCCCCAGCACTGGACCTTTTCTGCCTTCCCTCGGTTCATTGATGCGAAATGCGGAACACCACTGCGTATGTTACGACAAGTCTTTGTCAAAATGGCTCTGGCGAGACTCTCTGTTCAAATGTGTATAATTACCTCAAGCCTCCATCTTCGTTTAAGCTGTCCATCTTTTCTGGTTTTCTCTCTTAGGTTTTGTCTGGTAGCAGAAAAATGGCTGTGGCAATTTCTGTCGTGTAACCAAGAACAACACCGAAAATCCCAACAAGCGCACTACTAACAGAGTTCTTGCTAACACCGTATAACGCTAGGCTACAGTACAACAAAGAACGACAATTCGAAGATGCACTTCGCAACTTTGGCCATCCATCAGTTCACTATTCATCTTTTCTCTGTGGTCTTAGGAAAGGGAGCTGTTTTTCACTTGGACAACTTCATGCATTCTAAGATACTTCCACACTAATATGAAAGCACTTAGAGGAACGCACAGGCTGTTTAGGTAGGCTTCATCTAGTTCATCACCGAAAGGCCAGTATCTATAAGTGTTAGCCAGCACTACAAACATGCAGTCTCTTCTTCTAGCACATGGCGTGGATCTTTTTATACACGAGTGTATTTATATACACTAGTAGTTTATTTTTGCAGTTGAAGCATTGTGAGTAAGCAGGATGACCAAGCTATAACAGCTAGCGGCTTTGCTTGATAACATATACCAGGCGCCCTGAGGCTTTCTTTTGGGAGCGTAATTGAGTAAATTTACCGATGCCAACGTAGCCGCAACACACCTTAACGAATTCATTTCTCCGATAGGCGTGTAACATGTACCATGATCCTGCAAATGAGCAAACGTCACATGTATCTCACGGAATAACAAAGCACATCACGTGTGCATGCTCAGAAAACGAAGTGAACACAAGGCAGTGGTATTCACCGGCACATTCATTAAATTTAAGACACAAAAAAGTAACATAACTTTCCCTACAATTGACAAAGAGAGAGAGCATTATTTTTAATGGGAAGCTGGATAGGTTTACCTGGTTTTTCACCTGACAAGCTACTCCAGTTGCCAGGTGATGACAATGATATATACAATGATAAACACACAACACGTACCGTTACATACACGCATAACAGTGTCATAACACATAAAGCCAACTACGCGCACTGCACTATTTACAACGTTTTGTTGTAGTTTCCAGTTTCCTACCGGAAAATATTCAAGCAAGCCGTGCTCATCGGGAACAAGCAACAGTTTCTACTGAATACGCTTAAAATACGTTTCCAACCATTTACATACTAAAGAGCATATCACTAGCAATATACCGCGTTTACCACGTCTAAGGTGAACATCTCGTAATTGATTCAGCTGGCCAAACTAGAATGCTTATTTTACTTTACGAGAAAGCTATCTGTGATATGACATTTGATGACCACGTGGACGGTGTTACCCCTAATTTCCTGTATTACGTAATAAACAGGAGCTTTATGATGTCTTAAAGACTATAATAAAGTGCTTCCTTTGCTTGTGGGTGACAGCCCCATACAAGGATATATTGAGGTGAAACCTATCTTTTAGATCGACTAACCGGCTCCTGTGCGGCTTGGTTTCCCATAAGTGTGGAGCTTCCAAACAACAACAACAACAACAAAACGTGGCTGATCCCTCTTTCTAGGAATCGGTGTAACACGAAAGTGAAACATGTCCTCTTAAATGTGGTTAAACGTTCATTGTGCATCGTTTCGCCACAAGGTTGAATTAACGAACACTACAGTAACAAATTGCGAAATCACTCAAAGAAAAGGGAAGCAGCTCAAAACATGCAGCGTGCACCGCAACCAGAAAGCACCCACGAAACGAGGATACACGGGACGAACGCGGACTAACTGTAAAGAAGCACGAAACGGTCGCACAACTATACATAGGACAAGCGCGAACAGCTGCCACGATTTTTCTTCGTATGCAAGCAGCGCGCTTCTTTCATAAATGCGGCCGCGGCAGTGAGTGAAGTGACCTTTCTGCCCTCCCGAATCACGCGTCTGATAAGGGCGCGCGCAAGAGGGACCGTATCCAAGAACATTGGGAGAGACCACGCTCCCTGTAGGCGGCCCTCAACAAAACGCGCGCTCAACGCAAGCAGGTCGCGCCATCTTGTTGCTAATGAAGAAAACGCGCGGATGTCGCATAGCTTTGAAAGCCGCCAAATGGCGTATGAGGTATATAAATGTCTTGCCGTTAGCACACTTGGCAACGCTGCGCGATGAGGACAGTGAGGTCGCTGGTTCGACGCCCCGCTACAAAATTTTTCCTTCTCGTCTGTTTCTTCGCAATCTTTTTGTATATATTTTGCAACATTATATTTATGACGGAAATGCGTAAGCCGAGCCATGGTGGACCACGGCATGAAACACTTTCGTGTTAAATTACTAGGACTTACGTAGCTGCGAGCTCGTGCTTGCGCGCCAGGTAGCGCAATATGGCCAGGCTTTGTGTGATCTTGACGTCATCATCTAGGTAGTAAGGCAAGTTCGGAAACCTGAGGCCAAGCGTCGTCTTCTCGCTCAGCCACTCTTCACCGTCGAAATCGGGCTCCGGACCAAACACGTAGCGTTTGTCTTCGAACTCGACGCCCTGGTACACCAGGAGATTCCTGATGGGCTGCGCGAGTCCTCGAATGTCCCAGTAGCCAAGAATGGACGTCATCTCTGCGTTGCATGTATTTATAAAGACACCCGTGGTTTGCAGCACAATATTTTGAGACATCATTTTCAGGAGCCCTCAAACACCCTCTTTTGAAGGATCGAAAACGCTTTGAAATGACGAAATCGTCTCGAGAAATATATCAATGAAATAGTTCTCCTAAATGGTTCTTATAAAACTATATTGAGCATGGCCATAACACTTCGCCGATTGGTAGTCAGTGCTTCTGAGAGCATGTGAGCTAAACATTACAGCGCAAGAAGTCTGTAATTTACAATTACTTCTTGAAATCAGCTGGAAATCGCTCGCTCTTCTATATACAATTGGTGTCATAAGCCAGAATGACCCTGCCATGAGCCCAATCTCCATGGCCATTGGCCGATTCGAGCACAGTCAGCAGCATAACTACCGTGTCTAATGTGAGATGGCGCTACAAGCCCACGCGCTCAGTAACTACTTCCACTGTTAGTGCACCACGCGTTCGAGCAAGAATAGTCTTGAAGGTCTTGACGCGCATGTTACATGACTTCTTTTCCCGTGATATTTATTGCTCTCTTATCAGCTTTCAGCGTGCTCGTCGGTATGTGAGAAGAGAGAAAGCAATTAGAGCGTGCTGCAAATCACTGTGCATGCACCGGAGGAATTCTAAAAAATTTGCGGCACTAGATTCGTCAAGCAATAAACTTAAATAATGAAGCCATTTAAAGATTGCTTGCAGAAGTGTTGAAGGCCTTCTTTAATGGCCTAGCACGAGTGGAGGTATTACAAGCCTTCCTCCATCGTTATTAACCTTCCCTTCCTCCTCGCAGGTCATGGTTATTGTTGTTGTATGGAGGCTGTTGTACGTGAGCAGCGCAGTGAGTTTCTTTAGCACTTTTCTTGCTTTTTATTGAAATTGAAAGCGTGGACTTTTGTATACTGCAGCCTGTTTAGTTGGCTACTTTCGAAATAACATTCCATCCTGGACAGTGAGTGTCGATCAGTGAATCACATCAGCAGTCAGTAAAAGCATTCGTGGGATGGGCAGAATAATTCCACAAAAGATCACCGTGCTAAATAAAGTTTTTTTCATTCCATTCCATCACCATGCTGCAAAAAAAATGCGTCTATTGTTACGCAGGTGGCTATGGCGTACAGGGAGTATAACGTGCTCAGTGACTCAACGCGACTTCACGCGAGAAAAAAAAACGAACGCCCATAAATTCCGGTTACTCTAAGGAGTTCATCGTTATAAAAAGAACGAGCATGCTGTTTCAGTTAACTCGTGTGTGATTAAATAGGCAAGTTAACCCTACCTCCTTTGCGATATTTAAGTGTTGCATTAACCGTAAGGGGAATTTTTGTTTTCGATTGATTGCAACTAGAAGCGCCCGCTACGCAATTCAATAACTCTGATTTGGTTGTGTTTAACAACGATAAATTTAGTACCACGAATGTATTATTATTGTGATCACACCAGCGAACCCGTTTTGAGCTCTTGTACGCACGACTTCGCCACCATCCAGTGGCTGCGTTCGCATGGACGTGTTATCGAAGAGCAGCCGTGCACCGTCCATGCATTATATAGACTTTGGTCGTCTTAACAGTCCTAGTGTAGCGAAAAAGGCGTGCCTGATATTAACAAACTGTTTCCTGTGCACGAATTCCTATAAATATTTCTAAAGGTTAATGATGCAAGTTAAAAAAAATCACCGTCATATCCGCCAAGGGATTGATGTGAGAAGAGCTTGCTTGAAGGTGTATGGGGCGTTTTTTGGCGGAACCATTTCACTAGGAAGGTTCGTTAACGAACCGGACATTGATGTGTACGACAAATGCAGCGTTTTTTGGCCCGTTCTATGGCTGTCACCGAACCATGTTGGCCACATAGGTCTGCACGTTAACCACGTAGCCTTTTGTACCATACTGGCCGCTGCCGTCAGTCAAATGTTTAACGCTCATAAATGGCAGACGTGGAACTATCAGGCGTTCCTCAACGGGTTTGGGAGCAGGCAGGTGAGGCGGCTTGGGAGGATATTTGTACCCGGGCGTAACAGGGCCATCTCCCACCCATTTCAGTAGAGGTGGGTGGTAGCAGAGAGTGACTGGGAGGTGGATCCTGTACAGCCAGACCAGGGGGTCTAAAAGGTCCCAGTGGCCCGCGCTAAGACCGGGGCGCCAGTCAATGGGGTCCTAGATTAGGGACTCCACCCAATTCTCAATCGATTCAATAAAGTTTTTCATCATCAACATCATCGCAGGAACTTGTCACGTGCCGCTTCGCCTACGAAGTGTTGAGAACAAAGTGGACGTAGTCGCGAAGATTCGAGCACGCGGGCCATCGAAAACCGACGCCTTGATGGCGGCACGCCCTCTAGTGAGCATCGTTGAAATCATCGGAGCAGTTACCTTGAGCGACCTCAGAGTTTCCTAAAAGTAACTAGAGGGGACTCTGGTGCAGCGATTGTTCAGCGACCACGGGAATGATGGGTAGTACACGGATTTGCCTAGTCTTCGTACTTGCGGGGTAGTGCACTTGTGGCTTCGTTTATTGCTGTGTTGTGGTTTTGTTTTGAAAAAAAAAAATGATGAACCCTTTTAAACTTCATGACCCGATTTGAAATGGTAAGCCTAAATGAATAACGTGGTGAAGCGCAACCGCTGAACATTCGCTTCTTTTCGTTTCTTGAGAAAACGGCTCCAAGCCACACGAACACATACGGGACCAAAAGTACGAAGATTAGACAAATCCGTGTACCACCCATCATTACCATGCTCACTGAAGCACCGTGCGTTGCAGCTCCCATGAACGCTAGCGCCAGAGTTCCCTCTAGCGTATGTGTAGGATACTCTAGGTGAGTGATGACGGAGAAGTGTACACTGGCAACACCGGCGCACATGCCGACAGCCGCCGCCGGGGCAGGACGTGATAATAGAAGTTTGCCTACCAAGCTCCTTAAAATGCAGAGCTTGAATTGTAGCCCATATTTCTTTTTGTTTTTATAAGAAGGAGTTGGCCATGCCACTGCATATTGCCATGCCATGCCACTGCATTGTTTCCCGCCAATATAGCCGCTTAGTTGTGATAACGAAGTATGCAGCAATGAAACCAGTAAGTTTTTAACTCTTTATTGGACGAAACTGTGGTCAGAGAAGGAAAGCAACTCTCACAGTAGCACAGTCATCGATCGTTCTCAATAACGTTACATTCAGTAAACCCCACCAACTTTTAGGCATTCGTTATTCTATAGAAATTCCAGCGTCACTGCTATGCGGACGTCAGCATTTGAATTTGCTCATGAACACGCGTTGTGCATGCGATACGAATAGAACATTCGAAAACATTCACAAAGGTTTCCATACATCAAGGCGCAGATTGCGCAAGGCGATAAAACATGTGATTGTTTTAAAGAGCAAAGCTATTTAGGCTATCGGTAAGTTTAGTACCGTCGAGTATAACTCCCCGGGTTGTTGCGCGCCACAGGAATCAGGCAGACCCCTCCTCCGAGTACAGCAGGCGTGAGCGTTAATCGAAAATTCGGCTCGGCAAAGTGTACCGCGTGAAATATGTCAGAGATAAAGAAAGTTAGAGATATGAAGAAAGTGAAAAAAAACAGAGAAAGAAATTAAGTTAGAAAATATAGCTAAATAATGGAAATGAAGCCACAAAGTATATAAAGAAAGAGAAAGGCATAATAATAGAGAAAGGTGAAGCAAGTAAAGACAGAAAACGAGGGTAAGTTCGAAAGAAAAAAGACTTCAAAAGGAGGTAGAAAGAGCCGAGAGCAAGATAGAGAAAGAAAGAAAGAAAGAAAGTGAAGAAAGGGATATGAAGATTAAAAAGTGCAAGAAAATGCGTGAAGCAGAAATATATAGGTACACAAAAAAAGATAAAATAAGCGAAAATAACCAGAAAGAAATAAAGATAAAGAAACAAAAGTATGAAGCAGAGAAAAGAAGGCCACGCAGCTACACTCTTTTTTTAGGCTCGGGACCATGCACTAGTGCGAAGGAGTCATGACTATTTTGATGGTGAATGCCACTGGGTGATAAATACAATTAGACCTCATTGTCAGTATCAACATACCGCTCGGTCGCCTTGCGAATGGAAGCGCCTCAATAGGAACTGCGCGCACCTATGTCAAAGATTCTCAAAGTGGACGTTCTTGGGCATATACGCTTCGATCGTATGGCGATAGTCGCCACAAATAGCGCCGGAATTGATTCTAATCGATTATTGTCTACCGAATGTCGGCGCTTGTAGCTACGAAATAGTCAAGACGGAATCAATTGTTGCACAACGCTCGTATCTTTTGAAGGTGGAACGTTGAGGGAAGCGAGTAACGTGTAAGAAAATCCGAAATAGTTACATTGGTTCACTCATTCGTTCATTATATACTATCGGCTTATTTTATCTGCACTGATAAACGAATTCCTCTCGAACTCACCCGTAATTTACCCGTGTTGTACGATCGAATTTTATGTTGTGCCTAAACATTCCTGAACTTTGTTCCTTCCACTAGTATAGCGGCCCCCCTTAGTCAGGATTACCCTTGTATGGTATTGAAAAGGTGCCACAACTAGAGCCAAATTTATTTAAAGTAGCGGTCATTTATTATTATCACCGGGCTGGCAGCCCAATAGAACAGGAGTGGTACTAAGAACACGGTCTTTATAATGAAAACGTAAATGATAGCGTTCTGAATGAGCAAACAGGAAATGTAAAAGTAGGTGGTGAAAGCCATGGCACCAACTAGAAAGTTTTGTCTGTCAATGGGTCCAAAAGTAGCCTATTTTATGGGGAGTAGCCACCAACGACAACCCTGCCATCTATCTCTCACACCTATTGGTACCGCTTTAAAACACACTCTCCGACCCCCCCATGCACCCGCGATTACTGTTATCTATTCCGTTCTTTATGTTTTGACCCATTTATTGCTCTTCCTAATGCAGGGTTGCAAACTGAATGCGTGCGTCATCATTTCCTTGCCTTTGTCTCTCACTTTCTATCTCTCCCTTGCTCTTTCTCTCTACCTATGACCCCGTGATTACAGCAGCGAACATAAGGCATCTATATTGAGAACAGGATACTCAACTCCAGGGAAAGCTATTCACATGCAACGAACGGAGAACCAGTACACCCTGAAATACAGTGCAACAACGGGCGTAGCATGCAGGACAACTTAATTTCGAAAACACTCATTCGATGCCACATATCTGTAGCCATTCTTTATAACATTGCGTCACCTTACGCGCACTCAAGTATTGATTTCTTCCCTGCACCCAATAGTAAAACGATATGACTTATTGTGCCGCACGCATGCATCGTACTTTCGCAACGAAACTAAATGTTAGCCCAGCGGATTGTCTACCCTCAGTAACTCGTTTTCAAGATAATACTAAACTGCCGAGTGCAGTCCTCAATGTGGGTCCCTGCGGGCTGTTCAATTCACGTCACGACCGAGGCGTGCAGGCTACATCACCACTTTGAACGATTCTTTGCAAGATACCTTATTGCTGTGAATTAACTTACCAGTTATGAATTGTCAATCCTCCCTTATAGCTGAATCCTCGGGCTAGAGAACGTGCCAACGGTTAAAAAGGAAATCGTCTTTTTTGACCCAGCGGAGCACTGAAGTGTACGTGCGCGGCGAGTTGCCAGCCAGTCCTACAAATGTTCGCAGCAATCCCGCACTCCGAACGGGCTAGAGAGGTGCCTGGTATAGGTGCTGGAAATCAATCTGTATGCAATAAAAATATATATATGGCCATAATGTTCCGTTCGATATGCCTCGTTCGGAAGGTGTTCAGAAATATAAGAATAATGAGGCGAGGCCAGTCCATAATATGCGCCCAGAAATAAAAAAAGAAAGAAGAGAGAACTGTGGAGACAGGCGCGGCCTTGTAGCCTTTGTTCTCATGGCAACGGCCACTTGATTTGGTCGTCGAACGTGTGAGCTGAGGTGAATAAAAATGGCACGCGAAGCGTCGCGTACCCTTTCGGCGCCCGGCGAGTGTTTTACACCCCGGCCCCACCTTTTCGCTTTCATTCTGTTCACAAAAACGTTTACCACAGTTTTCACTAAGGCTTATATGAGGATTCTTCTTTTTATTACACTTTACGAAAAAAAGTTTTATTTTTTTAAATAATGTAGCTCCCGCGCACTTTACGTAAAGAACTGTGTACATCTGTGATTGCTTTCAGGCAGTTCTGATTTGCCACGTATATTACCCTCTTCAAATAGGCACGTTGAATTCCTTGTAGTTCACGTGACTCTGAAAAGAGAGTATAAGGACTCCCTATAAAATGGTACTTAAAAAAAGGTCATACACGTGCAAGCCAAAAACTTGCAGCGAAGAGTAAAATGACTCTCTTTAGTGTGTATATCGGATTAATTAAAAGACAAGTTAGCTTTTTTTCGCAATTTTGGAAGAGTCGTCCAACTTCCGAAGAAAAGTTCTATAAGTCGGTTGTGTACGTGGCTAGAAAATCATGCCACTCGTTTTTGCTTTTTTTTGACGTTAAGTCCGTCACGCTGCATGCCTCGTAATAGTAATATTACTATGAATATGGTTTTCACATCCAAAACACGAACGCTATCTTTACAGATGTCCACTATTTCTATAGAGAAAAATTAACACAATTTTCTGCACGTACAGTGAAGGCTAAACAGAGCGTTTCACTAAACAGAAGATATCTAAAACAGTAGACAAACAGTATATAGCTGAATAGCTACACGCTCAATCGTTTACGCACTCGTTTGCCTTTACAACTTTTTAGAGCACGCTAATCCTAGTGCCCTGTATTAAGGCGTTTTTATTTTACAGAACTTGTAACATCGCAATACAGCCTAAATTTCAATGTACGATCATACCAACAATAACTCGAGGCGAGTTCTGCAGGTCGGTTGCCTAGTGGCTAAGGTACTCGGCCGCTGACCCGCCAGTCACGGGATCAAATCACCGGCTGTTGCTGCTGCATTTTTGATGGATGCAGAAGTGCTGTAGGCCCGTGTGTTCAAATTCGGCCACACGTTAAAGAACCCGAGGTGGTCGAAATCTTCGGGGCCCCTCCACTGCGGCATCTCTCGTAATCATATGGTGGTTTTCGGACGTTAAACCCCACATATCATAATCATCAATTCTGCAGGTACAGCGTCAAATGAAGGTCAACGGAAGGTGACCGTTCTAGAAATGCTTGCCACTGCGATATATTGAGTTCGGGATCTTTTTACGGTGTGTGCGGTGGGTGGACTGTCTCCAGAGTGGCAGCTAAACATCGGTGAGTCGGAGCTTCACTACGCATCGCGATCAGAATTGCCCCTTAGCGGGCCCGTGCCTCATACCTTGCAAAGCCCGGGTATGGGGGACAACGAGATGCCACTAGCGCCAAGCGGAACACCACTTATCCATCCCGCTCGACTTCAAGTTGCTGCAGGCTCAGCAACAATATCGACGTCCCATACAGAGAACAGCGAGGCCTCGCAGTGTAAGAAGAGGCGTACAGAGAAGGAAGAACAGGTTGACAACGATGACGCCACATCGATGTACTCCCTCAATGACATGACACAGATGGATACAGAAGCACCCAAGGAAGACGAGGTAGCTTACACGGTGGTCACCCATCACAAGAACCGAGCTACAGAGATACGGGTGGTGTTCAGACCAATCGCAGCCGAGGACTCCTTCTGGAAGGTGAATCCCGATCGCATGGCATCTGAGATAATCTCTGCTATCAATGAGAAAGTGACATCATCAAGAATCAACTGAGACGGAAGTTTTTGTGTTGGAGTACGGTCTTTGTACTCGGCAAACAAGTTGCTGCTGATCAAGAGTCTGGCTGGAGTGCTTGTACATGTGATGATACCTCAGTCTTACATAAATACCCTAGCAGAGATAGATGTTCCACTCGAATACAGTGATTACGACCTACTGGAATATCTTAAAGATGCTGGAGTAATCTCAGCCACACGACAAAAGAGATGGGCAAGAAATGAACATGGAAGTGCCACAATGCAGCCCATGCGTAATGTAATACTTCAGTTTAGACATGACATGCCATTGTCAAAAAGAGTTGCTCTCGGCTTTACGGTTCACACTGTCGAGGAATACATTGAGCTGGTGGTAAGGTGTTACAATTGCCAGAGATATGGGAATAGGGCTAAGACTTGCAGGGGAACCAAGAGATGCAAGGTAAGTGCGAGAGCACATGATTACAAAGAATGCACCTCGAAGCGTCAACCTAAGTGTGCCGACTGTGCTGGACCACATCCGGCGTCGTTTTCAGGCTGCTCTCGAAACCGTTTGGCATCAGCGGCACAAAGAGAGAGAATTGTAAAAGGGTACCATAAGATACAAAGAGGTCCAGCACCCAATGCGGATATAGTAGAAGATGTTCCTGCGGCACAAAGAAATGCAAAACAGTGGCGCCACGACTCTTACTCGGAAGTATTAAAGCGCTCAGCACCAAAACATCGCGTTGGCAAAGAAGTCAGGGCCCAGGAACATGCTGAATTGGAACATTCTGCCGGGCCAGACACAGCCAAGGAACCACTAACTACCAAAGCGTAGGGTCACATCAGCTTTCTGAGCAAAAATTCAAGAAATGCGATCTCGGCGAAGACAGCCGGAAACGAGCAAGTCATTTTGCCAATAATCTTTGCGGCTTTTAAAGCAATTCTACGATCCCTGCCACAAGCAGGTTCTTTACCAGAAGTGAAATTGCTGCTAGATGTTGAGCATCTTCTCTTGTCGTAATCATGGCTACCGGACTATCTAACTGGTACAAAAGAAGTGCATTATTCCAGTGGAACTGCAACGATTTGCAGAATAAGAGTGGAGATTTTCGGAAATTCGTCACTCAGCACGGGTTTCCGATGTTGTGTATTTCCGAAACAAGAGTATTCACTAACTTTCGCTTGTCCAATTATGTGGTGTACCAAGTAGAACGTCCTGCTGCAAAAAGCAGAGTGATGTTTTGTGTGAGACGCGATATTCCGCCGACACTTGTGGCTACTTCAAAAACAGATGCGCCGGAATTTGTTAGATGCAAGGTGAAGTTGGGTAACGTTACTGTAAGTGTAGTTAGTGTTTACGTGCACCCTCAAGCAAACGTTTCATACGCAGAGTTGGCTGCAGTGTGTAGATCTGAGCATGACCCCATAATTATATGTGGTGATTTTAACGCGCACCATGAATTGTGGGGTAGTGAGCCCTGTAGTGTAAGAAGATCTGCTATAGTAAAAATATGCGAAGACCATGGTTACACTATACTGAATGATGGTTTTCCGACGTTTCTACGGGGCCATAACTACTGCAGCGTACTAGACATCAATGTGTGCTCCTCTGAATTAGCGGCTGGCGCAGACTGGACTGCAGACGCTGATACAAGAGGAAGTGACCACTTGCCAGTATTCATATATCACCCAAAGTTAAAGAAAACGAGAAATAACCGCACAACAAGAATTACAAAATGGGCAATCTTTCGAGAACTACAGAGACAAAATCTTGAACCTTGTTCTGAGGCAGAAACGTACGCATCGAAGATGAAAAATTTTCTAACAAAAGCAACTCGTGCAGTACCCATTCCAGATGGGTATTCGGGTGTTGACGCTGAGTAAGAGAGGTTTAGGGCAATACGACGCCGATCTGAAAAAAGATATCGCAGGTCGGGTAATTTAGAAGATTTCAAGGTTGCACAGAAAGCACATTCTGCAATGCATAACCAGCTGCAGAAGATTTCAACCAAAAGGTGGCAAGATTTATGTGCCTCACTTTCTCCATTTACCTCGGCACCTCAAGTGTGGAACATGGTACGCGCCCTCTGAAAGCCAGTAGTCCACTCGAGACCACTACAGGCTCTAGCGCTGTCTCGAGGAGTTAGCGAACGTGTAATTGCCGAAGAATTTTGCGATCTTATACTGAGAAATGGAGAGACCACTCAAACTAGCGAATATAAATCCTCAGCAGAATCAGCTTCGGCAGTTGCAACAAAGTTCTCTGCGATCAGTTCATCAGATCTGGATGACAGCTTCACACCAGAGGAGCTCCAATATGTGCTGTCTTCAGTAAAACGAACAAGTTCACCAGGAACAGATGGAGTTACATACGCTGCTCTTGCTAATTTTTGCAAGAAAGGAAAATTACACCTGTTGGACACCTATAATAAAAGTTGGCAAGAAGAAAAAGTTCCGGAAAGTTGGAAGATATCAAAAGTAGTACCGTTGCTAAAGCCAGGGAGGAGCCCTATGCAGTTGGACTCGTTTAGGCCGGTTAGCTTGACAAGTTGTTTTTCAAAAGTAATGAAAAAAATTATCAATGAACGAATTTTATGGTGGCAAGACATGAAAAAACTACCACCAGAAAGCATAGCCGGCTTCAGCAGATGTAGATGGACAATGGACTGCATTCTGGATTTGGTCACAGATGTGGAAAACCAACGAACGCAAGGAAACATCACTGTCGCTGTATTCCTTGATGTCCCCCGAGCATACGACTCAGTGAATCACGTTCACGTTCTGGAAGGCCTGGCGTTACAGGGATTCAAGGGCAAGATACTGCATTGGATCGCTGGCTTCCTGAAGTACCGGAAAATTTGTGTAGTTACGCAGAAGGCCCAACGTCAGAACATGTCGTCAACCAAGGAGTGCCACAGGGTAGCGTAATAAGCCCTACTCTCGTTAATGTAGTCATGGCGCAGCTCCCGTATAATCTTCCACCTAACATCAGATATTCAGTATATACTGATGATATAGGTATATGGACATCTGGTCCATCGTTTTTGGATGTACAACAAACTCTACAAGAAAGATTGGATTATGTAGACCGTTTCCTAAAAAAAAGAGGTATGGCACTGAGTCTGGCTAAAACAGCCATACTTCCGTTTACATTAAGAATACCTGGAAATTTCCAGATTATTCTGCAAAATCAGCTTATTCAAATTGTTAAAACTCTTAAATTCTTGAGAGTAATTTTAGACCGGAGACTAACATGGTCGTTTCATGTCCAGTCCCTGGAACAAAAAGTGAATCAGGCCATTCGAATCCTCCGGCATCTCTGCGGGGCCAAATGGGGTGGTACTACAGAGACGTTATTAGCCCTACATGTTGCCTGGATATGCCCCATCGTAACTTACTCACCGCCTCTGCTGCATGGACTTCCAGCCTCCACCGAAAGAAGAATTCACTTGTTATTGGCAAGGAGCTTGAGGGTATGTCTGGGTTTACACGGTCAACTTCCAGTGCTTTAGCGTATGCGGAGGCTCGAGAGCCACCTTTGGCAGTACTCCGAACTAAGGAAACATCTCGAAATTTATTTGGAATGTTCACGCAACATGAAAGTCATTTTTTATCTGGTGCACTAACACAAAGGACGGCAACGAGACTACAGGATACTATATCATCATTTCAAGCAGTAGTACCAGAATTTAAACAATGGAAACCTTCAAAACCACCTTGGACGCTGACACTTTCAACGTTATCCATGAAATAGACGGCAAAGAGAAGAAAGCAGACATGGCACCTCTACTAGCAGCACAGTTGGTACTTTATCAGCTTCATGTAATGCATAATGAAAAAACGAAGATATATACAGACGGATCATGCACAGAAGAAGCGTCAGCCTGTGCAGTCTTTATACCCGAAATTCAGAAAAATAGATGTACAAATTATCTCACAAATCTTCATCGACGACAGCAGAATCGGTCGCTATATTTGAAGCAGTTAAGCTTATCTGCGAGAATCCTGAGCCAGGAAAATGGGTGATATGCACTGATAGCAAACCTGCTCTTCAGCTAATCAGACTAATCAGAAATGTGAGATCACCTTACAAAAATGGTGAAATAGCACAATGTATAGCAGAAACTGTGGAATATGCCTCATCGCAGGGTCACAACATCGTATCCCAATGGATACCCAGCCACATTAGAATAAAGGGAAATGAAGATGCTGATAGCCTCGCTAAGAAAGCATTAAAGGAAGTACGGGATTGCGCAATCCCTATGTCTCGGGCGGATATTCGACATTTTATATCGCAAGGAGCTAACCATTGTTCGATGGAGAAGTGCTTTGAGAGCCCTAAATCAAACGAAACGGTACTTTATGAAGTTGATCCACAAAGAAAATTTTACATAGCGACAGACCTCCCACGACAACTAGAGACATTGATCCACCGACTTAGATTGGAAGTAGCATATACACAAACAGCTTCCTGCACAAGATACATCAATCTAACTCACCGGAATGCCATTGTGGTCATGCAGAAAAAAATGTTCACCATATTCTTTTGGAGTGCGTTAAATACGCGAATGAAAGAGAAAAAGTTAAGAACAAATGAGCAAGTTTGAACAGACGGCCCCTCACAATAAAGAAACTACTTGGACCATGGCCTGAGATGCATCTCCAGAAAAAGGCAATAATCTTCCCGACAGACTTTTTAGTGGAGACCGGACTGGACAAGCGCCTATGACAGACGGCCAGAGATGGTTATTACATAAAATGTGGTCATGTATATACTGACATTAGAGTAGTAAGGTGTGCGTGTAAGTAGTTCATGACTGTGTGAACTGCGCGAAAAAAACTGTGTATTGGCATGATATTTGAACTGGTTTCAGTGTGCTATTATGTTTTTTTTTCTTTACCGTATTGTTAATTTTTGGGTACCGTTCTGTAATATTATTTTATTTTTCGCTGCAGAACTCTGTGATATGGAGTAGCCGAGGCAATAGGCACCTCAACCTCTCCACAGCAAAACAGTTAAAACAGAACAGAACACAACAGATATAAACCATCGTTGACGCCGCAGATAACGAAGCAAAACCGCACTACGATTTTCAGGCGTGCCATCGGCTCCAAAAACTTTTATTACCCCTGAGTTGCTTTAAAGGGTGCGGGCATTACAGAATACGTAAATTTGCATCAGTTCGCCTCCGTCAGAAGGCGGCCATGGTGACCCAGATTGTACTCGCGATATTCGAGTCAGCAGCGAGCATGTCAACTTGATTAATATAATAGTTTAACGTCCCGAAATTACGATATGATTATGAGAGACGCCTAGTGGAGGGCTCCAGAAATTTCGACCACCAGGGCTTCTTTAACTGCACACGGGCCTATAGCATCTCCGCCTCCATCGGAAACGCAGCTGCCACAGCCGGGATTTGATCCCGCGACCTGCGGGTCAGCAGCCGAGTACCTTAGCCACTAGACCACCGTGGCGAGGGAGCATGATAGCTTCTGTATCAATGAGGAGGTGGTGGGGCCACAGTTGTGAGCGCATGCACGAATGTAGATTTCCCACTTCCACGCACACTCAACAACTAAACTTTATTGGATGATGATGATGATGATGAATCAATATTTATTGGGCCCGAAATCGTCGGTAGTGCGCGCAAGCACCAGATGGGGCTGTTACCTAGCTGCGGAACCCGTATGTATCCAGCAGTTCCTGGCAAACAAAACTAAATGAATAGCACCTTAAATATACTACTCAAACGTCTGCAAAATGATAATCTGCGCAAGCGCCATAAACGTATACCGCCCCCGGCCCCCCAAAGGCCCTCATGCGAACGTTCTATATATCTGTTTAGACAGTGGGTGAAAATAGCATGTTTAAGGGCGTGTCATAGCTATCTCAGAAGACATATATCCGACTAGGTACAAAGTAAGTCACCTATAACAGGGGGCATTTTACTTTTTCATGACAGTTTTTTTTTTCATGAATGGTGGCCTGTCCGTATCCAGAGATTCCTAGCACCCTCTGCTGCTTTGCAGATCTGACCGCCGCCGTGGAACAACTGACCACGGCGGCGGTCAGATCTGCAAAGCAGCAGAGGGTGCTAGGAATCTCTGGATACGGACAGGCCACCATTGGAACTTGAACTTAGCAACGTTTGACGTTAGAACGTTATCTAGTGAGGGAAGTCTAGCTGTATTATTCGAGGAGCTAGAAGGCATTAAATGGGATATAATAGCGCTGAGTGAGGTTAGGAGGACAGATGAGGCCTATACTGTGCTACAGAATGGGCACGTCATTTGCTATCGGGGCTTGGCAGACAGAAGAGAACTGGGAGTAGGGTTCCTAATTCACAGAAACATAGCTGGCAACATAGAGGATTACTATAGCTTAATTAAAGGGTGGTAGGCATTGTAATTAAACTGAATAAAAGACACAATAATGAAGGTAGTACAGGCTTACGCGCCTACATCCAGCCATGATGACGCTTCAGTTGAAAGCTTCTATGAAGACGTGGAATCGGCAATGAGTAAGGTGAAAACACAGTATACTATAGTAATGGGTGACTTTATAGCAAAGGTAGCGAAGAAGCAGGCTGGAGACCAGGCAGTAGGAGATTATGGCATCGGCACTAGAAACGCCAGAGGAGAGCTACTAGTAGAATTCGCAGAACGCAATAATCTGCGTATTTTGAATACCTTCTACCGAAAACGAGAAAACCGCAAGTGGACATGGAGGAGCCCTAATGGCGTAAATAAGAACGAAATAGACTTTATAATGACTGCACACCCAGGAGTCGTGCAGGATGTGGAAGTGGTTGGCAAGGTAAGATGCAGTGACCATAGAATGGTATGGGCTCGAATCCGCCTAGACTTGAAGAAGGAACGACAGAAACTGATACGCAAGAAGCCAATCAATGAGCTAGCACTGAGAGGGAAAGTACAGGAATTCAGAGTGTCACTGCAGAACAGGTACTCTGCTCTTAGCGAGGAAACCAACCTTAGCGTAGATACAATGAATGATAATCTGACGAGTATCATCACGGAGTGTGCAGTGGAAGTTGGAGGCAGGGTAGCTAGACAGGGCACCGGCAAGCTTTCCCAGGAAACGAAGAACCTAATTAAGAAGCGTCAAATCATGAAAGTGTCAAGTACAACAGACAAAAGAGAACTGGCAGAGCTTTCGAAGTTGATTAATAGACGTAAAGTATGCGATGTAAGAAGGTATAACATGGAGAGAATTGAGCACGCTCTGAAAAACGGAGGAAGCGTCAAAGCAGTGAAGAGGAAACTTGCGATAGGCAAAAGGCGGATGTATGCACTAAGGGACAAAGAAGGCAAAATAACTACCAATATGGATAGGATAGCTTAAAATAGCGGAGGAGTTTTACAGAGATCTGTACAGTAGCCGAGACAACCACGAACTTAATACTATAAGAACTAGAAGTAACCCAGACGACACCCCTCCGTTAATGATAGAAGAAGTCAGAAAAGCTTTGGAGAGCATGCACAGAGGCAAAGCTGCTGGTGAGGATCGGGTAACATCAGATCTGCTGAAAGATGGAGGACAGATTGTGTTAGAAAAACTAGCTACTCTATTCACGAGGTGTCTCCTGACGGGAAATGTACCAGAGTCTTGGAAGAACGCTAACATCATCTTAATACATAAGAAAGGAGATGACAAGGACTTGAAGAATTACAGGCCGATCAGCTTGCTCTCTGTAGTATACAAGCTATTTACAAAGGTAATTGCTAACAGAGTAAAGCAAACATTAGAATTAAATCAACCAAAGGAACAAGCAGGATTTCGATCAGGCTACTCAACAATCGACCACATTCATACTATCAATCAGGTAATAGAGAAATGCTCAGAATATAACCAACCACTATACATAGCCTTCATAGATTACGAGAAGGCGTTTGATTCAGTAGAAATATCATCCGTCATGCAGACACTGCGGAATCAGGGCGTAGATGAAATATATATAAACATTCTGGAAGAAATCTACAGGGGATCAACTGCTACCATAGTGCTTCATAAAGAAAGCAACAGAATACCAATAAAGAAGGGTGTAAGGCAGGGGGACACAATCTCCCCAATGCTATTCACTGCGTGCTTACAGGACGTTTTCAGAAGCCTAGAATGGGAACAGTTAGGGAGAAGAGTTAATGAAGAGTACCTCAGTAACCTGCGCTTCGCCGATGACATTGCATTGCTGAGTAACTCAGGGGACGAATTGCAACTCATGATTACGGAGTTAGACAAGGAGAGCAGAAAGGTGGGTCTTAAAATTAATCTGCAGAAAACGAAAGTAATGTACAACAACCTCGGAAAGGAGCAGCGCTTTGCGATAGGTAATAGTGCACTTGAAGTTGTAAAAGACTATGTCTACTTAGGGCAGGTAATAACCGCAGAGCCTAACCACGAGATTGAAGTAACTAGAAGAATAAGAATGGGGTGGAGCACATTCAGCAGGTACTCTCAAATTATGACAAGTAGATTGCCACTGTCCCTCAAGAGGAAGGTATATAACAGCTGTATCTTGCCGGTACTTAGCTACGGAGCAGAAACCTGGAGTCTCACAAAGAGGGTTCAACTTAAATTGAGGACGACGCAGCGAGCAATGGAAAGAAAAATGGTAGGTGTAACCTTAAGAGACAAGAAGAGAGCAGAGTGGATTAGGGGACAAACGCGAGTTAAGGATATCATAGCTGCAATAAAGAAGAGGAAATGGACATGGGCCGGGCATGTAGCTCGTAGACAGGATAACCGCTGGTCATTAAGGGTCACCAACTGGATTCCCAGAGAAGGGAAGCGGGGTAGGGGGAGACAGAAGGTTAGGTGGGCAGATGAGATTAAGAAGTTTGCGGGTATAAATTGGCAACAGCAAGCACAGGATCGGGTTACCTGCCGGAACATGGGAGAGGCCTTTGTCCTGCAGTGGACGTAGACAAGCTGATGATGATGATGATGATGATGATGATGATGATGATGAAATTTTGCAGTTCACTCACTGCACGTCAGTAGGTCCTAGCAACATTTAAACATGTAAATACCATTAACACTTACGTTACTCTACCATAAAACGCAGGTACATAAACTACGCGTTTTGTCGTTTCATGCTTCATTTGTGAAAATGCATTTGATTGAAGTTGGCAATACGTTAACACGGAATTAAAAACACAGCTTCGTGGCTGACAGAATATGATTCACAGATCACCGACAGGGGACGCTCGCAGCGCCCATGTGCGTGAAAGGCGTGATTTGATCCTTTGCAACAGTACTGAGAAGTGTGAAGGGCAAATAACGAGGAAGGTAGAAAGGCTGCAGTCGACGATAGATTACGCACTGATGTCAACTGAATGTATGATAGGCTCAGCGGAATGCACATAGATGAATGTGGCTCCAGAAGTCTGGGTAGGGATCACAAACGTATCAAGCTAACTTTTGGAAGAGCAGTGAAAGTGGGAAGGAGACAAGATGAGCAACTACAGGAAAATTTTTATTCAGAAGATAAATAAAAATAGCTACTAAACAAATTGAGAAAGTAATCACTAAAAATAATAGAACAGTGTGGGTATACACGCATCTAGTTAGACTGTTTGAGCTAGAGCTTGCTAAGGTACGGGACAAGTCACCTTGGAAAAGAAGACACAAACCCAAGAGTTGGTGGGATGAGGAAGTTAAGAGAGCCATAGCAAAACGTCAGGAATCCTCTAGGAAACACAGACATCCTAAGCAGCGGTGTGAACCGACAGATGATGTTGAAAGAGAATGGGACATCTTTCTAAGCTGTAGAAGGGAAGCATCCCTTCTGATCAATGAAAAGATTAGAAGAAAGGGAGCTCAGTGGCTGGCAGATTTACATAAAAAAGATATAAAGGCAGCTGGGCAACAACCTCACTATTTAAAGGGAATAAATAAATCTAGCTCTTGGTTCACTAAGTATTATGACTTGGTGACGTTAGCCACCACCCGATCTAAAGGGTACAGCCATATCCATCCATCCATCCATCCATCCATCCATCCATCCATCCAACCTTTAGTCGCCATTGCATCTGTGCCCCTACAACTGGCGGTGAGCCTTCACTCTGCTTTGTCCCATACTGATGCTATGCTTCGCCGACCAACTTTCGGTACAAGAATACTGGCCAATACTTCGGCTGGAACTGTTTTTTTTTTCGGTGGACGACATATCGGAGTGTTTCGGATCGTCCGGTTCGTGTCTTTGCTTGGGGTTCCAGGAATGACGTGATTCTAGGAATGGCGTGAAGGATCGTCCGGTTCGTGTCCGGAACATTTCACAATTGTGAGTACTGACGTGGCATGAAACAAGTTAGTTCTCAAGTTTTTCTACGCCTTCCGCCGATTTGACGTGGTAGTTATGCGATACTTGGCTATTGGCTGTGTCCGATCATGGCCGCGACGGTCGCATTTCGATGCTGGCGGGGAGCTACAGGGGCCGTGTATGATCGCGATGTCGATCATCGCGCGTTAAACAACTCCAGATGGTCAAAAGTTCCAGAGGCCTCCACTATGGCATTCCTCCTAATCATATCGTGCTTATTTTCATTAAGTCCAAGGAATATGGACTCTTGGGCATAAGTGCATGGCCCTTGATGATTGGCAGCCTTTCCGGGAAGATGTGCTTTTCAGCGTGACCCGACCCTGAAGGTCCTCCTATTTTCTCAAATAAAACTGGTTGCTGCCCACCGTTGCGACATCCCATACGACCATATTGTGGTTTCCGAACATTAAACCTCAGATACTATGAGCTTTGTGTGCCCCTAAGCGAGATATCACGAGGCGCATGCACGCCCATGTTGGAAATTCCGGATTCATGCCTTGCCCTGACGTCACTCAAACAGCGCCGCTGAGGCACGCTAACTTTGTGATGTCCCATTAGTTTTATCAGTACAACGCATGCTGGTTCCTTCATCATTCATGCTCTGACCCTTAATAACGTCGCCTCGCCGCGGTGGTCTAGTGGCTAAGGTAGTCGGCTGCTGACCCGAAGGTCGCGGGATCGAATCCTAGCTCCGGCGGCTGCATTTCCGATGGAGGCGGAAGTGTTGTTGGCCCGTGTGCTCAGATTTGGGTGCACGTTAAAGAACCCCATGTGGTTGAAATTTCCGGAGCCCTCCACTACAGCGTCTCTCATAATCATATGGTGGTTTTGGGACCTTAAACCCCACAAATCAATCAATCCTCAATAACGTCCAACGATAATGTTAATCAGGAAATTGAGGCTACCGCGTTACTAACTGTACAATATAGCAGCAAACAGCTGTCGCTGGAACGCGCCTTACTAAAAAAAAAACCATACATTGAACTTTGAAGCGTTATTGCTGGGACTCGCGTGAGCTATGAATAAACTTTACTTTTTGTGTTCTCAGCGTAAATCTTGCCAAAACCATCTCAAGCAACCTGGAAGCTTATCGAAATATTAGGCGCGGCCTGCGCTGAACGGTGATAACAGTTTTTGTGGATGAAACCTGAACACGGGACAGTTTAAACTATAGAAACATGCGTGGCAATACAATTGTATTCCATAAAGATGGTTTCTGAGTAAAAATTACGAATTTATGTAATGGCTGGGGTCTCACACGCTAAAACCACGTTATCGTTAATAGACACGCCATGACGAAGGTGTTAATTTAATTTGGACCTCGTAAGCTTCATTAAAGCACATCTAATATCAAGTAGAAAATATTCTAGTATTTCGCCCCCATTGAAAAGGGGACGCCGGGCCGGGAAGCAGTTGCGTACGCGGAAACTATTTTCGGAGAGAGGTGAGGGAGGGGGCATTCTTTTGATATTGTCATTGTTTATTCTGTATGCCTTGGCAAAAAGGTTCGAGTGGGGGGGGAGGTGCATGCTACTCCCTCCCCCTTCCCCCGAATTTCGCTGCCGGGAAGCACTTACGAGGTGTGTAACTTCCAAAATGGCTCACTCGGTAATTGGTTGCGTCTCATTGTGAATACATCAGGAATTCTTCGTCATGCAACAGCAGCTTGTCCCAGTAATGTATTTATTTAGCAAAACTTTTCTGAGTCACATCTTTTGCTATCGCAGAACTTTTTTTATGCTACGCTGTAGCGAATGCTGCTCGGTAATAGAATTGCCTTCATCTACTTCTAGAAGTGCACATACGTCAGAATTGACGAGTGGGTTGCACAAGTTCAGAAACGTTTAAAGAGCACAAAAGTGCGATACACCACAAAGGCGAATAACGCTGTTGTTGCTGCCTAACCACCGAAGATTATTCGTGTAAAGCGATATAAGATAGCAAATCGTGTGCCGGAAAACAAGCGATGCTCACATGATTAGTAGGTCTTCATTGCATGATACAAGATCACCGAGGAAACAGACAACGAACTAGAAGTTTAACGTGCATAAAGTTGCGCCCGCTGAGTTCTTGAGAAATTTTAAGGTAATGTATTTTTATACAATACCTATGAGTAAGGTAAAAACACAGTATACTATACTGATGGGAGACTTTAATGCAAACGTAGGAAAGAAATAGTCTGGAGACCAGGCAGTAGGAGATTATGGTATCGGTACTAGAAACGCCAGAGGAGAGGTACTACTAGAATTCGCAGAACGCAATAATTTACAGATTTTGAATACCTTCTACTGAAAACGAGGAAACTGCAAGTGGACGTGGAGGAGCCCTAATGGCGAAAATAAGAACGAAATAGACTTTATAATGAGTGCACACCCAGGCATCGTGCAAGATGTGGAAGTGGTTGGCAAGGTACGATGCAGTGACCATAGATTGGTACGGTCTCGAATTCGCCTAGACTTGAAGAAGGAACGTCAGAAACTGATACGCGAGAAGCCAATCAATGAGCTAGCACTGAGAGGGAAAGTACAGGAATTGAGAGTCTTGCTTTAGAACAGGTACTCGGCTCTTAGTGAGGAAACTAACCTTAGCGTAGATACAATGAATGATAATCTGACGAGTATCATTACGGAGTGTGCAGTGGAAGTTACGGAGTGTGCAGTGGAAATACGGAGTGTGTAGTGTAAATACAACAGACAAATTAGAACTGGCAGAGCTTTCAAAGTTGATTAATAGGCGTAAGGTATGCGATGTAAGGAGCTACAACATGGTGAGAATTAAACACGCTCTGAAAAACGGAGGAAGCGTCAAAGCAGTGAAAAGGAAACTTGGGATAGGCAAAAATCGGATGTATGCACTAAGGGAAAAAGAAGGCAAAATAAGTACCAATATGGATAGGATAGTTAAAATAGTGGAGGAGTTTTAGAGAGATCTGTACAGTAGCCGAAAATATCACGATCCTAATACTATAAGAACTAGCAGTAACCCAGATGACCCCCCACCAAAAATGATAGAAGTCAGAAAAGCTTTGGAGAGCATGCAAAGAGGCAAAGCTGCTGGTGAGGATCAGGTAACATCAGATCTGCTGAAAGAGATGGAGGACATAATGAGTTAGAAAAACTAGCCATCCTGTTTACGAGGTGTCTCCTGACGGGAAGAGTACCAGAGTCTTAGAAGAACGCTAATATCATCTTAATACACAAGAAAGGAGATGACAAGGACTTGAAGAATTAGAGGCCGATCAGCTTGCTCTCCGTAGGATACAAGCTATTTACAAAGGTAATTGCTAACAGAGTAAAGGAAACATCATAATTCAATCAACCAAAGGAACAAGCAGGATTTCGAACAGGCTACTCAACAATCTACCACATTCATACTATCAATCAGGCAATAGAGAAATGCTCAGAGTATAACCAACCACTATACGTAGCCTTCATAGATTACGAGAAGGCGTTTGATTCAGTAGAAATATCAGCCGTCATGCAAACACTGCGGAATCAGGGCGTAGATGAAGTATATATAAATATTCTGGAAGAAATCTACAGGGGATCAACTGCTACCATAGTGCTTCATAAAGAAAGCAACAGAATACCAATAAAGAAGAGTGTAAGGCAGGTGGACACAATCTCCCCAATGCTATTCACTGCGTGCTTACAGGACGTTTTCAGAAGCCTAGAATGGGAACAGTTAGGGATAAGAGTTAAAGGAGAGTACCTCAGTAACCTGCGCTTCGGCGATGACATTGCATTGCTGAGTAACTCAGGGGACGAATTGCAACTCATGATTACGGAGTTAGACAAGGAGAGCAGAAAGGTTGGTCTTAAAATTAATCTGCAGAAAACGAAAGTAATGTACAACAACCTCGGAAAGGAGCAGCGCTTTGCGATAGGTAATAGTGCACTTGGAGTTGTAAAAGACTATGTCTACTTAGGGCAGGTAATAACCACGGAGCTGAACCACGAGATTGAAGTAACTAGAAGAATAAGAACGGGGTGGAGCACACTTGGCAAGCACTTCAATTTATGACATGTAGGTTGCCACTATCCCTCAAGAGGAAGGTATAACAGCTGTATCTTGCCGGTACTTAGCTACGGAGCAGAAACCTGGAGACTTACAAAGAGGGTTCAGCTTAAATTGAGGACGACGCAGTGAGCAATGGAAAGAAAAATGGTAGGTGTTACCTTAAGAGACAAGAAGAGAGCAGAGTGGATTAGGGAACAAACGGGGGTCAATCATATCATAGCTGAAATCAAGAAGAGAAAATAGACATAGGCCGGATATGTAGCGCGTAGACAGGATAACCGCTGGTCATTAAGGGTAACTGACTGGATTCCCAGAGAAGGCAAGCGTGTAAGGGGGAGACAGAAGGTTGGGTGGGCAGATGAGATTAAGAAGTTTGCGAGTATAAATTGGCAGCAACATTCACAGGACCGTTTTAACTGGCGGAACATGGGAGAGACCTTTGTCGTGCAATTGACGTAGTCAGGCTGATGACAATGATGATGATGATGATGAAGATGATGATCATTTTTTTATATAATCGAAGAATGGTACTGCGAACACATGTGCTTAAAATGTATGCGGTTGATCACGAAGACCTCGGCTAACGGCAGTTGCGAATACTTTTGAAGGGTCATATATATGAACGGGCTTTTTTCGAGTTGGTTTGCGTGGACAACATAATGCCATCCCGAAGTAGACATATTCTAAACCTATAACCACTTTTCCTAAACACACTTTACCACGCACTGCTCTCCCATAGTTGAGTACAAAGTACCCGAAATTGTTTAACACCTTTTTCTAAACGCACAGCGCACTCACAATTGTTGCCGTTCAAGTTGACTAGAAACCTGTGCTATATTTGATACATACGCAAATGTAAATGCAGAGAAAAGCACACGAGGCAATTTTCGCGTGGACGCATACAACAAAAGCACAGTTAATGGCCATGTTACTGTCGTGTCGTCGTCATGCTTCCGTTTGAGTCGCCGGTTTAGACTACAATCCGAATGTCCAATGTAGGTACACATACACAAGAGCGAAATGTTGTCTACCACGTTCACCTTATATTTCAATAAAATGCCTTCTGGGCCTGGCGAAGCAAACGCTCTTTTAGGTCTTCCATGGTTGATGTGGCCTCCCAGTCGAACCAAGCTGTAAGGAGCACGCACAGAATGCAACATTAAAACCAGTATAAGATCAACACCTTCGATGTAATGATTCAGTGTTCAGAATAAAATGAAAATGACTAATAGCTCATTCGAGTCATTGGTTTTAAAGAGCTGTCACGGTGTTTGAAAGTGGTGAATTGAGCAGCTTTAAAGCTCTGCAAGAGACCAAGCTGATATGCGTGTTCATGCTCTCTTTGCCAAAACCTCGATGTTCATCAAACGTGAAATTAGGCTGTCGGCGTCCCGCGTTATGCAACACCAGTTAGGGAAAAAGAAAATATTCACGAGATGACGTAATCATGGCGTCGCGTAACATGACGATGCCGTGATCACGTAACTGTATCGCCTTATCAAAAATGGGCTGGTCTAGGAGGCCGTGCAAGACCAGGTGAGGTGCAGAAGCATTGTCTCCGATTGTGGGGGTGGTGCCAAAGCACGTTATGTGTATAAAGTCTTCACACAGAAGGGGGGAGGCAGGATTACTACATCGACTTAGGAGGAAAAAAATTACCGCTATCGCCTTTGAATTGTCTTAGGTGAATGCTTAAGGAACCCTGTGAATTTTGGTCCTTTTATTGGAGAATGCCAAACTGCTCTCTTACATCAAGTCTTTCCTGTCTGCATAGCACTCTGAAACAACTACCCAAATATACGATTATAATACTGCATTCTCTATTGGTGAAGCTGCATACTTATGTTGCTAACGGCTGGGCTATATTTGATATAAGTAATAAGTATTCGCTGATATAACAGTAGATGATTTGTGCTTAAAGACACCTTTCTTAGAATGGAAGTGTGTAAATTCCTATACGGTTTCTGATTTACCACAATTTGTGAAGGAAGTCAGTTATTGCTTTCGTGACTGCAGACAATGCTGCCGACTTCAGTGTTGTTCCCATAGCCAAACTTCGGGCTATCTACCATTACGAACACCACTCGTAATAAAATTGTACCAAAGCTTTGCTACAATTCTCTCTCCAAGATAGCGTATCGTCAGCAGCGAATAATAAAATTGAGACAGCCTGCATATTTGTTCGACGTACCTGTATATATAATTTCCTTCCCGTAAAAAGTTTTTTCATCGGCTAGTGTATGTATACATTTAAATATTAACATTACGAGACATCTGTGACTGCACCCGTAAGTAAAAACACTGGCAAGAATAATCGGATTGACGATAGGCCTCTACTTCTTACACGACGTTCTAGCAAAGCGTACAGTCATTTACGTTTTGAGGCCCTTGTCGTTATCCATTAATACTGATACCTTAGAAACCAGCTATCTTTTCAAAGGCATTCCCTTTCTTTTCGGTATGTTTGCTTGTTTGTTTTCTTACCTACTTGTTTTAGAGTTTTCTCCACCCTGTCAGATACAACAGTCAAGTGACACATTATGGGCAGTACCAGCGCACAAACTCACGGTACGAAGAAAAGAGACACAAACAAGCGCTTGTTTGTGTCTCTTTTCTTCGTACCGTGAGTTTGTGCACTTGTACTGCCCATAATATATCACCAACTAGCCCAACCATGAGTCCTACAAGTGACACAGTTGAATTACATGCGAACCGTCGAACTGCTACGTGTGTTCGATATGCGCATGCTGTGCATCTATGATGCTACTACAGATGCGCTCGTTAGCGGCTCTCTTTTATTAAACGCCATACAGCAAGAAATGCTAGTTAAGAACAGTAACAACCATTACTGCTCTGCTCTGCTCTGCTCTGTCTGTCTGTCTGTCTGTCTGTCCTGTCTGTCTGTCTGTCTGTCTGTCTGTCTGTCTGTCTGTCTGTCTGTCTGTCTGTCTGTCTGTCTGTCTGTCTGTCTGTCTGTCTGTCTGTCTGTCTGTCTGTCTGTCTGTCTGTCTGTCTGTCTGTCTGTCTGTCTGTCTGTCTGTCTGTCTGTCTGTCTGTCTGTCTGTCTGTCTGTCTGTCTGTCTGTCTGTCTGTCTGTCTGTCTGTCTGTCTGTCTGTCTGTCTGTCTGTCTGTCTGTCTGTCTGTCTGTCTGTCTGTCTGTCTGTCTGTCTGTCTGTCTGTCTGTCTGTCTGTCTGTCTGTCTGTCTGTCTGTCTGTCTGTCTGTCTGTCTGTCTGTCTGTCTGTCTGTCTGTCTGTCTGTCTGTCTGTCTGTCTGTCTGTCTGTCTGTCTGTCTGTCTGTCTGTCTGTCTGTCTTGTCTGTCTGTCTGTCTGTCTGTCTGTCTGTCTGTCTGTCTGTCTGTCTGTCTGTCTGTCTGTCTGTCTGTCTGTCTGTCTGTCTGTCTGTCTGTCTGTCTGGTGAACACTCCAAGTACTGCCATCTCGCGTTTTTTCACCATATATCCATCTGTATTCATCACATACAAGTACCGCCATCTGGCGGACATTCCAAGAACTAAACAAGAAATAGCTACCTACAACCAGAGTTAAGTCTGCCTACAACTACATACATCGAGGACACACGACCAACGGCTTAAGGATCTTCGTTCCTAAGAAAATTATATACATTGACTAAGGAGAGTTAATCTCAGAGTAAAATCATCATACAGGAACACGATATTTGTTTCTAAAAGTTCATGAATCATTGTACGTAGTGATACCAGCTTCAAGCATATGCATTCATGCCCGTTTAACTCTTTTTAACATTTTTTCCATACATCTTTTTACAGTTCTCGTTTTCGCAGTTAATTTTTTGCGGTACCTGTCTTGCTGGATTTGGTATCTTCACTCTTCATTGAAAATATCCTGAAAAGATTTTGAAAAGACAGGGCTTTCCGAAAATTTTAAATTAGTTCAATTTTTCGCACCACAACATTTCTCCCTTTGTGCTGTGTGATCAGTGCCTCTACAGTAAAAACCCTATACTTCAATGCGACGCTGGTAACCGCCATCTTCAAAACCAGCAAGCCTGTGGGGCTACTTGAGTGTCAATATGTTCAACTAAAGCAAGGCCTCCGTGACTTGGCGGACTGGGTGTCACGGAGCCTACGAAATGAAGAAAGCAGCGCAAGAGACGCCCGGTAAGCGCCACTGCCATGCTGCTTCTCGGCTTACTATGAGTAACTATGGAAAGTATAATAATTAGCTAAGGAAGGATGCATTCCAAAACTAACAGAAATGCTTTGCTACGTTTAACGAGGTCACGTTGCCTTAGAACACGTCGCTGTAATGCTAGAGTCAGTGAAGATAACAACAAATGTTCTCATTTTTGAAGCACTGAGGAAACGACTGAACCCACTTCAAGTGAATGTGCAGATGTCCACTCATTTGTTAAGTGGCATTTGTTAAGCGGTGTTAAGCGGTAACACTGAACTGCAGACAAACGGACGATAGATCTAATGGAATGACGGTTGGAAGAGCGATGATTTGGGTGCAACTTGGGACAAAAAACAAACAAAAATAAACATCGTGAAGACCATAGAAGTGTGCGTGGGGAAGAAGGGGGAGGTGGTAAGGCGGTGTCCTTCCCCCTAGTTACTTGAGAGAGGAGGGCGCAATGATCGCCCTCCGACTATGACTTTTTAGGGAGGATATGCTGCAATAAACTTTCGCCCACTCTGAAAGAGAACGCTGAGCACGCCTATACTGGCAACTGAGGTTACACCACCGTAAATTTTATTATTGTGTACTTATTTTATTTATCGATACTTCAACCCTCCAAGAGGGTTTTAGCAGGGTGGGTTTACACTTGTTAAATTTACAAACGGGCAACTACAGTTTCGTTATGCTCGAGTATCTACACCGACAATTTGTATCAAGTCATAAGAAAACATTATATCCATCATTTTTTCAACAGTTTTGTCATTAAATCGCTGCACAGAAAAAGATGGCCAAATAATGCGAGGTAAATTAAAATCTCCAGCAAAGGGCAGAAAGTTAAGCTCTGAGTGTGAGTTCCTTTCTTTCTTTAAGAATGAAGTTTTGTTTTAAATAGACAACACATTGGGCTGATTGTAAATACCTTTTTGACGGTGTAGTGGCGCACATGTAAGATAACCGTTAGAGAGGAGAGGCTCTAAGCATTAATCTTCCAAACCATTCATTCATCTTGACTTGCTACATGAAAATTCGCCAGTTGAGTTAAAAATCATGCGCTAAAGTGCCCCGAAATAACACTGTATGAACGCTATAATCAAGGCAACAAATTTTTAAAAGGAGGAGTTAAACAGTGAAAACAGTTTGGTTTTTACATTCCAAAATGAAATTGTGATGATGAGAGACGTCATTGTGAATAGCTTTACAGATTTCGAGCACCTGGGGTTTTGGAACGTGTACTTAAGGTTAAGCGCACGGGCCTCACGCATTTCGCATTCATTTATGCGGCCGTCACAGCAGTGATTTCAAACCGCGACCTTGGTGTAAGCAGCGGAGAACCATAACCAAGATGGCAGGTTTGAAATAATAACTCAAGAGAATGCTTTGATGGGCTAGTTGGGGTGAATGCATAGTGCGTAATTAGCCCAGAACGACACCTACTGCAGCAGCGAAGAAACCATCGCGCACCTTCTGTGTGAGTGCACCCATTTCAACACGCAAAGACAAGAACTCACTGCAGCTCTGGATAGACTGGACGATCGGCCTTTGTCGGAACGAAGGATTCTGGGTGATTGGCCGAGCCCATCCTCAACCCAGAAGGCTTTGAAAGCTTTGCTGCGCTTTCTGTGGATAACTAGCCGCAGAGACAGACTTTAGTGTCTTATACTCTTTGATGTTTCCTTTCTTCTGTCGCATTTTTTTTTTGCAATTTCTCTCTCTCTTCGCTACATTTCTTTTTAACATCTTTTATTCTTCTCACCCCTTTGTCCAGCACAGGGTAGCCAGCCGGTCTAAGAACTGCCTAACC
The DNA here is from genome assembly GCA_013436015.1 of Rhipicephalus annulatus. Taxonomy (NCBI): domain Eukaryota; kingdom Metazoa; phylum Arthropoda; class Arachnida; order Ixodida; family Ixodidae; genus Rhipicephalus; species Rhipicephalus annulatus. Next base: position 185,589 of record WOVY01000738.1, read on the forward strand.
TATAGCTTCCAGTCTTTCCGCTTAAACTTTCTTCCTCCCCTCTCCTCTCAAAACGACACCGCTAGAAACAAAAAACAGAAGAAGCACAGTGTTCTGTCTACTCTCTTGTGGTGTCGTTTTGCGCTAAATCAATCCCATCGTTTGAAATACTAAACATACTTTTCAAGTACTTCACTCCTCTACGACCATTAATTGTTTCCCGCTGGTGCTCTTTAATATTATCGGGGACATGTGCTTATATATAACACGATGAATATATTCCAGGTCTAAATAATACTGTATTTTCAATCAGTAATGGCCGGCTTTGTTGGTAAGCAGTATCACGCGAAATAATAAAAGCAACGATATAAGTAAAAAAATTGACAGATCCCACGTACAGTGGGAATTGATGATATGCGAAGCACGAAAGAGGAAGGTTGATATGTCACTCTGAAATCAGCACAACTTTACGAGGTGGCAGTAAATTATGCCGTACATTACTTCCATGTCATGATTATCATGTTTGGGTGTGTTCAACCTTCGTCATCTATTCACGTCTCGTGATGTCAAATTTAGTATATGTGGAGCTATTTCGTCAACCATTGACGTCACGTAACACCGAATTCGGTATATGTGGGGCTAGCGAAGCGGCCCGCGAGTGCATCATGATGGACCCAATATGCTCCAATGTAGCGTTGACGCGCGCGCACGCTGGGCACAGCGACGCTACGTTAGCAAGACGCGAGCACTCTATAGTCTGACGCCAGGAGCGAGCGGCGCGACCAGCTTTCGTCGGCGCGGTCTGACGGCAACCAGTGCGAAATGTAACGTGCTGCGTTTCGCGCGGATGCGTTACCCAGACAACTCTGCGCCTCACCTCTTTTCGTGACGGAGGGACACCGGATGCGCTTAAACGCGCATGCGTCAAAGCAACGCAACGCGGCACGCACCTGCGAGCATATGGCAAGACCGGCGCCTGGCGTCGCAACGCCGGCGTGACCCGACGAAATGAACGCCGGTGAGCACGCGCACCGCGTCACGTGGAAATGTATCGGTGCCTTGAATGTGGTATGTATTCAAGTTTTTACATGGCACACATCTCATGTTCATCACGTTCGCACCAGTATCATACCTTCGTAATCCATTCACGTCCCGTAATATCAAATTTGGTATAAGTGAAGCTAGCGAAACGGCCGCCAGTGCATCATGAGCGTGGCATGTAGTCGTGTTATTACACGACATGGATGTCATAATTTTTATGTTAGGGTTGGTCGCTTGTGCTCGGCATGCAATCATGTCATACCATACCAGTTTTGCAACATGCCATGTGAATGAAACCACCGCAAGAGCTGCAGGTCCATGAAATGTAAATCATGACATTCTTGACATACACGTCATGATTTCTTGTTATGACTAGTCATATATTTTCTTCATAGTCATATTATGCCATACCAAGTTTGATATCGATACCATTATCGAAACGGCCAGGAGAGCTAAATGTCATAGGCGGCTAGATAGATAGATAGATAGATAGATAGATAGATAGATAGATAGATAGATAGATAGATAGATAGATAGATAGATAGATAGATAGATAGATAGATAGATAGATAGATAGATAGATAGATAGATAGATAGATAGATAGATAGATAGATAGATAGATAGATACGCTTAAAGTCGCTGAAGTTCGCTAAGAAATGCTTCGCATTTAAGAACTACAATAGAGTGGGGTTCGAACCTCGGCCCTATCCGCGGCACCATATACTTTATTATATCACATGGTTTTGGCATCTTTTTACGTTGACCACTATATTACAAGAATATTTTCAGTTCATCGTAAGAGCATTCAAGGTCGAACAATTTAAGCATTTCTACTTGTCTTTTTTTTTATAATTATTGCCATATTATCTATTTGTCAAATTACCAATTCGTGTGTCCTGCACGTTCCCTTCGTGTCTACCCTCTGCGTTTTTTTTTAAATACTGCGATGACATTTTGATGGGAGGGAGCTTTTTGAAATTTCGTAATTCGAAGTCGTTGTTCGCGCTAGAACATTTTTTCCATAACGCAGTGCAATCGGTGCCTTCAGTGAACACCCTAGAATTACGGCAGCGCTAGTTTCTGCAAGTTCGAAACTACCTAGCCTGTAATGCCACCTGAGTGCAGTCTCGTGAACTAAAAGAGAGTCTCCTTGAATTGGCCGGGGGCTATCTCGAAGGCCGCAAACTTGGGAAAGCAGGCAGTGCAAGTTAAGCCCGATGTGTAGCGCCACTATCGTACTTTCTGACTTGCTCGCACTCAGAATTGACAAAGTCGGTTCCCACTCCTCTGCGTTAACAACAGAAAGATACAAAGATGGTTTCATCAAGGACACTTTTTACAATACTTCAAAAGGAAGTGCATCACTGTTTTAAAGAAAGTCAAGTTCACTTAGAACGCGTAGGGGCGGGATGTATCTCGAAGGCTGCAAACTTGGGAAAGCAGTGCGAGTTACGCCCAAAGTGTGGCGCCACCGTTGTACTTTCTGACTTGCCCGCATTTAGAATCGACAATGTTGGTTCCCACTCCTCTGCGTAAATAACAGAAAGATATAAAGATGATTTCATCAAGGATGTTTTTCTCATTATTTCAAAAGCAAGCGCATCATTGTTTTAAAGAAATTCAAGTTCACCTAGACCGTGTAGTTGTGAGTGAGGTCACACTCAGTCAAGAAGGCGGGAAACGTCTGTCTGTCTGTCTGTCTGTCTGTCTGTCTGTCTGTCTGTCTGTCTGTCTGTCTGTCTGTCTGTCTGTCTGTCTGTCTGTCTGTCTATCTATCTATCTATCTATCTATCTATCTATCTATCTATCTATCTATTCATTAGACTGGTAAGGCACGAGAGTCGATAATATAACGCATGTAAATTACAAACCACAATTTCAAATATATGACATGCACATTAAGTACTTGTCTTAGTCGTCTTACAGCGGTTTTGTTAATTTAATGTTCGCGGAAATCGGCACGTCTTAAAATGAGCGCCTGACGAACAGATATGAGAGGTGGTTACATGAAGAACCTGCCATTCACTCCTAAGCGTCATGATTTACATGTCGTGATCCTTGAGTACTCGCAGTCATTTTAACTTGATATGTACGAGAATTATCATGATGAAACATGAGCATGACGAACATAAGTGAAAGGTCATGCCATGAAAATTATGCGACACGTGTAATTATTCGCGTAACACAGTTTTCGTGCCTTCGCTGCTGTATCATACACTTAATAGATACTATAACTGGCATGACATGGCTCCCAAAAATGCTAACATTTTTACAAAAACGCAAGCAATTCTCTAGAAAATGTGCGCCAGTTAACCAACGATGCAAACTGGCTTTTTGTCACCAATAACTGTCGCTAAATAAACTAACTGCTATACAGGAATAACAAAGAGGCATCATTGTTGACACAATGCGATTTGTGAAGCACCTAGTGAAAACAACCCAACTTTAACCAGGATATGTGGGAGGCTATGGCGATTCAATATATTTCAGAAGGTCATTAGGTATTTCAATATACATAAGCGAAAGAACTGTTTTGTGCTCGCAATAAATATTACCAATAGGAAAAATGTACATGTAGGTTGGCAGATATTTTAAAACTGTTCCTAAAATTAATTGAAATACATAAATACTCACTTTCCTCGTATTATTAACCTTTTTATTAAGTTACAATACTAATTACAGCTCACTGAGCCCAACGAACATAATGTAGCACTAATTTTCACAAATACCGAAATTACTTTGAAACTACCTAACTATAGTCCAACTGTTGCACTTTTTTTATTTACAACTACTTCAACACTATACAAAAATTTTGTTCAACACTTCTTCTAAACACATAAAAAGCAATATGGTAGTTTAATATTATTACTTCAAAGTTCAATATTCGAGGGTTGGAAACACATAGATAACCATTCTGACGGCCATCCAAGTTCAAATAATGTGGCGCCATCTGTTTTTTTCCACAGAAAGCGCTTACAGATCACTTCAATTTTTTGTCTCTCTCTGAGCGGGCTTAGGTTGTCCCTGCTCTTGGAAAGATGGCGCAGCATTCCTTCAGTTTTCAAGGCATCAGCAAATCGATCGCACCTGCACGGCTGCGTCGGAGGGGCCCAGACCCTTTCGGTCGTGACTTCATTCATAAAAGGGAGGTTTCATAACCTCAAAACTTCTATTTGTTTTTGTTTTCGCAAAGTGGTATCTGGTAGTCGTTTCGGATATCTTCAAGTCGAACACAGAACGAATACAGTCCAAAAAATTCGATTGAGACATATTGTGGTGTTTGTGTAACTCTGCATTGTGTTTCTTTACTGTGGGGCTTTGCCTTTTTTTTATGCCTCCTTGTCCATGTGCGGAGTTCGTGAATTTTAAAAAGCAAGTGACACGCAGTGCGCTTAGCGTTTGCTTAGTGGGTATTAAAAGTGAAATTTTTTTTATTTCTTTTCAGACAATCGCACTGATTATTCCCCCCCCCCTTTTCGTCTAGCCGCGATGCCCCCGTAATCAACATCGCACTACGATTGTCACTTCTGAGCGTGCGCATAAACATAGTGGCATTGACGGCGACAATGCCACTATCGTCGCCTAGAAAAAATATCGAGTCACCTCACCGGCGTCCAGAATCTCTACTCATTAAACCAGTGCCAGTTTGAAAGAATAGCTAGACCACAAGATGCGTGCCATTTACGCACGCTCGTTGCGTCACCTACTAGCCATATAATTCACGACTTCGAATTCAGCCTAGTGAACGAGAAACCCGTGTGCAGTTCCCAAATATCAGATTAATGTCATCAGACTTGGCCAGTTACTATATGCGTGTCAGCCGGGGAAGACAAAGAGGTGCGAGCCCCCCCCCCCCTCCCATCAAGAATGTTAAAAGTGCTGAGCCTCCCCCTTTTTCGACAGTGGCCACTCTTGGCTGCCCGCTGGGAAAATAAACAACTAAGGCCGAATTTTTCGTCACAAAAAGCGTCGCGTGTAATGCTCTTAGATGCATGACACGCATACATGTGTTGCTCTTGTGAAAGCTGCTTATAACTGACTGTGCCTTTTTTACGCTGCTGTACAAGTGCTCTGTGTATGGAAATTGATATCAAAGTGTGAACACGCTGATGGAAGTGTCTTTCTTGTCTATATATATATATATATATATATATATATATATATATATATATATATATATATATATATATATATATATATATATATATATATATATCGGCTGACGAGTGCGGTCGGTGTCGCCCCCACTCGCGAAAGAGTTGGTACGCCACTGTCAGTTACTCTCTTTCATCTCATCCAATGCCGATCAGGCGAACTTTCATCGAATCCTTCACTACTTTCCCGTATAGTGTACATTGAGGTTTTGACGCCGACGTTTTAAAAAGGTCTTCAATATAATAAACGCTGTACACTGGGAACTGAATTTGACGGCATTTTTTTATGAAAGTTCACTGAATCCGGGTGCGGGACGGCCTTGATTGGAGAATGCGCAATTCGTAATGGTAAAACTGATAATGGCGTTATGAGCTCGTAATATTATAAAGCTTTTAGTCAGTGCTGCAGCTTCCTTTTTCTGCAAGCAAAATGCTTCATGTAACACAATAGGTCCCACTAGCAGGCAGCTTGAGTAATGCGAGTGTTTTTTCTTGTGCAATGTAGACTCACCTTTAAGGCATTTTACTTTGTGGGTATGTGTGTATTAGATGTGCGCTCTAATACCGCTGTTGTGTACGAAGTGGAGCAGTGTTTTGTGCAAACCGCTATATATCCAGCGGGCGTAGATGGCGGGGTCCATGTGGCGAAGGCTCGCTTCCAGTATAGTAGACGGGGGCGTTCAGACCGTTACTTTACTCATGTACGTTTAATTTAATATGCATCTGCTTACATCACATGAACGGGGTGCTATACGGAAACGTAGCACCCAGTTGTAGATGCGACCACTTTCGCGTTGAGATCACAGCCGACGTCACGAAATATAAACCAGGCAACGAGTTTTACGAAGGAAAGCCGCCAATGTTCGTGAGTGTACAAGCATTTGCGCCAGCTTTCAAGTAAAGTGGCAAACACACGGAGGATACCATCCTTCATGCCTGGGAACAGTTCTCAGAAGTGATGCAACTATAGAGACGTTTTCTCTCGCCCCACTTTCGAAGCCAATGGAGAAGTCGAGTTACAAATTAAGACAGATAAACTGGAGGGCACCAGAAATTAACTGTTCAATGCGAACAGTTGCTCGTGTGTGAGAGAGAGAGAGAGAGAGAGAGTATTTTAAGAAGCGAAGAGAAAACAGATTGAGCTCGTTTAACGAAAGGTAATGAGCCAACTTGGGTCGGGCCAACCGAACGGAACCCCGCTGACTTCGGCTGACGCATCTTTTTTTTTCTTCGGAGCTGTATAAGAAAGGACCTAAATCGCAAATGTAGAAATAATGAACAGAATTAAAGGACGATTCTTTTTCTTGCGAAAGAGCTGATTAGAAGAATAGTGAAGCTAAAAGTAACTAACTGATATTCTGGGAGAACAAAGCTTCGTCCGTCGGACTCGAATCGCGGGTACACGAAATTGTGCGCGCGCAAGGGCGAGAGAATCTTTATTTCTCCTTAATTGTTCCACATTACCTGGCGTACCCAGGGGTTCAGACTCACAGTTTAGAGTAAGAAGAGGTACCATTCGGAGATGTTTTTTCTTCCTTTCTAGAGTGGAGGGGGGGGGGGGGGTAGGGGCAATGGCGTACCGCTAATTTGGCAGGAACAGTTTCACCGAACGCACCTCCGCGAAAACCTGCCCCCTCTCTCGGGGGTAACGCAAGTTTTGCCCTGCCGCTTCCCCCTGCGAATAAAGAGGCGAATGATAGATGAAGGAACAAAGGGAGGCACCCGAAGCCACAGTTAGCATGTACGTATATATATATGTGGCCGATCCCTCCACTTCTTTCCTTCATCTTGGATCGACCACACCTGGGGTCGTGTCTTCCCTTACCTCCCCTTTTCGCTGCCTCCTTCTCGCTTAGTGCGTTTAATCATTCGTATTAGCAGGGTACTTACCTTCATTTTCCTGTTCCCATCGAATAAAAATAAACATTTCTTGCATGGAGAACGGGAGGGACTCTACGGCGTCGAACGAGTTCATGATGCAGATGCGGCGAGAAAGAAAAGCAGCCATAAAGAAACGCGTCAAGTTAGCCATCCTCTTGGTTTAGTTTCCCGCCGGTCTACTAATTAGGGGAGCGTCCCTGAGGGCGAGGAGATCAAGAAACAGGGGCTCGGCGGGAAACCCGGGATCTCATTTAGGAGCAGTCGGTTTCTTACTTTTCAAGAAGGCGTTGCCCATGGGGATGTTAGCTGGCTGGCAAGACCAAGCTGCCTCGGGCCTTCGAGCATTCATTGTTAATTCTCATTTCGCGAGATCTCGCTTTTAATTCCGGCGTCTACAGAAGCGACACTATGTTGCTACTGCCTCCCTGTTCTCCATTGGCTTCGTGGCTGCGGCAATGTCTCGTTTTCATTCGCTTTTTATTGTGTTTTTATTATTTTACTACGAAGTTTTTTGTAGCCGTGAAGAATATTTTTTCAATGTCACAATTATGAAAATGGCTTTGGGCTAGCACAGTTTTCATCACCATTTTGTTTTCATTCGGTTTTTATTTTTTTATTCTTAGGAACATTGCTGAGGAGTTTCTCATAGTCCTCTATAATTTTTTTTGGCATTTGAGAATGGCTTTGTACTTGCGCAGACAGGGAGCTGGGAGTAAGCGGGAAAGTTCTGAGCAATATTTCGACGAATACGTTCTGTTATCAAGGCTTTTTTTTTCTTTTTTGAGAATTGTGGTTCTCCCATCGTATGGTTTTCTGCTAGGGATCTCAAGACCATAGGTAGGGTTATGAAAAGAGCAGAGAAGAGTTGTGAATGAGTGGTACCCTACTAGCTTTTTGTTGAGATCATGGTAATAACTATGACATTAAGTAATTCATATTTTAAACATAAAACAGCGCTCAGACATAAAACAAAGAAATGAAGTGGCACACACTCAATAATCTCATTGTAATGATGCTTTAAGCAGAAAACTATGATAGCCGACTGAGGCGTTATTATTTTGAAGCATCTAGCATCAATTAGCGTTAAGTAGTCTTGCTCTTTCAGAACATTTCAGTGAAATACATTATCATCTGCTTGTCAACAACTAACACAAGACGCAAAAAAAATGTTCACCACTGGGGAGGGTAACACTTGTCATCCCATTTCTCTGCATTTTTTTACTCTAGTTGATCATATTGTACATGCAATTAAAGCCACAATTATTATTATTATTTCGTTAATCACATTGTTTATTCAAACACAAAAGAATTCCTGCTTCGTGAGCTTACAGTTCTGAAGTTTATCCTGTATTAGCATCGCATGGCAGTGCATCGCAACGCTCTTTCAAGAGTAGATCGACGACGAAGCGATCCATTTTATTTTTTTTAAGTTCTTCAGTCTTTTCAAAGTTTTGAGGGCCAGCTCTCAGAGACAACTAAAGAAGTAAATCGACAGTCGAGCCAACCTCCGCGCCTCGGGCGGCCTCCTAATCTGATAGGCGAGGCGCATTTTAGAGTTGCATAACAATAGCTCCGAGAAGCGGTTGTTATTGATTGTGGATCAAAGCACACTCATTGTGCGTAGAGGTTCCGTTTTTTTTTTTTCGGGTGAGCTACAACGTGCGTGATGCCATCAACAATGCCGGATTAGGTGCCCGCCTCCCCTGTGCTTGTATTTTTTTTTCCCGCTCTTTGCATCCCTCTTTCTCTCTCTGCACTCATCGCTCTATATAGGCTATATACAGCCGACGCTTAGCAGTATAGCCCCGTCTTGGTGAAGAATATATCTTCTAAGCAACTTATAAATATATATGGTATTTTATCGTTTCAAATGTTTATTCCTTTTTCGCATTATACGCATTCGTAGTTTGCGCAGTGTGACGGCTGGTTTGGAGGCAGAAGAAAGCCGCCATTATTGTTGATAGCAGAAATATTTGTGCGGTATAGCTCGTACTGTTTCCGTTGTAATAAAAAAGACATACTTTTCGTTCCTGGGTAGAGTGGTACCAATGCCTCCCTGCAACATATGCTTGCGTTGCCTTCCCGTCTGACATCGGTGTTCACGAGAGCGTCTTACTGTCTCACTGCTCATAAAAGAATATTCCAGTGAATGGCGTGGTGAACTATTTGTTGACAAATTTGTTCAGCCAAGGACGAAAATTGCGCAAGGAAGAGAAGCTATCTTGATTCGGCCCTTCGTGTTCATTGAGCTGTTATTCGTCAAGCTAATTATTGTGAAAAGGCGGTTGAAATAGCCCGTCAGGAGCATTAGCTTAGCGTCTCAAACCGACCAGTTATATTCACTTATATTTTTTCTTTGGGCAATCAAGGTCAACACGTCGCTTACACAGACACAAGTACAAGATCGCTTTACTTGGCGCGTTGACAACTACATCCCCTTATCGCTCCACCCAAAGCAAGGAAAAAGGGCTCTCTTTATTACGAATGGTTCATTCAGTATAAGCCTTGCTGTTAACAACGCAGTTGATTTTTCGTCATTGAAATGCAACCTCTATCAAACGCTAACGCTCATAACACGGCCGCTAGATCAATACCAGTAACCGTAGATTTAGTGTAATTCGTACGTACAAATGCGTAGGCTTCAAGGAGTGGGTTCAGTTACCGGTCATGTCACGGCTAGAAACCGCACGCAATAGCAGCAAGATTTTCACACGATGTTCATGTCACTGAAAAATTTACCTACAGTCGGGTAAAACTTTAGAATTCTGCACTGGTCCCGCTGCGCTGGTCTAGGGGCGGGTATCTAGGCTGCTGACCCGCAGGTTGCGGGATCAAATACCGGCTGGGGCGGCGGCTTTTTCTATGGAGGCGAAAATGCTGTAGGCAAGTGTGCTGAGATTTAGATGCACCTTAACGAACACCAGGCGGTCGAAATTTTCGGAGCCCTCCACTACAGCGTCTCTCATAATCATATGGCGGTTTTAGTACGTAAAACCCCGTATATCAATAAAGGTCTGGGCTGTTTTCTCCTCATTGGCGAACGCACATGAGCTTCTACCAATGGGCGTGCACTGCAAAGTGACATCATGAGCACTACAGCTTGTCACCCCACCTTCGGAGAACAGTGCACGAGCGGGACAATTTCTTTCGTCATGGAAGCATTGGACGGCCAGGCTTCTCTTGTATGGGAGGGGTAGCAACTCGGGGCTTTTTGAGTTGAATCTGCCTAGAGAGAGTCTACGTAACGAGTAATAGAGATTACCACTGGTCAGAAATAGCAAATGAATGTGCATCGAGGGTTAGGCGATGTGACGAGATTGACAAATTTTGAAGGCACAAAATGGAATGAACTGGCGCATCACACGGTAAATGGGAAGTAACTGAGAGAGGCCTTCGTTGTGCAGGCTGCTGCAGATGATGACAATGACTATGTTGCTATGTATGCCCAAATAAGCATTCCCTGAAAGTACGGATCATATAGATTGTATATATTGTGAGCATGTGGGAGGTATTGACGAGATACTGCACCAGGGTGGCCAATTCTTCTCTGGTGAAGGAGTGCGTTACCGGTGGTGGTCACCGGTGAGGCCGCACACCAGGCCTCTTATTGCCGTTCCATCGCCACGCGGATTTTTTATTTTTTTGAGTCTACAGAAACCTGGAGACTTACAAAGAGGTTTGAGCTTAAATTGAGGACGACGCAGCGAGTACTGGAAATAAAAATGGCAGGTGTAACCTTAGGAGACAAGAAGAGAGCAGAGTGGATTAGGGAACAAACGGGGTTAAGGATATCATAGTTGAAATCAAGAGGAGGAAATGGACATGGGCCGGGCATGTAGCGCGTAGACAGGATAACCGCTGGTCATTAAGGGTAACTAACTGGATTTTCAGAGAAGGCAAGCGGGTTAGGGGGAGACAGAAGGTTAGGTGGGCAGATGAGATCAAGAAGTTTGCGGGTACAAATATGCAGCAGCAAGTACAGGACCGGGTTAGCTGAAGGAACATGAGAGAGGCCTTTGTTCTGCAGAGGACGTAGTCAGGCTGATGATGATGATGATGATGATGATGATGATGATGATGATGATGATATTGTGAGCACAATACTGTTAGCTATATTTATATTATTCGTCTTTTTTTATTCACACTCGAGCCAGAGCCCCTCTGCCCAGACCCAAGCGGTGATAAGCATTTACAGGTGAGAATACCAATATTATGAATAGTGCTCACACTATGAATAGTGCTCACAATGTAATGTAATGCCCGTAATTCACAATGTAAAATGCGCGTAAAATCAATCAAGTATCTGAGACTAGTGAAACATTTATAATACGTGTATAATATGTCTCTGGTGCGGTCTACATTAGTGATGAAGTCAAGACGTCATCAGACATTTGTAGCCTTTATTTTTTGCTTTCCATGGGGCAACATTGAGCTTGTTTTCACCAAATAAGCGACCTTCAATGAAGACGACGATGATGGTGATAATGTATTGTTGCGATTATATATATATATATATATATATATATATATATATATATATATATATATATATATATATATATATATATATATATATAATCAGCTGCCCGCTCATAATAAGTTCACGTGCTACGTGACGACACACATGCGCATAAAAGGGTGTTTTCACACTCGTCGCTTGGTTTATAGATGGCCCTGACTGTCACTCCTACTTCTAAATTCACATATAAACCCAAAAAAGTGGATGGAGGGAAGGCCGCTGTGGTAGCTCAGTGGTTAGAGCATCGAACGCGTTATTCGAAGGTCGTAGGTTCGATTCCTGCTCACGGCTGCTTATTTCTTCATCCACTTTTCTTTCTCCTTTCTTCTTATTAACATTCCATTGGTTCTAATAACTTCCCCTGTACATTCCTTGGCATTACTGTCTGTTAGATCTCATTAATATTGTGTTAAAAACACGGAAAAACGAGCCCTCAGGTATACACTTCTTTCCCTTATATATATATATATATATATATATATATATATATATATATATATATGACGCTATGATGAATGAGCGACGTGGCCTGGCTCATACGCCATGTTTATTCCATCTCTCACTTCTTCCTTCTCAGCTTCTACCAACCATCACTTCATACGTCACACGATTCCCCCTCCCCCGAAAGAAGGCGTGGATTACTAACAAGAAAAAGTAAACAAGGCAAGGTTGAGAAGTCACAAATATCAAAATGCACAATTGGTTTCATGGCCCACAGGTGTTCCGTAAACTCGCAAAGCTTCAGAAAAGAGTGCTGCAGTCCGGTGAATGGGGAAGTTCTGGTGGGCGAGGTTGGCTGTGGCGTTCTGGAGATGGTAACCGCGTCTTGCAAAACTGCACTGACCATGACATGACTTGAGCAGCTGCGAGGAACGAACAAGGTTGGAAGTCCTTGGAGCACTTGAAGGTCGAATGTCGTAGGCACCGAATCCTCTGTCGTACGCGCTGTATTTTGTGTCGCCGCTGAGACAGAATTAGTGCTTGCAGCCTGCGTTTACAAGAACTGAAGTTCAAGGAATTATGTCTATGTTCGTGCGTTGTACAAATTATAACGTTCAGTCTCTTTCGTAGTTTTCTGTGGCGTTGGCTCCGTTGTCGTAAAGTAATGGGATGGTGTCTGAATCTTTGCATGGTAGAACTGGTGACTTCTTGTCTTGTTCGGTGTTTCCTGAGGTTTCGGAGCTGTAATCTTAGGCGCAGTCTTGATATTTTATGCCAAATGCGTTTCTGGCGCCGATCCTTTATGCGAAGTTGCCTCGCTTCTTGAATTTGTTTTAAGAGGCTTGCTTTGCGTCGTCGTCCTCGTTGGTGTGTCCGTTGGAGTGACTGCGATTCACGGACTTGCTTTTGCTGGCGTTGCTGAAGTTGCTGTGGACCATATTGCGGTGGAAGCGCTTCTTGAACATCGCGCTGGTTTTCATGACAACCTGATGGTGTCTCCAGTCGGCAGCTGGTAGTCTTTGAACAGTTGTCATGCAATTCAGGCAATGAAGATGATGATTGAGAGTTGATAGAAAGTTCTTCAGAAGCTTTTTCTGCACTGTTCACTACGAGAGGCTCTTGCGCATTGCAGCGCGCGACGTTCGATGCGTCTGAGCCTTCGGTGTTGCTTCGACTGTCGAGTGTGTATGCACCGGACGGCGATGCATGAACTCGTGCGGAAGGAGCATGGCTCGACTGGGTATTTTCTCGGTGTGTCAACTCGTCTATCGTGAACATGATGTCCTTATGAGGCAAACGGTGAGCGTCAGGAACGCTTGCAGAGCCGCGTGATGGAAACCCAGGTGGTAGACCACGTATGCCAGCCGAAGAGTGAACGGCATCAGGTGGTTGGCCAACGTCTCGGGTCATATGCTGAAGCGATGACTTCGCAAATGCCGACTTTCGTGCAGAAGGGAGGCGCGCTCGATGGCTGTGTTTTTCCCAAAATACGCGTTGTCGTCTGCCACTGAACTCGTGTGCCACTTCGTATTTTGTCAGAGGTCGAATCTTGTTGTGCGCTCGAATGGTTGAAGACTGCCTGTAAAATTGACGACTGAGTGCAGTTGTCTGTGGATGGTGGGTTACAAGCAAGTCTTCGTCGTAGTCGTCATAGTATTTTTTAAACCAAACGATTATTCCTTGTTTTATCTTTTGCCAAGACTCATCGTTGTCGAATAAGTGGGTGAGGTAAAATTTAAATGCCTCACCGGTGACGTAGTCGCTGAAGTTCGTAACCATTTCCCGTTCCGACCAAGATGCAGCGGTAGCGTGGAACTCGAACAGGTCGAACCAGTCCTGTACAGGTCCATCGTCCACTGCTCCGGTGTACTTGGGGATGGGAAGGTCGGTCGATGATTCTGTCATGGTGCTGGTCACTGTGTGTGGCTAGGAGATGATTCCGTAGTCGATGTATGGTCAGGGCGTCTTGTGAAGAACTGCGTCGATGATGAGACACTGATGAAGTGGCTGGGAGGTCTTCACCCTGTCGACTCGTGTGACGCTATGATGAATGAGCGACGTGGCCTGGCTCATACGCCATGTTATTCCATCTCTCACTTCTTCCTTCTCAGCTTCTACCAACCATCACTTCATACGTCACATATATATATATATATATATATATATATATATATATATATATATATATATATATATATATATATATTTGTATTGTGTAATCAAACTGTGACACATAGAAGACGCCGCAACGCACGGGAACGTTCCCGTGTGTTTCGGACTCTTTCGATAACACTGCGTGCTTAGATTTAGGCGCTCTAAAGAACCCCAGGTGCATGGAAAAATATTCCGGAACCCTCCACTACGGCGCCTCTCATATTCGTATCGTGGTTTAGAGACGATAAAAACCCCAGGTAAAATAATTTTATTAGATTATTTTTCTGCTCCCTTTTATTTTTCATATTTTTCTTATTTTCTTATTATTATTATTATTATTATTATTATTATTATTATTATTATTATTATTATTATTATTATTATTATTATTATTATTATTATTATTATTATTATTATTATTATTATTATTATTATTATTATTATTGATAAGATCGCGCATAGAACGCAAGCAAAGCCTATTGTCGAACTATCGCGGCCATCAACGATAATGCTGCAATCATCAATCCTGCATGTCAGAAAGCCGACGAGTCGCGGTGTCGCTCACATTGCCAATCATTGCGCTCGACGCAATCGTTGCACTGAACGTGTCGCTTCCTTTTCTGGGCACAAGGTCGCCCAGCTAAAGTGTTTCCTTTTTGTTTGTTTGAGTTTGTGCTCGTCACTGTCACAACCACGTGACAACGTTATACACCCTTTGGCCAAGCATTGAAAACCATAGCAAGGTCCAGCGTATTCCCCTAAAGCGTTTCACAACGCCGATATAATAGCGTTAATAATTAAGCCGTTACGAACACTCGAGTAGATAGATGCTCGTATCGTTGTAATAACATTTAGTGCGGAAAGTTGAAGCAATGCATCCTTTCCGCTTACGCATTGTGGAATTTGAAGCGTTTGACGACGTACGCGGCGGGATTGTGACATTATTCATGTCTTGACTAGCGCGTCATAATGGTGGAATCATCTACCATCTTACCCTGTCATGCTAATTTTGATTCACGCCAAGTTAAGGAGGTGACCATGAGAGCAGCCAAACGTAAGCGAACAGACAGACAGACAGACAGACAGACAGACAGACAGACAGACAGACAGACAGACAGACAGACAGACAGACAGACAGACAGACAGACGGGCGGGCGGACAGACAGACAGACAGACGGACGGGCGGACAGACAGACGGACAGACGGATGGACAGACGGACAGACGGACAGACAGACGGACAGACAGACAGACAGACAGACAGACAGACAGACAGACAGACAGACAGACAGACAGACAGACAGACAGACTCAAAGTCAACGAAGTTCACTAAGAAATACTTCGCAATTATTAATGGCTCACGGCAAATAGACCACTCCCAATGTTTCCTCTAAAAAAGCCACAGCGCTAAAAGGTCAGTGTCTCACTCTCCTACACGTGTCAGCGGGGACGGAGCGCCGCTCGTCAACGTAAACATTTATGCCGGGAGCGTGTTTCTTTTATCTTTTGTTTGTTGTGATCCTCAGATTATGACCGTCGGAAGGCCGAACGGACATACACACACACACGTGCGTTCAGTTTCGTGCCAGAGAGATGCATGTCACGGCCGAATGGGCGACCCGGGCGATGCACGGCGTTTCCACGGTAAACAATCCTTGAAGGAGGCGACGAGGCATCGGCGCGTGGGGCTCATTTGGAGCCAACGACGCTTTCGTCGCTTTTTTTTGTTTGTTTATCGGTTGGTTTTGTTACGCATCCGTTTTCGTCGAGAGCCGTGTTTCTTTGAGAATCAGGAAGAGGAGAGAGGAAGATTCTTGTGATAGGGAAGGAAGGAGAAGAGAGAAAAGTGCACAGTGTAGTGAATGTTTGGCAAGGATAAGGGGAGGAGGCCAAGAGGGGGAAAGAATTCATATGCCCACGGCATACACCCAGCACAAGCAATGACAACACCGTTTCCTTCACCCGCAAAAATGCGGAGGTGGCCGGAAAGGATCGGGTTTGTGTCCGCCCAGCCAAACAAAACGGTAGCCTCTTGTTGTTTTCTACATTAAAGCGAGCCGAAACGAGGGTCATCTTTCTGGTGATTAGAGAGGAGATAAAACGAATTGTTTACGCTTTCGTAACTAAAAGATAAGAACGACAGAACCTTGTAGAGTGGAGCGATTGAGGGGCGAGTGGGTAGTTGGTTCGCTTATCCGTTCTATGTCTAAAATTAGTCGCTGATGAGGTTCTACTGGGGAGACGGAGGTTGCCTGGTAGGCAGGCTGTTAGCTAGAGCTTTGCGTTATTTGTAGTTGACGTGACGTTAGAGTGATCATAGTGCATTCAAATGCTTGCAAACGTGCGTGTTGTTGAATATTTCCTGCCAACGCATGGAGTGAGAAAGCCTTGTTCAATTATGCTTGTATTTTTGTTAGCATTTTTTTACTATTAGCGTCGCGAGATTTAAGATAGGTGAACGGTGAGGCGACCTTGTTGACAACGTAAACAACCTGTTCGATTGCACGTTCTAGATAATTCTTACAAGAGCAGTGGAATAATTACGGTATCGGCGTAGAGACGGCTTCCTTCCATATAAACAGGCTTGTTTATGCAAACGGTATGCGCTAGCGATGACTGGTAAGGAAGCTCCGTTTTTATCGTTGCTCACACTTACAGAGATGCGTTTTATTGCTAAAAGTGGAGACTTGTATTGCGCGCGACGTGAGGTATGTACGAGAAGTGAGGCTGCTTGAACTAGTTGGTTCTGTTCTCGCGCTATAATTATCGTCATATCGTATGTACGAGGTCTTCCACGTCTTCGGTGAACACTTCATTTGCATGTAGGAGCTAGCTGGTGTTTATTACACAACCGGCAAATTATTTTGTGTTTAAATTTACAGACATCACGAACACATGTCACATAGTTGACGTGTTTCACGTGAAGTAGAATAAACAGTATATTTTTACTGGCTGGAATAGCTCTAAGATGTTCACGTTAGATATGTTCGTGACTGTACTTCAGCAAACTAATGTTAGCAAAGAAGAATGAGTGCAAGTGAGTTCGGCAGAACACCGGTGCAGCCATGCACACCCGATTCACGAGTATTCATCAGTTACAGCCAGGCACAACCTGAGAATAAATCTAAGCCCAACATTTTATACACCTGCGAGCCGCCGGACATCTTTTTGCCAACAGCTACCACCACTGCCGCAACTAGCACCGTCGTGGCAATTACCAACGCCTACTCATTAACCGTTGAGACGTCCTCCGCGCCCAGTGCGATCACTGTTCCGTCTGTAAAACTATTGAGCACCTTTTGTGTTACTGTTCGACATGTACAATGGAGAGGCTTCAGCTCTGAACTGCTTTAGATGAACTGGACGGAAACGTTTTCACTGTCACAAAGATACCATCACAGTTGCGACAGGCATTAAGAGCGCTGATGCGTTTTTTAAAGGATACCGGACTTTGGCGCCAATCTTTTACAGCTGTAAGGTTGTAGAACCATGGCGTCAGCTTTCGTTCAAAGCTTAAGTGCTTCATTCTCTGCTAATGTAAGAATTAGTCATGATGTAAAACAAAGCTATGTCTCTCCTTACTAAAATATTACATCTTTTAAAAGATTATGCCAGAGTATGTGATTTGTACCCTTGTCACACGGGCGTTTAAAAGACAATGGAACCGATAGTCGATTGAGTCAACTGTCAAATATGAGCTACCACCCGGGTGTTATCGAAGTTCATTCATTCAATAGTCAATCGAGTGAATACAGCATCCCACAACTCCACTGAAACACAGATGGCCATTCAAACGCGGGAATGGAAACGGCGCGAAGGTGTCCTTCACTTGCAGTGTATTTTGTGTACTCGTACACACGATTTCAAACATGATTAGAAAATAATCTAACCAGCATTCTTTAAAAGCAGTGTGTGATAGGGTTGTGAATTATGTAAAAGACGTATTTTTGCCACTTAAACTGTGGCAAGAATGAAGGCACCTAATGTGGCACGTAATGAAGACACTTAATGAGCTGCACGTATTCTCGACGACGGCCACGTGCTCGCCTTCAGCGTGCTGTCTTGCTGTGTATCGCTTGCCACAGTTTTGCGGCTCAACAACTTGAAGCTGAATATGCCTTGGTAACTACAAATAAACAATTTATTGAAATATCTAGACAACTTCAACGGATATACTTGAGTTTTTAGAAGAACCTATAATATTTAACTCGGGGCAATATGGGTAAAAAAAATGGTCCGCAGTACCTCCTAGTTATAGCGATAAACGTCTAGACCACTCAACGGTCGTTCAAAACTGCTGTGTAGCAGCGTGGCAACTCCATCGAGTCGATAAACATGTGATGTTTTGATGGCCATGGGCTGGATGGCCTTTCAAAGGAACCCACGTGACACAGGTATAAAATTGCCGGCATGTTCCAAGTTTCATATCTAAGGCTAGAAAGTGCAAATGCGTAGCTCATGGCAAAGTTCGCGGATATTCCAGCAAATTCAATTCAATTTATTGATTTACTAGAAAAACAATCTGGAGGGACACCTGGGCAAAAAGCTGTCGCAGCAGCTTGACGAAGACCCAGGGCCTTTTACATAGAACTGGCACATATATGGCACATGCCCCCAAGTGTTTTTACATAGCATTTGCATCGAAAGCATTATACGTACAGATCAGCATACACCACACGTATACATGAAAAGTAACAATGATTCTTCGTACAAGAATGCAGAGTATATAATATGTTATTGTAAAGATGAAAAGTAGTCACGCAGATGTTTTTATTTTATTTTATGCGGCTGTGAATTTGCACCGGTTGAGTATGCTTGGAATATTATGAGTGGATTATTATGAAGCCACCAAAGCGTGCGGCTTCTCCAAAATGAGCTAACATGATGTTGTAGAGCATCTACAGAGGCTTATTTTGCGGGGAATGGCAATGGTTCAGGTGGAGCTTATCTGTCCTCTGCTTGTAACCGAAAATAGCGAGGACGACGTGTCCTGCTTCTTCTGGTGATGTTCGTGTTGTCCTGGAATATCAAACATCTCCCCTGATTTATGATTGATATGTGGGGTTTAACGTCCCACAACCACCATATGATTATGAGAGGCGCCATAGTCCAAAAATTTCGACCACCTGGGGCTCTTTACCGTGCACCCAAATCTGAGCACATGGGCCTACAACATTTCCGCCTCCATCGAAAATGCAGCCGCCGAAGCCGGGATTCGTTGCCGCGACCTGCGGGTCAGCAGGTGAGTACCTTAGCCACTAGTCCACCGCGGCGGGGCATCCCCCCGAAAAAGAAATGTATCTGAGAAAGAAAATAAAACTCTGGTACATGAGGGCGGTCATCGTATCACAACCATTAAAAAGTTTGAATGCTTCAGTAACATAAATAACTTGACATCTCGTGTAGGTGCTATGGATGTACTTTATTATTATTTTTTTCAATTACGCGAAGCAGATTTGTTCCAAGGGGTACCATCGTGTTGGCCCTAAACAAACCAAGCCACCCAGCCTCAGTACAAAGATTGGTGATATATTTTATTTGAGACGGAGTGTTACGGTAGCCTTTGGCGTGAAATAAACACAAGAGACGGACACTAGAGTTAGAGATTGCACCGTTCTTGAATTGTTCGAAGACTTCGCCTCCAGCTTTCATTTTTTTTGTTGATTCTCTATGTCTCTCTTCTACATTTTGCTTGCTTCAGCTTCCTTCCTACAGTTAGAGTTCCGCTTGCTAATTTTGTTTTATGTCGTTCATTTTTTGGTAGGGTGTCCATCTCGTGTTTGTTTCGCGCTAAACGCTACCGTAGGAATGAACCAACTTGCCCAGCAAGCCACTTTACTGAAGATGGAGGCGTGCCCATTGTTTGGAGGGCATAGCCATGACTGGGACGGCTTTCTGCTCTCTCAAAGTAATGTACCAAGTACTCTAAATCACTGAACACTTTTTCCAAGCATGTGAACGTTTAATCATTCATCGACTGTTTCTGCCTGGGAGAACCATAAGTGTGAGGCCCACGGCACGACTCTACGCTTTTTCATATATGGGAGGGTACCAAGTACTCAAAATCGTTAAGCACTTTTTTTTCTCTAAATGATTCGGGACGGCTCAGTGCCCTCTCATAGTAGAATACAAAGTATTCTAAATCGTTAAACTTTTTTTTTCTAAGCACACGTCCGTGCCTGGGCACATATCAATCAAAAGTGCCTGCGCAGCCACCTGAGTCTTTTTGCAGATTTTTCAGCGGCAGAGCACCTTTGAAACATGTTGTGTCCGTCCACGCTGTCCATTGGCTGTCACGGCGAGGTGCGTAGATGTTAGGTACAAAGATAGGTTTAACAATATACTAATATGAATCATAATGCGACCGAACAATATAAAACACCTACAAGTACCAACCCTTTATGCTAGTCTGTGACTTCAACGTAGACATTACCGACATTAAGACCTAGCCTTGTCGTTGACTCTTCACTTTTTACGTCGTTCAAAGTACGCTATATAGAGCAACGATCGAGTAACGTACCGTATATTCGAAACAAGTGCGAGTCTATACCACAGTTGGTTCACCAACCTGTCTAGATTCGCTTCGTGGAGATGCGTAGATTTTTCGCTCTTATCGTATGATTTGTAGAGCAGACTGACTATTGGGAACTGCCGAATAGTGTTGCTAGCATGGGCAAGCATTGGTTATTTGGTGATAAACTCTTAATAACGTTGACTTACAGCTTTCACAATGGAGACACTGCCTTTATTCAATCTCAAAACTTCTTTTAAGTAACCTCGAATCCCTGTGGTTGTCTAACGTATAAATTTCCGCCATTTCTACCCAGTTTTACAGATGGTATATATATATATATATATATATGTCTAGTGGCTAAGGTACTCGGCTGCTGATGCACAGGTCACGGAATAAAATCCCGGCTGTGGCGGCTGCATTTCCGATGGAGACTGAAATGTTGTAGGCCTGTGTGCTCAGGTTTGGGTGCACGTTGAAGAACCCCAGGTCGAAATTTCTGGAGTCCTCCACTGCGGTGTCTCTCATAATAATATGGTGGTTTTGGGACGTTAAACTTCACATATCAATCAATCAATCAAGGCGACACTGTGGTGGCACCTACCCGTCACCTTGCGTACTACACCTTATCGCCTCAGACACGAGCGCGCTCGTTGGGCGCTTCGTTTTCCAAGATAACTGCCAGATAGCGCTCATTGTCTCACGTGTGATGTGACTCGATGCGCTCGTTCGCCTCCGCTGCACGCCCGAGGCATTCTAACGCAGCGCCTCAAGAATGCTATTCAGCATTTTTTTTTGCGCAGAACATCAAATAAACGTTTTGTTCACTCTCTCCAGACGCAAGACTATCGTCTTTCGACGATATTTGCAGTGTAACAAGCAGATACGAGGCCAATTTCTTTTTTTTTTTGGATCGTCAGCCTATTGTGTATCCTGCGGCAACTAGTAAAATTTATGAAAGGAGTGTTCCATGGAGGGCAAGGCACCAGGTATTCTTTTCACTCAGCAGTTTGTTTTAGCTGATAGCCGCAGCACTCTATCGGGTCGTTGGGTCCACTCTTCAAAAAGGACTCCAATCTGCGCTGCATGGTCAGTGCCTCACGAAAGAAGGCGAGCACTGACAACTGAAGTGCTCTCTTAATTTCTCTTGAAGGAGTAGTTATGAGCTGTCTTCTTTCGATGCACAGCTTTTGGCCGGTATATACGTCAGACGGTAACGCGTCGTGTGCAGTTTTTTTAATATTTCTTTTTGGTTAACACACACCCTCATGCGTATACGGGAGCAGTCAGAGGAGTTGCTTACCTCCCCCCTCCCCCTCACGTGCTTGTCCCGGGTGTTGAGAAGAACTGGAGGGTCAACAACAATGCCTGAAACCTTTTGTTGACGGCGTTCGTCCCCCCATCTATTCTATTCAATTTCCGTGCCCTGTTCCTTCAAGGTCGCGTGTCTACCACCTGCTCCGATTTCTCTTCCGTCTTTCTTTCTCTCTAACTTTCTTTCTTTCTTTCTTCTTTCTTTCGGTACCTTTTTAGGAGGGGAGGGGAGCGTCTGTTGGAGGTACGCTGTCGCATGTCGCGTGCTGCTCGCGTCTTTTGTTATTACGGCGAGCCTCTTTTCAGCCACTGGGCGCTGCAACATCTGGCTCTGCTACCTCAATTTTTCTGAGTAAATAGGGCAGCATTGTCACAGTGCGTTCGAAATTGCGCACCATCTTAATGTCTCAGACCTGAGTTATCTCACGTTGCTTCTCCATCTTTTTTTTTATTTTCTTGCAATAACATCACCGTGCTTTCTTGTGAATTCCGCTCGCAACTACATCAGCAGCCGAAGTTTATCACTTGAAATGAATGAGTCCAAGTCTCCGAGATGTGAAATTTCAGGAGAGAAAAATTAAGAAGAACGTCCCTGTTTCAGAATATATTATTATTTGTATTCTTCTGCTGTTTTCACTTGTTCCCTACACCTATCACGTTTGATTTCATTGTTTTATATACCAGTTTCTGGTTGATATACTAGTCGATTGCCAGTTGTTATACCAATTCATACGCAAATTCATATATCAGTGTATATACCTGAAGATATACAAGTTAATATACCAATTGATGTACGTTTGATTAATATATCAATTGTGCTCCTGACCAACGTATTGATAAGGCTGTTTTTTGAGAAGAAAACACACCACACGGGTATTTGAAAGAAAGTTTTAGACGCCTCGTTTCTTTGTCTGACACAGTATTACTGAAGACGATCAGGTAATAAAACTATTCAGGGGTCGTTAACTGTACTGTTGAAAATTTATTGCAGTAATTGTGATTGATATGTGAAGAAAGTAAGTAGACAAATTAAGTTTTTTTCATTAAATTTTTGTGTCTACATGGCTGTTGTTTATTTAGTTCGGCGCATAAGATAGGTCTAACTAACTTGTTGTTTTATCATATCGGTTTAGCGAACTTTTATGTGGTGCCAATTTCTTCGCAACGTAAACATTTATACTGCAGAACTGAGCACGCCTAGGGGATGGTTGTCCGTTTCTTCAAATTCAGTGTATCACAGGGTTGGTAACAACTTCGCAGGCACTTAGGCAAAGAGGGGCTTGGCCCCGCCCCAGGAATTCGTCCTGTCGGCCATAATCCCGTGCAACTTTTTCTTTCCTTTTTTCATACTCTTGAAAAATTATGCCTTGGGCGCCCCACCCCACAAAGAAGTCCTGTCTACGCGCCTATGACTTAAATGTTGTAAAAAATGATTATTTAGGATAAGAGGGATACGTGGGGTTGACACATAGGATAAACACATTCGTCTTTAAATACAATTTTGTGTTTCAAAAATAAAAAAGAACGGACGTGAACGGAACATGTGGTCACAAGTGTGATTTCAACTGCGTTCGTTTTGTCCACTATCACCCTTAACATTCGTGCATTTTTGCGAGAACAGCATTACAAGGCGATGTATGCCAACTATGTCCAGCCAAATGTATTCTCAGCAGACAGCACCAGCATACCCACAACAGCAGTCCCGACTCTCGCTGCGAAGTAGTGTTGTACAATTTCATGAGAATGCACTTGGATATAACAATTGACTCTTATTGCGATAGCAATTATATGGACTTTCTGGGCTGCATTTTGCCGCTGCCATCGGTTTCACTCATTGTATTAGAATACGTAACCATGTATATGAGAGTGCAAGAAAGAAAAGTAACGGAGAAAAAAAGACTCCGGCGCGTGAAATCAAACGTGGGGCCTCAGAAGAGTCAGTGCGGGGCGTTAGCCATTGATCCACGAAGGAGCACCTCCTTAGACGTTCAAACGGCAAGGTATTACTTATTTACTACTTAACGATGGTAATGAACATTTCGGGGGGAACTATCATGTTTTCAGCATTTCTAGCAGGATGGGGCAATGAGCGCGCGTCGTTACATCGTCACGACGCGGCGGCAACCGTTCTCATCATCCACGCGTACTTTGTGCCGCGGAGGGGCAGCAGGGTGGACGCTAAGGCACGTGCTTATCTCGCGGTGGGGACAATAACATATTTTGGCTGGCCTTTGGCTTTCGCCAGAACTATTCTGTTGTAGTTACCGGGCGCAAGAAGGTCACTGCAATCATTGCACAGTCTCCGTTTGCGAAAAGGGTGCGTTTTTCAGACAAAGCGAAGTAACAACTGAGACGCTTTTTCGTGCAAACTTTGCTTTGCTCTAGCAAAATTGAACCAGTACTCTTCGTGCGATTGATGCAAGGGACACTACTATTCCGGTCTGTCAAATTATACCGCTATATTTTAATGAATGTGGGTTGAAAAGGGGCACTCAAAGGCGTCAAGACCAATAAGTGATCAACAGTAAATTTTCACCCTTGATCAGGCACCCTAAACTCTTGTCTTGAAAGAAAATTGAGATCCGATGCCAACCAGAACAGGCGAATGTACAACAGGGTTAATGAACATGTTGGCACGGTCGCATAGTCTCAGAGCGGCAAAAAAAAACGTAACAAACGCCCGTAAACATCAATTCGAACCCAAGTGATCGCTTCACATACCCTTCCTTCGGCGCATATCGACTCTGGTGAATGAGCCGACATTTCGCAGTCTTAAATTTGATAAGTAGAAACTGTATGCGTGTTTGGTTTTCTCGTTAAAAGTGATTTTTTTTCTCCAAATCTGTTTGCCAGGGCATGAAGTAATCTCTACAGCATTTCTTACGCTTTAGTTCTTGTTAACTCAATAATCACAATATAATGTCAAAAATAAGCAAACATGGTGTTTACAACTAGTTTGTATACACGGTTGATGACGCCAGGCCTATGGCTGGGCCGGTGCCAGGGTTTGTTGACCTTGTGAATATTTCCCTTGCGGAGGCTGAGATAGCTGCCAGATAGTGAAATCACGATAGCCGTTGCGAGCTCCGAGAAACTTCGAGAATAATACCATATTGGCGCTTTTGTGTCAGCTCATTTGTGAAAGCTTCTAGCAAACCGCTCTAAGAAACAAAAAGGATCCTTCGTTAGCTTTACTAGAACCATTAATTTGATGTTATAAAACCTGCTGTCGGCTAGCACACAAGGGGTTTGAGAAATGGGGGCTGCGATCATCGATAGCGAATGAAGAATATTTATACAAACAAAATATCTTTCTATTAAAAAGACAAACACCTAAATTAAAAAAATTGAGAGACCCTTAAGCTTCCCCTCTACCAGTTAAACGCGATAGTGGTATTTTGTTCCTAATGCGGACTTCAAACATTTAGAGTATGAAGTCTTTTCCAACTTTCTATGCAGCCAATACACGGCGCCTTAAGGGAGCATTAACATCGGTGTCTCTTGTAGTGGATGACTGGCTTTAAACTATGAAGTCATTACGATAATCACATGTTCTGACGCCCAATGGCTGTGTACGCTTGTACCACGCATTAATGCAGCGATAATTCATGCTGTACTGTGAAGCCTTCATGCAGGATATGTGTGTTTGTAAAACATGAAAGTTATTTTCACTGCAGTTCCTAACAGAGGAAGTTATTTTCGCCTGATTCACAAGCAAAAAAGCAACCAAGCTTAGACGACAGATCATTGTTTTATTAACAGTCATGACGCATATTGTTTTTTAGACATTCTAAAATAAACAACCATAAGAGAGCTTCCAATCTCTCATGGTATTAGCTTCCTTCTTTTCAGAAAGAGCTCTACCAGTAATACTCTATACGATCTGTTTTGTGTTGTTGGGACTTTGTTAGCTTTGCAAAAGCACCATGATTGATAGACACGCCAAGCCACCATGGTCAACGAGGTCCGTCTTCCGAATAGAAGTGGCTCAAGCACGCACTGTTGTTGAGACTTTCTATTCCGTTCCGGAGTGGCTTACCCTTCTGGATGTTTGTGTGTTTTTGTCTGACTTCTGATGAATTGTGTTGGGCGCAGTTCACGATTACCGATGTTGATTCCATGCATTAATTATATCTATATATATGCGTAGCTGGGTGGTAGGATACACGCTTGCCATGCGCACGACCTGGTTTTAATCCCCGCTCAGATCCAGAATTTCTTATTATTTTTTATTTGCATCTTTCTCTAATTTTTGGTCAAACTAGGATGATTTTTCGCTCACAACCAAGGACGCCGACGCCAACGCTGTGTTTTCTGCGTAATGACCTCTTTGACGATGTCGCGTTAACGTGTCATTGAAGCAATGCAATCATTAACACTTCTTATCAGCGTTAACAACAACAGGAGCAACAAAATATGGTGTCAAATTGAGCTGAAATTAGTGGCTTGATACAAGTTGACGCAATAGTGAGTTTAAGATGATTCATATGAACGAGATTGGTTACGTGCACTTACTTTTGGATTACGCTATCCGTCCCCCGCAGAAATAGCAACAGGTAGAAATTACTGGTTAAATAACTAATTACAATAAAGGTTCAATAGGTATTCAGTAACTCTTGCGAAATCAACATATGTCGATATCAGATGGTCCTACAACAAAAAAGTTTTGCGAGCAAGTTTATTTGTTTGCTTTAATTGATTTCTTTCTTTTTTGCTGCAAATATTTACCATTGTTTGTTTGGGCTCTGTGTTTAAAGGCTAAAACAGAACTAGTCTTGAGAAAGACATGAATGGTAGAACTTTATTTCATCAGAAAGCAACTGCGGACGATTCTCTGTTAGATGGCCATCAACCCAAGGTTGGCGGCGACCTGTGTGGCCCACTCCACGACCCTTAGCTGGACCACTGGGTCTGAGCTGGTCAACACGGCCTCCCAGTGATCAAGAAAGGGATTATGCATATTATCCACCGGTGGCGGCAAATAGCCTTGTCGAAACATTGGCTGCACCCAACCCATTTTTACCAATTTACATCACAAAGTAATGGAGTATGTTTTGTCCATCGTTTAGTAAATAATGTGAGGAAGACTTCTCAGAGTAAAAACAACACTGAATGGTGGGTCCAGTAAAAGGAGCTGCGCGCTTCTATAGCATGTGTTGGAGCACGAAACAGTGCATCTGTCTTCCCGTTAACAGCTTTTGGAACGCGCTGTAACTTGGCAGCCGGACGCTCCGCTTCTTCCGGACGCCGGGCGCAAGGTGAAAGAACAACGTCTCGAAGAATGCACCCCTAGGGAGCCGGGTTGCCCGACTCGTGGAGATGACAGGTCGCGACCGCAAACGTTCACGTCTTCCATTCAAAGGGCGCGGAACAGGAACCCTTGGGCCTCGCTTTCCTTCCCCACTTCCTCGCCTTCTTCCGGTGACGCCTGTCCTCTTCCGCTGGAAAGCAACAAAGTGAAAGAAAAGACTTTTACTTTTGAGCAACGGCATTCTTGAATGCAAGGTGCAGAGTTCTCACATATACTCTGGACGTATGAGCTACAAATTGCACTGCGGTTGAATTGTTCGAAACTTTGCTTTCAAGTTTTTTTCTTTGTTTATTCTATCTATCTTTATATTTTCTTTGTTTCCGTTTATTTCCTACATGTAAAGTTCAGCTAGCTAATTTTGCTTTGTGTCATTCGTTTCTCTTCGGGTGTCCCTGTGCTTGCGCTATTTTGTACCCTCGCCCATGTTTCTTTATTTATAATGCCAAATTTTTGTTAAAGTTTGTTCATTTGGCCATGCAAGGAATGCGTCAGCAAATAAACTGATTGACGTGGTGCTGCTTAGTGACGTTGTCTTATGGCGCATAATTTGAAGATTCATGAGCGCAAATGCAGTAAAGGTGTCATAAAACGGTTGATCACCTCCGTCGGTGTGAAGAGAAGTAATGAGAAAAATTAAGATGGCGTAAGTGAATGATGATGAGTGCGCGAAGCAGTGGGATTGATGGTGTTACCGTAAAGCACACGTGACATTGGCCACTCGAGAACGCAAATGAGTGACAAAGTGGTGTACAGTTATGTACAGTGTTTATTTGTCATAACTGCTATGCTGTGTGGAGTTGCGAATGTCGTTTTGCCTTCTTTACTACGGCTTTGTGGTATCGGATCAAGCCTGAATTCGACAAAGACAATGTTTGGGCACGCACCCCTATAGTGGTTGTTGTGTTTTGCAGTCAGATAAAATACATCGTAGAGCATTTTGAGACGTCATCTACTGCATAATCCAGTTGCTGTCTGATTATCACTGTCATCAGCGTCATCGTCACTACGGCTGACACGCATGCCAACGCCCCCAATGAGCAAACCTCGACATTAGAAGCTTCGCCCTTTGAATTGCCATCATGATCTCATCATGAGGCCATTGAGATGCTTCAGACGTCGCATAACGTGACGTCGCATAATGGCATCTTAACATATCATCATCCATTGGTGAAACGTGGGCTATCATGAAGGCACTTCAAAGCCAGATGCGGAACAGAAACTTCGCAGAGGGGGGTGAGAGGAAGGATTAATGCACTCGACTGAGAAGAAAAATATGAATGCTATTATCTTAAAGTCGTCTTATGGGAATACACTAGGTAGAGTAAGAGAGTTGTTGTTGTTGTCGTTGTTATTTGTTGTTGTTGTTGTTGCACTGCATTGAGACTTGTTTGTAGCTTGCTGTTACCGCCAACATTTGGCATCGCTGGGCTTTGTTTAATGAACGAGTTTATGTGGCAAGTATGCGAAAACATGAAGACATTATATCAATTGCTTACGAGAACATGCGCTAACGTTGGTATGGCATAGAGTACGTTTCAATATGAATGCAATGATTAAGAATTTAATAATTAACCTTGTTCTAAAGAGCATGACATCATAGGCTCGGAAAATGTTAAGTGGTCTATTGAGGCTGCGCTGATTCCACTGTACCTTGCAGTGTATTGGCTCGAGCTAATTACCAGGAAAGCCCAACGACCCCCTGGATCGCGAATATTTGTTTTCTGCCTTTGCAAGTTGTACACCGACGATATCGCCCGCAAGAAGTGCAAGCTGGGCGTTTCAGTTGCCTCAATTATCGCGGAAGAGGAGCAGGAATGAACGCTCATAGTGATGTTTACCAGACGAGGAAAATTCATTAGTTCTAGTCTGTTGTCGTTATGCTGGTATGCAGTTGAGAACTATCTAAAAGAAAAAAAGAAAACGCGTTTGGTTACCAACATGTTTAACAAGACATTTCACTACAGCCATAGCTCCAATCCAATTCAAACTCTGGGCATGACGAGGTTGTCGTACATGCTATGGTACCTTTGCCAGTTACCTTTGTAGAATGTTTTAGGAGACCTTACGTCGCGAGTGAGCAACTGCATGAAACTCTCCTTGAGCAAGTGATAGTGGCGGAAACTTATTTAAATGGCTAATCTGACTAGAAACAAGTTGATACCTGCAAGTTTTATAGATTTTTATATTGTAATTGCTGACGGCTTCTTGTCGTTATCACTGGGTTTTTTTTGCGTTTGATAGTGGACTCTGTCATGTGAAACTCCGATAGAATCAACAAAGAATTCGGCCCTGTGGTTAATCAATTATGCAATTCACGTGTGCTTCAAAGTTGGGGCCCCAAACGGTTTGGCTATATTTATATTGCTTGCTTCGATGCTCGCCCACAGTTAGATATTGGCCGCCAGTATAAATGCGCGTTGCGTCCCAAGAAAACGCCTTCCGGAAACTTAGTACTCTGCAGTTGGGTACCACAGCAGTTGAGCTGCTTTCAGTATTAGGAGTTGATATAAGCGGGATTCATTACTAAG
This sequence comes from Rhipicephalus annulatus, assembly GCA_013436015.1. NCBI lineage: Eukaryota > Metazoa > Arthropoda > Arachnida > Ixodida > Ixodidae > Rhipicephalus > Rhipicephalus annulatus. Next base: position 215,421 of record WOVY01000738.1, read on the forward strand.
GCTGGGAATTTATTCCGATAGAAAATAGTTACAAAAGCGCGCTCAATATCTTTTTCTTGGCATGGAACTTTGGCAGGTGTACCCACCTCTCTTTTTATTTTTGAATGTGCTGTGCTGCAGCCTGATCAGAGGAGAGTCTTGCGAAGTATTAAAAACATTTTGTCATTCAGTAAGGCTACGCTAGAAACTCTAGCTTCAGCCTAATCAGAAGAGAGGCTTGCGAAGTAATAAAAACATTTTGTCATTTAGTAAGTGCTGCGCTAGAAACTCTAGCTTATGCTGCTGTAAAAAAAAGGTAACTGAGAAGGAAGACTACTGCGTTTTCCTGAAAGTGGAATGACGTAGAACGTGCAGTTTTGAACCTTACGAAACGTAAGCAAACGTTGAAAGTTTGGACTTGAAAAACATTACGCGTTTCCCTAAGCCGTCACGTAGTTTAGTGGAAGGAAATTAAGAACAACGTACAACACTCGAACAAAAAAATAACGCTTTGAATCTTTTGATCGCGATTTGCGCAGATCTGCATCACACTTCTTGATCGAAATAAAAAGATGCTCACTGCTACACGGTACGTGAGTGAACATGCGGACGTCAGAAAGTCAGAAGAAGGTCATATTTGTATGCACAGACCGTGATAGTCTTGATCCCGATCAGACTGATGGCGATTATATATGACCATACCTGATTCGGAAAAAGCCTAAACCAAATCTATGCCTACCACGATTGAGAGTGTCCTTGCAAAACCGGTATTACTTTAGTAAATGCTTAAATAGAGCATGATGATGATGATGATGATGATGATAATGATGATGATGATGTCAGTTGCTGGTGGATCTCTAATAAAACACTGCTCTTTTGCTTCCTTCTCTTTCCTGTGTTCGCGTAAAGCGAAGCTGTTCATTGAACCTGAATAACGTGCTTCGGGACAAGATCATACTCTGGAACGAATGTATCTACTAAGATGCACAGTCGCGTTCAATGTGAGTTGCAACAAGCTGCATTTGCTCAAATTGGCGCTAACACAGCAAAGTGAAACCTGCACACACAAAAAGAAACTTGGCAAATTGAACTCTTTCAAATTAGCAATATTTTACTGACCAATTTAACCTTCGTCTGTGTTACTGTTCAGACTTGGGGACCACCTAAACACAGGCAGCGTGTTGTAACCCGTATCGAGTGTGACTGCTCGTGCCAGCGATTGGAAAACACATTATAAACAACAAAATAACTATTGTTACTCAGAATGGAGCACGGCATCCGTGGTATAAAGGGTGTACGTGTTCGCTACTAACAAAGACTGTATAACAACAAAAAAAATTTGATGCCACCAATGCACAATCTTTCTTGTTAGGCCTCAAGATAATGCTTGCATTATCCGCTTCTTTCTTCCCCAACTTAGCAAGTGGTTTTTCAACCTAAATAAGACATTCATTCATCATTTGGGCTATACGCCGTTACGTGCTCGGTAAAGGGAACAATTATTTAATTGTCCAAACAATATTCTGCTTTTCATTCTTCTTTTATAAAGACGATTAAGTGACAAATGAAATTCTAAGTGCATTTCTTGAGCCACTCATTTATTCGTGACGTTTGAGGTGGTAGCATGTCAGCATGACGCAACACACCAGATAAAAGATCAGCCCCAAAGTGCTTGAAATAATGCGAACATCGTAACAGTATGTTTAACCTAATAGCGGTTAGATTTGCCTAATCGGTATAAAATACGTACGTCGAAAGGTAAGTATTACTTGACATGGTGCGCACGATGATATGAAGGAATTTAACGAGGTACCGTAATAGTGATGGGCATGGCCGGGCATACTTAGTTATTCGCACTTGACGCATAGTAGGCAATTCTGCCATAGTTTATAATAAATGCGAAGCATTTATTTCTCCAAACACTTTCAGCGTCTATCTGTGAATCTATCTACCTGGCCGCTTAGGCCAGAAAGACGCTTTCCAGGCCGGCTTTTCCTCTTCCTTCTCATTAAACACCTTCTTCTTTTTCTAGTCGCTTACGTCTAGGAGCTCTCGTAATCACCGCCTTAACTTGGCGCGAACTAAGTGTGGTATCGGAGGGCAAGCTGGTTCGACAAATGTGACGCGTTGGTCAAAACATGAGTAATGTCACAATACCACCACGTACGCCATCAAACACGTCTCGCCAGACAGTCGCATATACCTGCGGGAGGGTATGTGCCACTGGTATTCGTGTATGTGCCACAGGTGATGGAAAATTTATCATCAGCCCAGGAACGGCGACTACAGACATGGCTAATTCTAAGCCACGAGCGTTAAGAAAAACCTGACATCTGTGGCGTTGACTTGGCGAATTCAAAAAAAAAAAAAACTTGTGAAGGTGCCAGCAGGAATCGAACCCCAGCATTCAGCGTTACGACCAAGTGTTCTACCACAGATCCTTGCCAGGTCTCGCAACTGCTTTTCAAATAGACAGTAATGTTTGTGAAGCGTCTATTGGGGATGCAGTGATGACGATCAAGTTCTATAAACACTACATATATTAGTACTCCTAAGATACAGCAGTCACGTCGAGTTAACGTCAAACGTAAGGTGTCACGCGCTGCAAGCAGTGTCCAGCTCTACCATCCTCGCGAGCACCAGCGTTGCATATCGGCTTACCGCTTCTGGTGTTTCTAATACTCAAGCTCCTGCTGGCATCGTTGCGCAAGTGCAGCAACTCGTCATATAAACATGTGCAACCGTTCAATATGTGTCTGTGTGTGTGACATTTGTACATATATTTACCATCATTTCATAACGTGTCGCTCAATAAAAAAATACAACGTGGTCACCTTCCCTCCACACGCTTGGCATAACATAGATTCCCGTGGTACGTGGGATCTGCCAATTTTTTTTGTACTCACTGTCCGAAATTATCTTCTATGTTTAGTAACAGATAGCAACAGTGTATGTACCCACGCCACCAAAGGCATTTGTTATATAACAGCCTATTATCGCATCTCTTCGCTGTGCCTTGAACAAGAGGGTCATCAGAAATGTGTTTGTCAGATATTTCGCATAGGATTGTCTTCAATTCAATTCATCTAGCGTATGCGAAAAAATTCTTTTCTTTTCTAACGAACACTCTGCAAAACGAATGAAAATACAAGTGACACAAGTTTGGGTTCAGGTCTATTGTGACAAGTTCAGTGCATTGAATGTGAGAACTTACTTTGATTTAGCGAGGAAAATGGTAAAATCTACTGAGTCGCATATAAATCTTTATGATTTCAAAGATACTGCAGAGAGTTCCAAGTGAAATTCAATCATAGAGAACTAATTTATAAGTCAGGTGTGCGGCAGACACGTTCCTCGATGGTCGCCACGAAATACGTTTCCATTAGGAAAACGCATGTACCCATAATTTTTTTTTAGATTAGAACCGAGACTTTATACGCTAGAATATCATCATCTGGGAAGGACTCTGTTGCCGCATCGCGACGGGCACTCGTGGCCCGCGGAGAGCCTAGGAAGCTTGCTCTCTTGAAACTGGTTAACGTCCACGTTACGAGCTTTGCTGCCTGAGGGACTTCGTCAAGTTTCCCAACTGGCAGCTCCATAGTTCATTAGCGGAAACTACAAAAAGCTTAACTAATATTGACTTATTACCCAAACTCACAACTTTCGGTCCTAGGAAAGCTGCTCATATCAAATACTAGAAACGATGCAGCTAGTTAATTCACAAAACAGGGTCCAGTATCTACTCTACTGGGTAGGCACGTTATCAGCGCTACTTCATTGTGGCTACTTTCGCTGGACATCTGACACCCAAGAACACTTACGTTATCTCTTTTAAGAATAACAATAAGGGGGGGGGGGAAGAATCCCGCAAACAACGTACGTAACCTCAAGTATCACTGAAGCCTCAGGCAGATATTGCTCTTTCTATACGGTGCTATACTTAACAATGCATGAAGGACAGTGTAATTTCAAGGGTTTGTTTTTCTTTTGAAGACGCCATACTAATCAGAATTAACCGACACTGCAGTAATGCCAGGCAAAGTGCAGGGGTTCTTATTAGAAATATTCGTAATGTAAATCTGAAGAAACAAAAGTGGACGGAAAGATAACTTGCCACTAGCAGAATACGAACCTGCGACCTTCGAATAGACAATCCGATGCTCTACCTATGAGCTACGGGGGCGGTCGTCCCCCCGTTCATTTTATAGCGTATATGTGTGTATGTGTGTGTATTTGCGTGTGTGTATTTGTGTGTGTGTGTGTATTTGTGTGTGTGCATATGTGTGTATATGTGTGTATAGCGTATATCTTTGTATTTAACCGGGGTAGTGTCACAAATGTTGCCTTTTTTGTAACCCAAAGCTGCATACATTCTAAACAGTTTCCTGTTTAGCATTATCCAACGTTCTTCCAATTTTAATGAAACTCGTGCTTAAAACTACGACATAATCTTGGCCCACGGCAAGTCCTGCCGCAGTGGCTTAGTGGCTAAAGTACTCGGCTGCTCACCCGCAGGTCGCGGGATCGAATTCCGGCTGCGGCGGCTGCATTTTCCATGTAGGCGAAAATATTGGAGGATCGTGTGCTCAAAGTTGGTTGTACGTTAAAGAACCCCCGGTAGCTGAATTCCCGTAGCCCTACACTAACCGTACGCTGATTTTGGGACGTCAACTCCACATACCAATATGGCCCACGGCAAAGCAGCGCCATGCCTTGCGTGCCGCGAAAGTGATGTTGACGTTTCGGCGTGTCCCGAGCCGGAACAAAACTTCGTAAATAGTGAAATCTATGAATATATGAGTGAGTGAGGGCGTGGCTGTATAAACTATGCGATTATCGGTGTATGTGTCATAATCATCTCCCACCACTGGGAGTAGCATGCCAGGCGTACAGCCTGGCTGACATTTCTAGCTTTTCATTAAAACACTTCTCTCTCTCTCTCTTGAAAGATGTATGCATTGGATTGTTGGGAGAGAAGCATCGTGAAAACATGTCGCTTATCTCTCTCTCTCTTGTGAAAATGCTGAAGCGGGGATGACACTAAATGCATTCTATTGGCTGCTGCGTTAGGACAACTCACAGTACTTCGGCCCTTAGTGTTGCTTGCGCTGCATGACGTCCAAGAACGTGTAAGCATGTGCCCACCAAGAAAGTGATCAAAATAGACATTTCACGCAACTGCCGAGAAAAGTGCAGATGCAAATGACAAATAGGTAGACAAGCACATCTATCTCGCTCATTGCGCACTCAAAAACGTCAGCGCTCACGCGAGAAACAAAGCATCCGTTCCCGTTCTTCAAATCGTAACTCTTCTAACGTCTATTTTCAGCTCGCGTTGTTCTCAATTGATATTAATGCTTTCCGAGCTTCCGATTGAGCTCGCCAAAAGTGCGGCCGAACATCACAGGCCCCCCAAAACAATTTCTCTCACCGGACGGCAACGACCGTTAAAAGACGTGTAGGTCGTTCTTTTTAAATTTTGCTCGACTTCCAGGACTACTTATTATTCTTCCTTGTCTCAACTCGAAACGCCGCCTTGGCGCAGCATGGTGATTCAATTTGCCGTATTTGTTTCACAACTGAACTCGCAAGCGATCGCCCTCAGACACTGGAGCGATTGATATCATGTTTCAATACCTTCAACGCCCTGCGCAGACACGCTATTTCCTCCTTCATCACTTCCGTCGCGCGCGCTTTAAAAATATCAAATACTGCTGAGACCCTCACACATCACATACACTTCCGTATTCAGCCATCGTTGGCGAAGTGTACGGCGTTGAAGTCGCAGATTGAGACGGCGTTCTCCGTTCCTTGATAAATTTCTCTCGACGCGGTGACCTTACCGGCTTCACTACTCTTTTGCCTTTTTTAGAAACATCTCCGACACGAGTCAAGTGAAGCGTGTTTTTTCGATCTTCGAGGCGCGGGTTGCAATGCGGGACCCGTTTTTCTCGCTTCACTGTGCGCGCCACCCAGAAGCTCTCGCTGTCGTGTGAGAAAGAGTGTGATCTCGCTGCACAGTATAGACAGCCGTCGAGTGAGCAGCGGGCATATCATTTTGCGCTCGCTCGAGCCCGATGCAAACGCTCGAAAGGATCCGCATTTCGTATAGTCCCATAGCCCTTCCGAACGTGGTGGCCTACAGACTTACTGAGCCATATGGAATGCTGAAAGTCCGAGAATATTCAGTAAGCATGAAACACAATTGCTGACACTGTGAGACTTGGAAGGAGCAAGTTCAACGCGCAAGCACAATAGTCGGGTAGGGTGACTGAAACATATTAAAGAGTAGTTTTATCTCGTAGCTGCATTATGGATGATCGAAGGAGAATATCAAAGCGTGGAAGCGCGTTGTCAAAGTGAGGCATCAGCCATGACATATCGAAGTAAAGGTGCAATGATTGTAGGCCGTGTTTGGGAAATCATGTTCAGTCCCATGCTTCATGTTTACTGTGCGACAAGCTCCGTCTAGGCACAATGCTTAGCCGCTATGGATCTGCGCTAACTTGGTGTCTGCCATAGAGTCGCTGGAGTGGGAAAAAAAACGGCCCCAAAAAATGGCCAATGACCCGAAGAGTAGGTTTTTGAGAGCCACAACAGCTACTGTTCTAGGACAGCAGCTCCAAAACACAGTTGAAACTCGGTGTAACGAAGGAACGAAGGCGCTCAAATCATTTCATTTAGAGTGGAATGTTTCGAAATTGGAACGATGATTTTTTTTACCCTTCAAGATCCTAAACTGTAACTTAGCCACTCGAAAGTTGTGTAAGCATTCTATTCGCACCTTTAACACGTTTGCATGAGTGATCATTCAGTAGCTGCAACACCAGCACGAATTCGTCCCATGTCTGGGCGATACAAGGTTGATCACGTGAAGCTATATGTACGATAAGCTGTCGACATTGAAAGATGAGAATAACAAACTCATCTTCGCAACGAGAACGACAGGGGACGTTCAGAGGCCGTTAGAGGGTCGAATAACATCCTGTTGAAGCATGTCGTCGACTTGCTCGTTAATTACGCCGCGTTCTGTGGGAGATACGTGATATGGACGTTGCGGCAGTGGTGGTTGGGCGCCTGTGTCGATGCGAAGCGTAACAGTAGTTGTGCGGCCGAGAGACGGTTGTGCAACGTCGAAACAAGAGGGAAATTCTTCCAACAGGCCCAGGAGGTGGGATCCCTGGACCGGCGTAAGATTGTCCGGAATGGAGAAACTAAATACCTCAGCGGTTGGTGACGCAGTTATAGGAACAGCACTGAGCATATATTGGAATTTGGGCAGTACGTGTCATAGGGTTCATCCATAACTTGTGTGTCCTCGACGGGGTCCACACTGCCTATGCATTTCCCTCGCACTTACATAACACTCCACAGGGTTGAGCTCATAAGGAAAATAGAGGTGCTGCCGTGAGTGACTTGCACGGTCGCGAAAGGAATCAGCAAGGCTTTCTTCATGAAAACATGGTTAGATGACGAGAGGAGTGCAGTGGTGTCGAAAAGACTGGCCAATAAACCGACACCACCGTTAACGAGTTTGCAGGCCCTTTGGTGTCGTCTAGACGAGTACCTTGCTTGCATCCGATGGACTGTCGGCCGGCGTCGAATGAATGACGGCGTCGTGACGGGAGCGAAAATCTCATCCTAGGATGACGTCATGAGAGCTTGCAGGAATTATTTCACATTCAACGGCGTACATCGCGTCCGTGGGCTGTGCACACCAGTGTAGTTCACGGTGAACGCTTTGGGTGCTGGCTGTATGGAGGGAGAGCCCGGAAAGTAGCGTCGTCCCTTTGTGCAGTATATAATCGGCAAAGTTTGGCGTCCATTGCGGATACGACAGCTCCAGTATCTACAAGGTCAGATGCGCCAATACCGTTTTCACATACGGCTATCACATTCGGTGGGCTTCTTTGAGGACTTTGGTAGTTCGACAGTGTCGCAGCCCTTGCCTTGTGGACTGCGACGACTAGTTTTGCTGGTCACCTGCGAAAGGACATGGCCGCATCTGTGACAGTGAGGGACGTCGTGGAGGCTGGGATTGGCGTGTAGATGGTGCGGGGTGGGACGTCGGTGACATCGGCGGTGGTTGGGCAGAGTAAGGGCGGCTCGATTGGCTGGGAGAGTTGGATGTGACCTGAGGCTGCTGGACGCGATTGCAATAGCGTGCGACGCGACCGGCGCAACCGCAGGTAACGCTGATAGCAGTTGGGGTGGTTGTCGAAAGTGTGCCATCGGTTCGCGGTTCCCATCTATGTGGCACGACGTGATGGGCGAGGCGGCTACTGATATGACTGCATGCTGGGTGGCACCCGTGGATGACGTCGGCGCATGTATGCGGCACAGTTGCATCGGAGGCCTGGGGTTTGGTGACGGCTTCGGTGTAACAAAGCGGGCCATCCACAGGAATTGGTGGGGACCGCGTGGCTACAACTTGAGCGTAGCTTAGTGGCGCTGGAGGCGGCGGTGATATTCAGGAATGACCTCCGTGATCTCCTGCGGAATCGCTCGGCACAGGGGAGGCAGAAGTGCAGTTGGCGGTTGGTAACACGTTGCGGTGGAGCGAAAGCCAGTAATAAGACCTGGCAAGCAATTCCCTCCCGCACGAACTACTTGATCTCAGCGAGCAAGGTGGTGTGGTCACAAACGGCCGACAAGCCCGCGAGATCAGCGTCGCGTGATGGCAGTCGACGGGTCATCAAGCGCTGCCGGCGCACATCCTTGTAACTTTGCCACAGCGTAATGACCTCTGCCATAGAGCGAGGGTTCTTGGCCAGGAGCATGGTGAAGGCGTCGTCGGCGATGCCTTTCAGAATATGCGCTGTTCTGTCAGACACCGGGATGCTCGTGCCCACTTTTAAATGCGAAGCATTTCTTAGCGAAATTCGGCGACTTTGTGCGTATCATCTATCTATCTATCTATCTATCTATCTATCTATCTATCTATCTATCTATCTATCTATATCTATTTATCTATCTTTCTATCTATCTGGCCGTTTCCTTACTGGTATCAATACCAAATTTGGTATTGCATAACATGACTGTATGCCGAGCGTAATTGATTAGTCATAACATTAACATCATGACATGTAAGTCATGAATGTCATGATTTATATTTCATGGTCTTGTTGCTCTTGCGGTGGTTTGGTTCACATGACGTTGCGATATTGGCATGATATGACATGACTACATGGCGGGCACAAGTGACAGATTCTAACGTGGAAATCATGACGTGCATGTCATGTAAGTCATGCGTAATTACTACACGCCACGCTCATGGTACGCTCGTCGTCACTTCACTAGCTTCACATATACCAAATTTGGTGTTACGGGACGTGAATGCATGACGAAGGTATATGACTGGTGCAACCATGATAGCCATGAAACGCGTGTCAAGTTAGAGCATGGCTACATGCCACGCCCATAATGCACTCACAGCTGTCTCACAAGCTTCACATATACCAAATTAAGTCTTACGTGACATAAATGGATGACGAAGGTATGTGACTGGTGGAAACTTGATAATCATGGGATGCGTGCCATGCAAGAGCATGACTACATGCCACACTCAAGGCGCCAATACACTTGGACGTGATCCAGCGCGCGTGCGCGTGGCGTTTGTTTCGTGACGTCACGCCGGCGATGCCTGGCCAGGCGCTGATCTGCGTGCTCGTAGGCGCGCGCCGCACTGCGTTGCTTTGACACTTGTGCGTTTCAGCGCGCCCAGCATCCCGCCGTCACGAGGCTAGGCAGACGCGGTGCTGTCTGGGTAACGTCGTCGGCACGAAATGCAGCATGTCTCATTTCGTGCCGCTTGCCGGCGGGCCGCGCCGACTGACGATGATCGCGCCTGGCGTCAGACTATAGAGTGAACGCGTTTTGCGAGCGTATAGCGTCGCTGCGCCCAGCTTGCGCGCGCCAACGTTACGTCAGAGTATATTGGGCCCTTCATGATGCGCTCGCCGCCGTTTGGCCAGCTTTACATACACCAAGTTTGATATTACGGGACGTGAATGAACGACGAAGGCATGCGACTGGTACAAACATGATAATCATGAGATGCGCGTTATGTTACAAGATGACCACATGCCATGCTCACGATGGGCTTGCGGCCGTTTTGCTAGCTCCACATCTACCAAATTTGGCAAACTTGGTATTCCATGACGTGAATAGACGGCTAACGTAAATGACACGTCCGAACATGACAATCATGATATGCGTGTCATGTAAAACATGGCTACATGCTACGCTAGTATAGCATGTTTGCGGCCGTTTCACTAATTTCCCATATACCAAATTTGGCATTACTTGACATGACTGGACGACGAATGTAAATGACACGTCAAAACATGATAATCATGACATGCGTGTCATGTAAAAGTGGACTACATGTTACGCTCATAGCACGCTCGCGGTCGTTTCGCTAGCTCCCCATATACCAAACGTGGTATCATGTGACGCGAATAAATAACGAAGGTAAATGACACTTCCAAGCATGATAATCATGACATAGAAGTCATATACGGCATAATTTAAATCCAGCTCGTAACGTCGTGCTGATTTTAGAGTGACATATCCACCTTCCTCATTCGTGATTCGCATATCGTCGATTCCCACTGCACGTGGAAAATGCCAATTTTCTAGCACAAGTCAGGGATGTCTTCGACGTAACTAGTGAGGGACTAGCCGGTCTTCTGTGCTCGTTCACACGAACGCTGTTTGGCTAGGAGCTCACTAACGGTAGGACGGCCGAACACATTCGCTACGGTGGTTTTAAAAGTGAACCAAGTTGGGAAATTGGATGCGTGCTTCTTGTACCACATGCCGCCCACAACCTCGAGGTGGAAGACCACGTTGCTGAGTTTGCCTGCCTCGTCCCAAGTACTGGAGACGTGTTAGTCAATGACGAGCTACTCCTCGACGTCGGTGCCATCCACGCCGGTGAAGACAGGAGAGCCGCGAATTTCAGGGAAATCGGGACATGGTATCAGCGCAGGAATTCAGCAGCGTTGGTTGAGCGGCGTCTTGGGGCATGGTCGATGGCGTGGTATACGTACGGTATTGAAGCTCCAGCTCCATCTATGGCGGACGGAGGTGTTTTTAAGGTCACAGCGCCTCCATTAATTTGTTAAGACGTTTATTGGCGGGTACTTAGTGGTGATGTACGACAGTGATAGTCAATGAGGGGACCGACTCTCTCTCTCTCTGCATGAGCTGCTCTTTTTCTTCGAAGAGGGCGACCCACTAGAAGGCGCTGCAGAGGACTATTCATTGTATAGTTCCAAGGCTTCACTACAATTCGTTTGTTTATTTGGTCTCACCTCAGGGGTCCGGAGGGACATTACATGGGGCGAGGGGTGGCAAGGCGGAAGCACTACAACGTCAAATAATAAAAACCGAAGCTCAATATAATTAAAAACAGCTAATATGAGAATTGTTGCATAGTAAAATTGTTCATATGCGAGCAGCATAGCAAGAAAGTTCTGAATAGAGTATGTAAACACACGTAAGCTGCAGAACGCTTTAATTACCTTGTAGCGCCTCAATTCGCCGCTCGTCAAGGAAGAAGAAGTTGGCATTTGGGCCACGTGGCGGGCGGGTGCAGCGCAATAATAAAAAATCAGTTCGAAAACTGAACGCTGTCAGGGCTGGATCTTTCCCGTGTTAGCTCTGACAGTTAATAGTGACCCGGACGTGATTCGAACACGCAACCTTCTGATCCGGGTCACCACTACCAAGTAGTGGTGACTTTTTTTGCAAAATGCCTTTTTTGTTACCTGTTTTTATATATACACCTTTTATTGCCGTTTCTTGTTATGTTCTGTAACCATTTATGTTGTTTGTGTACTAAGTATAAATAAAACATTTTGCTTAGCCAACTTAGCCGTCTTGTGTATCCAAATAGTCTGTCGTGGTAATGCAGTGGCTTCGGTGCTCGGCCACTAACACGGTCGTGGGTTCGATCTCAGCCACTGCGATCGCGTTTCAATAGAGCAAAAATGCTATGGGCCCATATATATTGTGTACTGCAATAAAGGACACCATATGGTCGAAATCTCCAAAGCACTCCTCTACGGTGAGCCTCACAATCATTGCGTGGTTTTAGCGCGTAAGACTCCCGTTATTTTTACGTATAAATATATTGCATATCGAATCATTGCGGTCATGCGTGTATACTAAATGCACGTACTGGTCATGCTAAACTGGTTAACAACCTTGCCTTTCCTCTCGGTTGTGTATTCCTTCTTTAGGTATGGCATATGCAAGAATTGCTACTAGTAGCTAGTTTTACTTAATGATATCTCATAAGCGTGTGTTAAATGAGTCTGCGACGTTACCCATCATTTGCTAATGTTGATTATCCGCAGTTATTGTATCAACCCTGGCTCTTTTGTTAACGTTAATCCAGTGAATGAGTTTTCAACTGTTCTTCTTTTACATACCAGAGCTACGCCAAATGTACAATAAGAAAGAAAATCATCTCGCACATGCATTCACTAACAAGAGGGCCTAGAGTCAACGTGTCTTCTTTCGTTCTTTTTGTTAATTCTTACGAGAGTCACTTAGTAAGACATCCGATTCCTTAGTGAAAGAGTGCGCTCTTTGAAACAAGAGACAAAAAAGAACAGCAAATAGAAATCGGTTCTTAGTATATTTCATCTCGTGCAAAGGAAAAAAAGAGGCACACGCGTATTCTTTGTTTGGAAAAAGAAAATGCTAACAAAAACATTCATAAGCATTTTCGCAGGACCTTCTTACTCATACACATCTCGTATCATCCATCGCATTTTTCATAGCGTTCGTTGTTTCTTATAGTACATTTTCTCCGTCTCTATGTTCTCCTACCGCACGATATAGACACGTGCCTCACCTTTAAAAAAAAACAAGAAAAAACAACCGTGAAGTTTACAAGAAGCGAAGTTTTAGTGAGCAAATGAGCTGATTGACTGGCCACGTCCTCTTGTCCCACAGGATGTCATTTTGTTCCGCACCTTTTATCATTTCTTTTCGTGTGCCATCCCTCTTGCCCTTTCTGCAGGTCAGCATTTCGATTTGGCGTATAGTCGTTAGTTCATTCTTTACAAGGACGAAAAAAGAACAAAACTTTAGGAATTAGAAGTCCAGATCATGAACAGCAGCCGAGACAAGAGAAAGACGAAAGAGACCATACGGGTGCCTTTCAAGTCGACGAGGGAGCAGTTCTTAATTTATCATTCAACTCTGGACGGTCAACGTCTAAGTGGATGAAGATCCCGAAGAACCGTGACTCGTTCAAAGCACGTCCCTCTCTGCGGATTTCTTCTCTGAGTATCGTTTCATTCTTCTTGCACGCTGCGTGAGGCTGCGATGTGGACTGCTGAGCATACTCGAAGGGAGGCCTCTCGTGTCACCGGTCTGGTTGGACGGGAGTTCCATGCTCGTTATTGGGATTAATTCTGCGTTCGTGGCTTTTCTCGAACCATTTCTCTAATTTTTTTTTTGCCTCGGCAATACACGTGTTCCAAATGCGTTTTAGCACGTCTCAGACTGCGGAGTTAAAATTAAAGAGAAATTGGCAGCATATCTACGGAGTGAATGATGGAGAGAGGGGCGAAGCATTCGTCCGTCCATGTGTCCGTCTGTGTGACCGTCCATGCGTCCATTCGCCCGTCCGTGCATGCGTCTGGTCATGCGTCCGTCCCTGCGTTCGTCCATGCATCCACCTATGCGTCCGTTCATGCGTCCATCCATGCATCTGTCTGTGTGTCCTTTCGTCCATCTATTCAACACACCAAGTACCACCATCTCGCATCTTTTCATCATATATACCCCACATTGAAGCACCGCCATCCAGCGGATATTCCAAGGACTAAACGAGAGGTGGCACACGCACACTTTCTTACGGCTTGCGCTTCGGGTCTACTTCCCACCTTTAACCACCTCGAGTTCATGGTATATACTAGTTTACTGTATTCATGGCACTGCGGCCCAACGCTCGCTAAACATTTCTAAAACCAAGTAGGTTACGCCCGGCGAGTACAACATAGCAACCCTTTCTTGTCATATAGTGCTCAATGTACATGTCAATGGCTGCTAATGGGGAATGAGAGACAGGAGAATTTGGCTTTTAGTTAACGCGCATGCTGCGAATTTTTTATTGTTCGACAACGCACAGAAGAAATCTCCAACCGGCACCACCTTTCAAGTCAAAACGTAAGACATGTTACGTACTACGACGAGGGACGAACGGGTGCCGCTTAGAGAAGCTTCGCCCCTGAAAACTGAGATGGACATGCTACGACTTCATCTAAACAGCACCGCCGAACATCTTGGAGCTTTACTGTCGAAGGCCTTGTTTCGCCTCGGTGGATCAGTGGCTAAGGTGCTCGGCTGCTCACCTGAAAGTCGTGGGTTCAATACCGGCTGCTGTGGTTGTGTTTTGATGGATGCGAAACGCTAGATGCCCGTGTGCTTAGATTTAGGTGCACGTCAAAGAACACCAGATGATCCAAATTTCCGGATCCTTACCCTACGGCGTCTTTCAAAATATATCGTGATTTTGGGACTAAAACGCCAGATATTGGTAAAATCAAAGACCCTAGATGTCTCATAAGACGCGAAAATTTGTCCATTGGCGTCTTGGGTGTCAGTTCGAGTAATGCCAAAATATAGCCACGTGATGCCTCACCGGTCGCTATAATATGTGACTTCGTCATTAAAACATCACACCATTGCGTACTCGCATGACATCATTGCTTGGTTATAGATGCGTTGATCACAGAGGCAATGCAGAAACAAATGAGGTACAGAAAGCCTCCAATCCTGGAGGCCATGCATAACTCTGTTAGGTTCACAAAGCTTTTTGAGAGGAGGACGGGAGAGGATCAGTACACAGACTGACAAAAAAAAAGCTGGCATTCGACTTTATTTTATCTTAGGCAATTGCTGAGGAGACCCAGTGAGTTTCACTCTTGTTTATATTTTTTAGAACTCTCTATCTAAGCAGCAACAACAGGTTTTTGAGCCAACGCAGCCTCAACCTTCTATAACTTACCAACTTGCCTCTATTCGATATGTTGAATCTGGTGTGGCATACTTTTCTTCTTCTTCTGGCACAACACGCTTAGGACATGAGCTGCTTCTGGGTAATCTGCTAAGGAGGAAGAAGATGAAGTTTGATGGATTACCCACTACCAGTTCATTCCCCACGTGTGTCATGCCAGAAGAAGAAAAGTATGCCGCACTGGGAAAGGCAGTGTCCCAATCCTGAGGCACCGGAACTGAGAACATTATCTGCAGTTAAATTCAAACATACTGTGGAAAACGGAATAACAAGAAGTCTTCATTTTCCTAAATAATGACTAATTCCCCCATGATCTAAAGTAAGGCTCAATTGTTTCTCTTTCTTTGTAGAACTTTGTAGAATGGGCACAGTGGAGATATTGCAAGACCAGCTCTGTGTAAATAAAAGTTTATAGGGCACCCGGCATCTAATTTTGTTTGGACTAATTTATAACTTTCTAGATGGACTCCACGTAGGTTTCCAGAGATATCTGAGGGGCTGATAGTCCACCTATTTAATAATACTCTGCGTCATACCTGTATAAATGGCTAGGTTATTGTTATTCAAGAATCTAAACGTATGTCCATATAACGTCTGATTTAATATAGTCTTGTCGAATACTTGTTATAAAATTGGTAATGTGAACGTATGGCGGATATGCATTCAATCTCCATCGGGTGAGGTTAACACAAGTGCTCGGCCTACTGAAACTTTCAGTCTTCTGATATAGTGTTAGCTATATTTTTTCTTTTATCGATTTATCTTTATTTCTTTATTTTTTTATTTTAAAAGATGATATACTATTCTTTTTTTCTTGTTTTTTAAGTAAGGCAAACACCGTTTAATATTATCACTCCCTCAAGTGAATGCTGTCCACGCAAATAGAGTTGAGAACCCTTCAATTAAATCCCTCCTCTCCCTCCTTTTGGAACAGAGAAACTGCATGATTCAGAAGTCTACTCTGGTTGCACCTAGGTTCTTTTTAGGTTGATTCTAGGTCATTGTTAGCCTTTAGCCAGGCGAAGATTGTTTGGCTCTACATTTGATCTTCAGAGAGGTTCGCATTAAACCACACACAGCCGCACTCGTGACACGGATGTCCAAACCCAATAGACAGAGGCTTGCTCTAAAACCATGCCCTCACACCTAAGGTTGCTGTATGGGCATGTCGTCGTTAATTAACGTAGGCCTTTCACCGGTTTGCTGTCTTCTCGCAGCAGCCACTATTCACTTTCCCATTCCGCAGTATCCTCTCATTGTACGTACTAGAGGTCGTCGGCTCAGCGTCATCGATTCGCCGCTATGTTTTGGGCTAAGAGTCGCTTTTTTCATATTTAGTGAACCAGTGATGAGTACTGTGGTGTACGAAATTTCATTTCTTTGGCACTTGTACCAATTTAAGATTATAATGGTTTTCGCGCACGCTGAGAGGCACAAATCCGTATACCACACACATTACAGCCTGTTTGGTTAATATGATAACGGTTGCAGCGAAAGAACGAAAGTGATGGAAGAAAAGCATACGGAAGGCAAAAAGGGACAATACGAGCGCTGTCCGAGACTTATTATGATGGAATTCAACCAACTAGCCCAAATAGCTATTCCGATTCAGTGTATTTCTTTTTAAGAGCTTGGTTGTTAGAAAGTGTAATCGGGCGAGCTTGTTGCTACGTAATGAAACTTGGCAACAACATTAAGAGGGGCACAGAACAGACTGCGAGGAGAGAAGGAGCTCTGACTTTTGTAAACTCTATTGGAGTCCATGTAGCCTCGTATGTCAAACCACGACGTTTCGTTTATACACATCGTCACAAACAACTAGCGTCGTACGTCAATGCGTAAAAATGGATTCACCCAGTAAAATATATGCAGCATATATTTATTTACTTAGTGAAACACGTTGAATTATTTAATTATCCACTACGATACGCTAGTGTCTCAAATCAGACACACTTCGTCGAAATCATGCAAGCGTGGCATCTGTGCGCTATTCTTTGTTTGCTCTTTTTTGTTTTGTTTTTCTACTTTATGGCACGAACCCACTCTCGGCGAAAGTGACTTCTTTATTCTCTGTCTGGTGGCTATTTGAAACTCGTGCAAACAGCACTCAGCTCTGGCAGCATCCAACGATCCCTTTCTCGTAGGCTAATGCTATCTACAGAGCACCGAATCCATCCACCAAATTCAGCGCATCTGCCATTCTTCAATGAGAATTCTCATATTCCGCATTTTAAAGCACGCACTGAATGCAAAATTGCGAATTGCGATTACGTACAGTTTTTATGCAGCTGAATCAGCCACTCGTCCTGAACGAGCTGACCACCGCTAATGATATGTGAGAGCTCAGACAGCCTGTTTTGCACCTATCAAGACACACATCATCATCATCATCAGCAGCAGCAGCAGCAGCAGCAATGAAGTGAAAGAAGATTTTACCTAGAAAGCGTATGCGCTCCTCTTTCCTTTTATATCAACGCGTTCTGCGCATGCGCCCTGGTGCGTAATGTCCTGCCTTGCGAAAGAGAGGGAGGTATTAATTCCGCCCAGGAACAGTAGAGCAATGAAAATAAAGGTAAGTGACAATATATCGGTAACAAAGCAACCCCCGCTAAGGAAACGACTTGCTTCTCTTGTCTATAAAGTATAGTTCAACACAAGCGTGATTTTGAAACAAAAATGAATCACAAAATAAAATTTGGGAAATTCGTTTAGTCATCCATTCGCGCGAAAGCCTGCTCTGAAGACGTGTCTATCTTTTCGGCGAACGCCAAGCACACGCACGCAGACAGCGAGGCTGGCAGCGGTGGTGGCGTTGCCATAACGCCGGGAATTCGAGTGTTGGCTTTTTTGTAAGACTGGGCGTGGCACCTACTCGGGGTTGCTCGTGAAAAGGCGGGAAAAAAATTTTGGCGCCGAAAAAAAAGGGGTAACAAAGAGAAGCTTGCACGTACCCCTTACTTCCTTTCTAACCCTCTCTTCGAGATTTTTTTTTGTTTTTACATTGCAACGCCGCCAACGCTTTTAAGAATGAATAATATAAAAATTTCTTTTTAAGAAAAAGTGTCTACCAACAACGAAATTCTGAGTTCGTTCGAGCACTTTGGTAGATATGCACGCTCACTAATTTTCAGATAAAGTAGAGTAAAACAAAATTTAGAAAAGGAAATAAAGGAAAGCTCGCAAGACAGGATGAGCCAGACCCTGCTAATTCCTCGTTGCACACAGAGGGCGTACTGAGGCAATTTCTTCTTTCTTTCCTTTTTTTTATCGCTGCTTTGATGATCGGTGCCGAACGGGCTGAGATCAGCGGTTCTTTAGACCTGCGCTGATTAGTCAGAGGATAAGTTTCTCTTTTTTTATTTCCGTTACTTCCTTTTTCGACGGGTTTGCTTTTGCCCCTCAGACCCCTTTGACGCTTTTCCTTATAGCATCGAGTTTAGCAGAGAGAAAGCCCTTCTTTTGATTAGGGCTGAGCGTCCCTTTGCTAAATGTAATCGGCTTCCGTTGATTTCATTAGAATTTTTTTTTTACTTCGGAGGATTACTTTTTATGCGCTGGGCTCATGAGAACGTGAACACTGCAAAGTTTTAGTATAGAGCCTCAGTGTTCTTGGGAACTCATATACCAATGTTCCAGTATTCGTAGAAACGATACAGCCAGCGTATTTTTGGATTGCAGCTTGCAACTTCTTGGGTCACCTTTGAATTGCAGCGACGAGTTCATGTTATGGAAAATAAAAAAAAATCTTAGGTGCCTCAAGAAACCTGAAAATATACCATTCACAACGTCTACACGAGAGATGCAGAAAGATCATCATGTGATAAAGTCCCAAATCTTCAGTAGTTATGACGTGTTCATGACGTAACATGATGACGCAATCGCATGGCGTCGTTGTATAGTGAAAGGCACGTCGAACCCGGAAGCCATGTTAGGTGCAGAAAGCTTACGTTGCCACCGATCTTGAAGGCAGTGCATAAAGTGATAGGTGAGAAAGCTTTAGGAGTATAGAAGGGGGAGAATGAATGCATCGAATGATCGACTGAGAAAACAAAGATGGCTTTTACCATCAACTCGTCTTAAGTAAGTGCATAATTGTGTGTGTGTGTGTGTGCGTGCGTGCGTGCGTGCGTGCGTGTGTGTGTGTGTGTGTGTGTGTGTGTGTGTGTGTGTGTGTGTGTGTGTGTGTGTGTGTGTGTGTGTGTGTGTGTGTGTGTGTGTGTGTGTGTGTCGTTTAATCACGCCTTCATATAAGTCGTCGCAGCTTTTGTTGGTCGTAAAGACAAGAGCATAAATTTGCCCGCAGTGTAGCGGGGATAGCATGCCTGTGTTCTTTTTACTGTTTAATTTTTAGCTCACCATCTAACCGCTAGATGCTCCTTCCTTGCCCCGTACCCTATTCTCATAAGCCTGCCAATCCACGGTCCTCGCATCTGAAGCATTCTCAAGGCAGAGTTCGCAGAAATTTTTAAGGTGATGATAAATTTATTTCCTTCCCGCGTGGATTCTTACAAAGCCTCAAACAAAAGTGCTCTGTGGTTGTCAAAACGTTTTTTAATTAGCCCTCCCTCGCCCCCCAAAATAAAAGCACGCAATACATAGATACAAGGTTCCAGCTAAATGAAAAACATTGGGTATTACATTTCAGAAGTGTGTGTGGAGTCTTACTTAGAAGACGTACGCTACGATTTCTTTTAAAAAATTTAAGCAATAATCGTGGCCTGAAGCCCGTATTCATTCTTTTTTCCTTTACCTCTCGTTATGCCCATTCATCTGCCCCGCCGCGGTGGTCTAGTGGCTAAGGTACTCGGCTGCTAACCCGCATGTTGCGGGATCGAATCCCGGCTGCGGCGGCTGCATTTCCGATGGAGGCGAAAATGTTGTAGGCCCGTGTGCTCAGATTTGGGTGTACGTTAAAGAACCCCAGGTGGTGGAAATTTCCGGAGCCCTCCACTACGGCGTCTCTCATAACCATATGGTGGTTTTGGGACGTTAAACCCCACAAATCAATCAATGCCCATTCATCTGTGAGGCCCGCGGGACGGACCCGAACACTGTTCTGTACGCCATAATTTTTGTCAACAGCACCTTATCAAGTATGCGGCCCGCAGGAAGGCGTTAGGCTCTGTCGTAGGAAAGTACCAAGTACTTAAAATCGTTAACTACTATTTCTAAGCAACATTGAGTTACTACTGTTGTCGTTGACATAAATCACTTTTCACGGAGTAATAACATTTACTAAACGCATCAAATCATCGGCGCTGACCCTTAGTAGAGCACGTAGTGCTCTAAATGGTCAACCAATTTTCTAAACGCATTGTCTAAATATTAGGGGCGAAGCTCCTTATGGCGTGGCTTGGGCGTCCCTCGTATGTAACCACCAGTGGCACAAACCCGAAATAGGTATAACACTTGACCTCCAAGGTGGTGCCAGTGAGAGATTTCTTCTGTGCGTTGTTTAAGAATAAAAAATAGTGCTCAATGTACATGCCAATGGCTGCTAATGGGGAATGAGAGACATGAGCATTCGGCTTTTAGTCAACGCGCACGCTGCGATCCCCATTAGCAGCCATTGGCATGTACATTGAACACTATCGGACAAGAAAGAGATGCTACATTATACTCGCTAGGTGTTACCTTTTTAGCTTTAGAAAGGTTTAGCGAGCGTTGAGCCGCAGTGCCATGAATACAATGAACTTGTATATACCATGAATGAACTCAAGGTGGTTAAAAATGAGAAGTAGATACGAAGCGCAAGCCGTAAGAAAGTAAAAGCCGAATTCTCCTGTCTCTCATTTCTCATTAGCAGCCATTGGCATGTAAATTGAGCCCTATCTGACAGGGAAAGGTTGCTACGTTATACTCGCTGGGCGTAACCTCCTTGGTTTTCGAAAGGTTTAGCGAGCGTTTGGTCGCAGTGCCATGAATACAGTGAACTAGAATATACCATGAACTCGAGGTGGTTAAAGGTGGGAAGTGGACCCAAAGCGCAGGCCGTAAGAAAGTGTGCGTGTGCCACCTCTCGTTTAGTCCTTGGAATGTCCGCTGGATGGCGGTGCTTCTATATGGTGAATATATGATAAAAAGATGCGAGATGGTGGGACTTGGAGTGTTGAATAGATGAACGAACGGACACACAAACAGATGCATGGATGGACGCATGAACGGACGCAGGGGCGGATGCACGAAAGAACGCAGGGACGGGCGCACAAACAGACGCATGGACGGTCACACAGACGGACGCATGGACGGACGAATGCTTCGCCCCACTCTCCATCATTCACTCCGTGGATATGCTGCCATTTTTTAAACCATCTTTACCACTAGCCATTATTAACATGTACTTGGGGATCCTGTATAATTCAAGGAGAGCTCACTCCTCTCCCGTAGCGAAGTACACAGTACTCTAAATAGTCCACCATTTCAGGTCGCAGCTCTTCGGCAGCCGTACCTGCGTTGTACGGCGTCATGTTGTTGGCTGGTGTCGGCGTAATTGATACGGAACAGAGTGAACGCGGAGTCTGTCGATATGACGAGCCACTGGTCTCTAACCTGGCTCTGTGCCTCCGTCCCGTGTGCTGACACCTCGGTAAAAGCTCTTGCGTATGCAGGGCTGGCCCGAGCACTGCGTCAGGCACCACTTGTCATAACGGGGCTGTCAACGTTTCGCTTGGTTTGTGACGCCTGCAGTGTGCTGAGCAGTGTGCGTAGAACTCGAGCGATGGCAGTTGCTGGAGCTACACGTAACGATCTTTGTATCGCTGCAACCATGGATTGTCGAAACTTCAAGCACAGAAGGCGTGTCCGAAGACGAAGCTGAGCTCAACATTTGCATTACGCAGTGTAGATTTGGTCGGAGGAATTTTACTTACTTCGTAAAAGTCGATGAAGCAACATGCGTTCTCCTTAAGCTAACGGACGACGATTTCGATTTTGCAGTAGCACTAACAAACTCCCCGATTTTGCATGCGTGTTCAGTTTATTAGGGCGAAATGCTTAGATTCCTCATCAAAGTGAAATACCTACCATCGGCGTTATCAATACGAGGGATATAAAACCATGAATGCGCGATTACGTCACCAAGTGACTTCACATGTTGCTAACGTTCGTGATGTCATCACGAGACATAGTCCTTCGGTCGAAGGCAATGACCACCACTAGAAAAGCTAGATGACGCATCGCTGCTACCCTGAAGGCCAGCTTATGAAGCCACCGAAAGTTGATTGATTGATTTGTGGGGTTTAACGTCCCAAAACCACCATATGATTATGAGAGACGCCGTAGGGGAGGACTCCCGAAATTTTGATCACCTGGGGTTCTTTAACGTGCACCCAAATCTGAGCACATGGGCCTACGACATTTCCGCCTCCATCGGAAATGCAGCCGCCGCAGCCGGAATTTGAACCCGCGACCTGCGGGTCAGCAGCCGAGTACCTTAGCCACTAGACCACCGCGGCGGGGCAAGCCACCGAAAGTTACCCCACTTCTCCCGGAAGCTGCTGTTTGTTACGCTTCGCTTCTCTATACGACCTAAGCTGCTTTTGTGATCGTATTCTGTGGTGATTCTTTAACGTAAATTATTGTGGTAGATAGAGCAAGACGAGGAAGTACGCGGGAGCAACAGATGCACAATTTTTTTTGGCTAAAAGCACATTTTATGCACAAAATATGCTCACACGTGTCTGGCGCGCCTTTATATCGCAGACATTTACCTCTGACGTCGCAGTTTTGCGCTGTTGATATGTCTTTTTTTTCTTTATTTCTAAGGTGCGACGTCATCGTTTGCCTATAATACGTAGAAGCACTTATCACTTTGCCCCTTGCTTGTGCTGGTGGTCTATGTGCCACTTAGGTTTTGCCTCGGTGCGGAAAAGTTTGGCGTATATGCCGCCTTGTCTGTCAACGCATACGCCTGTGTAAACTTACAAAAAATGAAATTAGATGCATCAAGTGTGCGCGATTGCGAAAAACATTTAGTTCAATGAATAAAAAATAAAAGTGAGGTTAGTCTTTCCGTGCTTGCGTGACTTTCTTCTTTTTTCTAGGCACTGGATTTGCACCAAACTTTAGTTTTGCAGTTAGTTCATCTTACCGCTTTGCGAAATATTAATCGGAGAGTGACTTTACTACTTGTACCCAGCGAAGGAACCTTTCTATTTTCGGGGCAGCTTAATATTATACGCACGAAATTCACAATTCATGGTGGGTGCGCTTCCAGTGAGTTACGCTCATGCCATTTAGCCATGTTGTCTTGTTTGTTGCATGCAATGGCCACTCTGTTAGCTCTAATGTAAAATATTTCCTTCATTTTATCTACAAAGCCGAGAGCAGCTAAATGATAAGTGTACAGGAAGCTGCATGTAGAAAGAACGTCATGTTGCAGTTATGGACGCTGCACGCTTATTCAAATAAAATGCTTGACACTGACAATGCCAAAAAAATGCGGTATGCTTAGGGTAAGGGTCTTGACAAGTAATGCCTGCTGTAACCTAAGCAAGGCTGAAAATTGGAGCAAGCTGGTGGCTCGAAGGGATGAAAGATTCTTGAACAGGCAGTGTCAATTGAGGCACTTTCGGTGGCGTGCTTGAACATGGGCTCCAGCAACATGCCTGTTTATCTATGTATCATCGCTACAGTAAAAGCAAATCTAAAAGCAAATCTTCAAGCTTCAATTATTGACAACTGAGAAAAATGTGACCATTATGCATTTGTGACAGCCTTCTAAGTTCACCAAACGTGGATGGGAAAAAGTGGCTTGTTGAACTAACGATAACTACTTGAGTATAAATCAAGACACGTGTGCCAAAATCGGAACAAGCGCCTTATGTGCCTTGGAAACGTTATACTCTCCAATACCTCCTAATCATGATGGCGTGGAAGCGAAGCCATACACATATGCTAGACCACCTTAAGAAACCTGGAAAGTTTCATAATAAGGCATCTCGTTCATTTATAATGTATTGTGACTTCGATGAGCACGCATTTTTTTTACTGACATATCAAAATTTTTAGTTTCGCGAAATGCTTGTGAATCTCTGATCCAGTAATCTTGCTGCTCACGGTCTCTGTAGTGTGACCCACCACGAACCCGATGTGCGATGCAATTCCTCTACGCATTCAACATGAAGCATAAAGGGGTTCCACTTGACAGCTTACTAAAGCATGAGCTTATGCAACTCTTCCTATACTTTAACGAGATGTGCTGGCAAGCTCGATCGTATAACATGGCACCTTGAAAAAATTAACGACATTCTCCCTCGAATCTTAGAGTGCCACAAAGCTTTTCATGCTGCTAGACTACTTCGTGTTTTTTTTATTTTATATAGCGTAGAACATAGTAGCATTTGTATATCACCATAGTTTGGTACTACTACTACTACTACTACTAATAATAATAATAATAATTATTATTATTATTATTATTATTATTATTATTATTATTATTATTATTATTATTATTATTATTATATTATTATTATTATTATTATTATTATTATTATTATTATTATTATTATTATTATTATTATTATTATTATTATTATTATTATTATACCATTGATTTAACGTCTCGAAACCATGACAAGAATACGAGATACGCTGTAGTGGTGGGCTCTGTAAATTTGACCATTTGGTGTTCTTTAACGGTCGCATACATCGCGCAGAACACGGACCTCTAGCATATGGCGCCACCGCACAGCGACCGCCGCTGTCGTGATCGAACCCGCAACATTCGGGTCAGCAGCCGAGCACTGTACCTGCTACGCCACGGCTCAGTACCCACCACGATTTCATGCTTAAAGAACACTGATCCACTTCTGTTTTTGACATTGTCGTGACGTGCGACAGCGCAGAGTGTGGGGCATCGGCATCGTGACAGAACAACATCGACATGACAGCGATGCCTGAACGCTAGGTTTATTGGCCAACGCCAGCCCGTAATGAAAAAAAAAAACTATGCCTCGTGAAGCTTGCGCTTGTGAGGAAACGTGAATGTATTCGCCGTTTTGATGCGGCACCGATGCTGTTGCACCTACGACGCCAACAACACCAGTGGCACGTCTCATAGGGGATCCGCCACCACATAATTACACTCCCAAAGCCTGCATCGAGCCAATTAAATTGGCAACATATTGCAACAGCAAAGTAGTGCACTCTTTCTTCCCTTCGAGTTAATGTTAAATTAACAGGTGATTCCTACTATACCAGCTGATCGTACCATCGCGTCAAACGTTTTCCTTGATGACTTTCCTGGTGACCTTGCGCAATATACACTACAACATGTATACAGTTTCCTAAGGTTAACTAGAGGGGACTGTGGCGCTGCGATAGCTTGCCACCGTGACAACGATCGGTAGTACATAGATTTGCCTACTCTGTGTGCTTGCGGGTTCGGAACACGAATTTCGGCTTTTGTTTATTGCAGTGTTTTGGTTCTGTTTCGAATAAAAGAACAAACTGTTTTGCACTTTGTGACCCGATTTCGATAGGTGAGCCTCGAAGGTTAAAGTGGTGAAGTGCAACTGCAGAACATTAGCTAATTGTCGTTTCGTAACAAAGTAGCTCCAAGTTACGCGAAGCGAAACGGAGCAGGAAGTACGGAGATTAACAAATCTATGTAGTAACCATCATTCCCGCACTCGCTGAAGCGCAATACGTTACAGCTCTCATGGACACTAGCGCATTGATAGAAAAACCTACTCTACATATAGCGTAAAGTTTTGCGTAGAAAACTTTAGCCTTCCATTCTTCTTGGGCGATTGAATATGTGTTTTTTGTTTTTAAATCCGAAGCATTTCTTAGGAAACTTCGGCGACTTTGAGCATATCTATCTATCTATCTATCTATCTATCTATCTATCTATCTATCTATCTATCTATCTATCTATCTATCTATCTATCTATCTATCTATTTATCTATCTATCTATCTATCTATCTATCATTCTATCTATCTTATCTATCTATCTATCCGCCTACGACTTTTAGCTCTCCTGCGCGTTTCGATAATGGTATCGATAGCAAACTTGGTATGGTATAACATGACTGTGTAAAGAACATATTTGACTAGTCATAACATGAAAATCATGACATGTATGTGATGAATGTCATGATTGACATTTCATGGTCTTGAAGCTCTTGCGGTGGTTTCGTTCACATGACATGCTGAAACACTGGTGTGGTGTGGCATGATTGCATGGCGAACGCAAGCGACAGACCCTAACATGAAAATCATGGCATGCGTGTAACAACATGACTACATGCCATGCTCATGATGCGCTCACGGTCGTTTCGCTAGCGTCACATATACCAAATTTTGTATTACAGTACGTGAATGGATGACGAAGGTATGTGACTGGTGCAAACAGGATAATCATGAGATGTGTGACATGTAACAGCATCACTACATGCCCCGATCATGATGCACTGGCTGCTGTTTCGCCAGCTTCACTTATACCACATTCTGTATTACGGGACGTGAATGGATGACGATAGTATGACACTGGTGCAAACATAATAAACATGAGATGCGTGTAATGTAACAACATGACTACATGCTACGCTCATGATGCGCTCGCAGCCGTTTCGCTAGTTTCACAAGTACCAAAATCGGTATTACGTGTCGTGAACAGACGAGGCAGGTAAATGACACATCCAGACATGATAATCACGACATTCATGTCATGTAACTACATGACTACATGCCACACCCATGATGCACTCGCGGCCGTTTTGCTAGCTTCACATATGCAAAATTTGGTATTACGTGACGCCAATGGTTGACAAAGGTAGGTGACTGGTGCAAACATAATAGTCATAAGATGCGTGTCATATGAGAGCATGACCACATGCCACAGTGAAGGCACCAATACATTTTGACGTGACGCGGTGCGTGTGCTCGCCGGCGTTCCTTTCGTCGCGTCACGCCTGCGTTGCCACGCCAGGCGCCGGTCCTGCCACATACTCGCACGCACGGAGGAAGGAAAGGTAGGAGAGGTCCTGACGTCACTCGTTGTGAAGCCGCGATGAAGCCGGAATTCGGCATTTTGACTGAGCGAATTCTCCTCTGCTGTTTACATCTGAATGTAAAGAAGAAGGCACGACTCTCTCTCCAGCTCGGAAAGCACGTGAGCTGCGCAGCGCGCGTGTCGTGACGATCCGAAACTAATGGAACGGGGCTCAACACTGTGGGCCAGCGCGAAACTTTCGGCGGAATCATTTCGTCGGAGTATTAACAGCGATTAGCAGCTCACCGACAACGAAGCAAGTACAAGAAAACGCGCGCTAGATGCACTGACAACGGCGAGTGTTTTCCCGTCATTAATTCAGGCACTGTACAGACAACACGGTCGGTCATGCACCTTGTATACGGTTGCATTCCGCCACGGGGCCGGCGCAGCGTCCGGCCACTGTGTCCGTGTTCTGCGTGAAACTCACCGGCGTCAGCATACTGCGATCGCGGTGACTTTGAGCACGGTGCAAGTGACACTTGAACGTGGTTGCTGTTACGTTGAGATTACATTCAATGCTGGGGCAGAGTATACGAAGCGGAACAGAAAAGGTGTTTTCATACGCACATGCAAGTTGTTACTGTACACACACCACACGAAACTACGTATGTGCACATGGTCCTCATTTTGTCTTGCTGGGCTCAACAGCGTCGTCCGTTGTCACAAGCAGGAGCACTGCCCAACCGTCACTGACCTCCAATGCGTTCGTCGTCGTTCAGCTTCGTCATGGTGCCCAACGCAATTTTCCTGAACACTAACTGCTTCATCCGCGTCATCCACCACACGGAACATGGATATGCAGTCGTTCCACGCACTGTTGAAACCCCGTGATGGACAAAATAGTTTGTAAACATTGCTAATAGTACACTAACTGCCGGGAAAACACTGCGTAACCAATAACGCGGCGCTGAGCACAGATATTGTCCGCCACGGTTCAGCACGACACCTGGGGAGGCACACATGCCGCCACCAGCCGCGGCCGCTCACTGCTACACCAGCTCTACTGCGTAACACGTAACCACAGCAACGCCGCCATTGTGCCCAGTGAAAAAAGTTCTGCCATATCCACGAAGTGAATGATGATGAGTGGGCGAAGCTCCGGAGGTAAACCTGGTAAACCATGATTCCTCTGTACATTTTGCCCACTCGATTTTATTACATCACTCCCCCTAGCGTACGTCGCCGCACTAAATCGAACGATTGCCTTCAACCAATGACACGCGCCATATGTGACATCATTCCTATTTTATAAGATCTCGCGTCTTTCATCAACTACAAGTACCGCTTTCTAGTTTATAACATCTTGCATCTTTTCATCATCAGCTACAAGTACCACCATCTAGTAAACACTACAAGAACTAAACGAGAGGTGGCTACATACAGGAGACGGTACCGCCATCTAGTGAACACTGCAAGAACTAAACTAGAGGTGGCTACATACAGGGGACGGTACCGCCATCTAGTGAACACTGCAAGAACTAAACTAGAGGTGGCTACATACAGGGGACGCACAGCCCACGCCCTAAGGAGCTTCGCCCCTAATATGACCGCCATGATGTCATTTCCTCCAAACTTTTCACGTAGCGTGCCAACGCCGACTAAATTTCATCAGCGTTGAGCGTGCCCGCTGGGCATGCCCTCTCCTATCTTTCCTTCCTCCGAGCTCGCAGTCGAGCAGTGAGCTGCGTTAATTCCTTTGACGCGTGCGCGTTTCAGCGCGTCCAGCGTCCCTCCGTCAGGAAAAGAGGGCGACGCAGTGTTGTCTGGGTAACGCTCCGGCGCGAAATGCAGCATGTCACATTTCGCGTCGGTTGCCGTCGGGCCACGCCGACGGACGCTGGTCGCGCTTGGCGTCAAGACTATATAGTGCTCGAGTTTTGCTAACGTAGCATCGCTGTGCCCAGAGTGCGCGCGCGTCAACGCTACATTTTATACCCCTGTCACACGGGCACTTAAAAGTCGTTTAAGTAAGCAGTCTTTTTCCGAAAAGGAGTTCCTGACAGCAGACACACGGCACAGAGCGAACTCCTTTTCAGAAGCGGTCTTTTTCGTAAACGGCGTTCGTCGATCTCTCTTGCGGCTCCGAATGAGTAGCCTCGAAACCAGTGGGCGCCAGCAATTTTCGAGTGGTGGGAAAAAAAGAGTGAATGCTTATTTTTCTGTCACCAAAAATCTTTGTAAAAACAAATTTCATATCCTGCAGAAGGTGTAATAAACTCTTTTAATGGTTATTTCCTTTTCTACTCTCGTAAGCAGCTACAACGCGTCGGCAATATCATGTGGTGACGCTCGGTCTTGCGCCACGCCATTTTGCACAAGCGAGAAAAGCGTGGCAATCGTGTGTTTGCCCGTCATTCAAGTGGTCCGAGTCCGAGCGTCTATGACCAACTCCGCAGATCAAGCAGCCGGCGCCCCACGGAAAAGGCAGAGTCTGCAATGGTCGGAAGCAGACACGTGGAGCCTAATCAGACTCTGGAAGGACAACCTGCACTCGTTGCGAACGCAGAAGCACAACGGCGAGGTGTATGCCAGCATCGCGGCTGCGCTCACAAGTGCGAGTGTTTCCCGCGCGAAGGACCAAGTGCACACGAAAATATAAATACGGTAAATAAAAGCCCAGTGGTGCCAGACAGACTTGTGCACGCCGCTAGTTATGGCAATGCTTCCTTATCTAGTGCAAAAAACTTTCACATTGGTGTTTCTTCATCTCTTATTCTTAAAATTATTTGAAGAAGGAGCAGTGCAACTAGTCTTTAATTTGTACATCGTGATACATCGTTTAATTTTCATTGCTTCTCTTTTAACTGCTAGCGCCACGCTTTCGCTAGCGTCTTCGAACGAAAACACTAAAAGCAGATCGTTGCTGCCGCGTGTCTGCGCCGCAAACACCTCTTTGTTAAAAGTCTTTCAACTTCGTAAAAGACCGCTTACTTAAAAGACTTTTTGCGCGCCCGTGTGACACAGGTATGAGTATATTGGGCGCTTCATAATGCGCTCGCAGCTATTTTACTAGCTCCTCGTATACCATAATTGGTGTTATGCGACGGCAATGGATGACGAAATGGATGACGAAATGGATGGCGAAATGGACGCGACGGCAATAGATGACGCCACCTGTGCTTGAGGGCGATTACATGGTGGCACCAATTCATGCCGCCATGCTTACGCATGGCTTCGCTCTTCCGCACACCATATTGACAATTGTTGAAAACCGCACATGCCTTTCTATTGTCGATTTCACCCTCACTGCCCAAATTCTTCCCCAAGGTATCTCCCGGGCCGAAATTACTGCCCTACAAGACCATACGGTTGAGTCCTTCAGAGTGGATGATTGCTGCACCTCAGACCATGGCCCAACTCTATCACCTAAATCGGGCGTCGACTTTGACCACATGGTACCATCCAACCTCGCTCCTGATGATGCAGAAGATCTCCGTCACGTCCTGGAGTCATAAAATTGCCCGCAGCTTCCCTCGGGGGAACACTGAGGAGGATGCGGAGCATATAATTGGTTAACGGGGTGTTAAAGTGCGACTTACTTGGGTCGATGGCTAAATTGGTTAACGTGGTTGTGAAATGGGGTGTTAAATTGCGACTTACTTGGGTCGATGGCTAAATTGGTTAACGTGGTTGTAGGAGGGGGCTGTTAAATGAGTGAACACGTACACACGTATGGGAAAGGGCGGCGCTGGTCGAAGGGACGTCGATCATTGTGTTTGTGGATTCGTTGGAATTCATTTCACCGCGACCTTGGACGTCGACGCGCCGTACAAACCAACCGACGAGCGGCAACTGAGCGAGCGAGCGCCGACCTTGAGTATATATACAGCACGACGGCGCATGCACTGTCAGCTGTTGAATGTTCTCGAAGCGCGACGCCACATGCGCGTCCACTGGAGAATCAGGAGAATTGTAGATGTCGAACGCGGTGTGTAGAGGAGGAAGGGTGCACAGATGGTGGAGGAGTGAAGCGCGCGCGGTGTGTAGAGGAGGAAGGGATGCACAGATGGTGGAAGAGTGGGCGACGGCGTGACGGCGCATGCGCGCGCGTCAGCTGTCGAATGTTCGAGAAGCGGTGTGGACGGTGCGGACGGCGCGGACGGCGCACTACAAGGCGCGAGTATAAGATGCTCCACGTCTAATAGTGACATTTTCGACTTCGCCAGCACGGCCTTAAGCCGAACGAGTGTTGTTACTCATGGCATCAATACTGGTGACGAGAGTCCCATTCACCGACGTCCATACCCTGTTTCCGCGTCCGAGAGTACAGTCACACAACATGAAGTCGAAAAGATACTTGCAAAAGACATAATCGAGCCCTCGTGTAGCCCCTGGACTTCTTCGGTCATCCTGATCAGAAAGAAGGATGGAACATGGCGCTTTTGTGTAGATTATCGGCATCTCAACAAAATTACGAAGAAAGATTTTTACCCGTTGTCTAGAATCGACGATGCCTTAGACTGCCGTTATGGTGCTACGTATTTTTCCACTATTGACCTTCGATCTGGCTATTGGCAGATTGCTGTAGATGAGATGTACCGTGAGAAGACCGCATTCGTCACTCTTGGCGGTCTTTATCACTTCGAAGTTATACCCTTCGATCTCTGTAATTCGCCAGCCACATTCGAAAGAATGATGGACTCATTGCTCCAAGGGTTTCAATGGTCAACCTGCTTATGTTGTTTAGACGACGTTATCGTTTTCTCGCCGACATTCCACTCCCATCTCGATAGTTTTCGGCGATTCTTGAAGTTTTTTGTCGAGCCGGACTTCTATTGAACTCTTCGATATGCCACTTCGCTCGTCGTCAAATAACCATATTTGGCCACCTCGTCGATGCCGCAGGAGTCCGCCTGGATCCCGAGAAAATTGGCGCCGTCACGGACTTTCCTGTTCCGAAGACAACAAAGGACGTTCGTAGTTTTGTAGGCTTGTGCTTGTACTTTCGATGCTTTGTTAAGGACTTTGCGATCATTGTACGCCCACTCACAGACCTCCTGAAGAACGACGCCCCGTTTTTCTGGGGCGCTGATCAAGCCTTATCTTTTTTCCAAGCTCACGACGCTCCTTACATCACCACCGATTTTAGCTCATTTCAATTTATGAGCTCCAACCGAGGTGCGCACTGACGCTAGTGGGCACGGCATAGGAGCAATGCTATTGCAACACCAACGCGGACATGACCGTGTTATAGCATATGCAAGCCGACTGCTATCGACCGCCGAGCGCAACTATTCAATCACGGAGCGTGGGTGTCTCGCTCTTGTGTGGGCAGTCGCCAAGTTTCGCCCACACTTATACGGGTGTCCATTCCGAGTAGTCACCGATCACCAAGCGCTCTGCTGGCTGGCCTCACTCAAGGATCCCACAGGACGCCTCCCTCGTTGGTCCCTACGTGTACAAGAATGCACGTTCACCGTAACGTACAAAACAGGGCGGTTGCATCAAGATGCGGATTGTTTATCACGCTACCCTGTGGAAGAAGCTGCCTATACTGACACCGTTCCAGACCTTCTATCTGTGACGCAGCCTTGGCCACGAACAACGCCGGGATGTTTTCCTGCGAACCATCATTGACAAGCTTGAATCAATGCCTCGCGACGGATCTCTACAAATGTTCCTGGTTAAAGACTGGATCCTATATCGCCGTAACCTCAATTGATACGGCCATGACTTACTCCCCGTCATACCAACACATCTTCGTTCGACTGTCCTCAACCAGCTTCATGACGCTCCTTTGGCGGGCCACTTGGGCGTCTCTCGCACACACGACCGTGTACGTCGTTTCTTTTGGCCTGGTCGTGCCCGTTTTGTTCAGCGCTACGTCGCCACTTGTAAGCCCTGCCAGCGCTGCAAAAAGCCATCCTCCCTACTAGCTTGATTCCTTCAGCCAATCAACATTCCCACTGAACCTTTTTTTTTTCTTCGAGTTGGCTTTGACCTGCATGGCCTATTCCCGATCTCCAGCTCAGGCAACAAATGGATTGCTGCCGCCACTGACTATGCGACACGGTGCGCTATCACACGAGCACTTCCGACGAGTTTCGCAACCAATGAGGCGGGCTTTCTGGTATATGATATTATTTTAGTACACGGTGCTCCACGCAAACTTCTCACTGACCGGGGCCCGAC
Source organism: Rhipicephalus annulatus (assembly GCA_013436015.1). Lineage (NCBI taxonomy): Eukaryota > Metazoa > Arthropoda > Arachnida > Ixodida > Ixodidae > Rhipicephalus > Rhipicephalus annulatus. The sequence goes on from WOVY01000738.1 coordinate 248,577, forward strand.
ATTCCTATCAGCTGTCGTTGATGAAATCCTGCGCTCTTGCTCTGCCAAGCACAAGTTTGCCACTTCGTACCATCCACATACGAACGGTCTTACGGAGCGCCCCAACCGCACCGTAACCGACATGCTTTCTAAATACGTAGCAGCCGACCACCAGGACTGGGGCGTTCATTTGCCATTTGTGACGTTCGCATATAATTCGTCACGTCACGACACTGCCGACTATTCGCCATTCTATCTTCTATACGGCCGAGAACCCACCCTACACTTTGACACCTTGCTGCCCTCGGTCACTGAGTATGCCAGCGAAGCCATCGCGCGAGCCGACCACTCACGCCAACTCGCCCGCAGCCTTCTGTAGGCCTCACAGGAGCACCAAAGACAGCTCTGCGATTCCCATCATCGAAACGTGCACTTTTCACCGGGTTCCCTGGTCCTTCTCTCTTGTTCGCCAAGCACGGTCCATCGTATATAACCTAATAAATAAGTTACTCGTAACAATATGTCTGGTGCAGCATGATAATCCTGACACATGTGTCATGTAAGAGTATGACAGCATACCACGCTCATAGCGTGGTCGTGGTCGTTTCGCTAGCTCCACACATACTAAATTTGGTATCACGTAACGTGAATAGATGACGAAGGTAAATGACACATCCAGACATGATAATCATGCCGCAGAAGTCATGTACGGCATTATTTACCTCCAATTCGTAACATTGTGCCAATTTTAAAGTGACATATTAACATTTTTCATTCGTGCTTCTCATATCGATTCCCACTGTATGTAGGATCTGCCAATTTTTAGCGCTTTTTAAACAAACACCATGAACAATTGTCTTGTATATCAGAAGCCTCAGATAAAAACCGAGCGCGTCTATCAAAAGCATTGCTAAATAGCTCAATAGAAATCTATGACTGCCATAATTATATACAATATGCGAACGAAATTGACAACAGTACCTGTATTCGTTTTGGAGTGTACGTAGAGTCAGATATCGAAGACAATGAATTGTCTCTGCATCGCACTAAACACTAGTCACGATTGGATTGGAGTAGTGGTGCTTTCCTGATTGTACATGCACCCTTTGTAGTCGTGAAGCTCGATGTTTTTGTCATGTACTTTATCCTTGGTTGGAAGTCAATAAACTTCTCTTTGATGCATAAACTTTTGTTTGGTCCTCCAAAACACAGATCACCGTGTTGCGGACAGCTCCCACGTGGGGACTGAGGTGCCAAGCTCTTCAGCCGCCTCGCGGGCTTGGTGGACAGCACAGAGCTTATCTGCCAAGGATGAACTGCGGATTGCTGCCTCCCATCTGGCAGAGGTGATGTTCGATATATGAGCGAATTTGGTGCACTGCCAGAGCATGTGTTCTAATGAAGCTATTTCCCCACAATGTGGACAAAGATTGCTTGGGTATAGGTCAGGGTACATGATGTGTAACATTTTTAAAGTAGGGTACATCCGCGTTTGCAAAAGCCTTAATGTAAGTGCTTGGGGCCGGGTTAGATTTTTGTGAGGTGGAGGGAAAATCCTTCTAGACAGGTAGAAATGTTTAGTGAGCTCGTTATATGTTGTAAGAATTTCCCGGTTATCCCCTTCACCGGTAGAACGCTTCCCCAGGGAGGCGCGGTTGGAGAGTTCTCGCGCCGCCTCATGTGCTGCTTCATTGAGATTGGGAGGTGAATCGTTGATTTGCCCAAGGTGAGCTGGGAACCAACTCAGAAGATGATGCGTTATGTTCTTGCCTTGCCGTATTCTCAGCGTTTGTTCAGAGACCGTACCCTTGGCGCACGCCCGTAGTGCTGCCATGGAATCACTGTAGACGACTTCAATGTTATCCATCTTGAGTGCTACGGCGGTGGCCACTTGTTCCGAAATGATTGGGTCTTTCGTCCTGACCGTCGCTGAGTTGACGACATGGCCAGCCCCATCAACCACCACTGCCACAAACGCTTTCCCATTGGTGTGGGAAGCCGCGTCAACAAATACGACCCCTCGTTCCTTGTTTGAGACTTGACGAAGTATAGTCCTGGCCCTCGCTACTCTTCTTCCGACGTTGTGTTCTGGATGCATGTTTCTTGGTATTAAAGACACCGTGATATTCTCCCTGATATTGTCGGGGATATCATTGTAATTGTGCCTGATTGCCATTGGTCCTGCAGGATCATTCTCCCCGACCTTGTTGTAGATAACCTTGCAAAATGATAACCTTGGGCTTCTGCTATTTCTTCGAGCGTGTTGTGAATGCCAAGCTCAAGCAGACGCTCGGTGCTGGTATGTATGGGTAAGCCCAGGACCTTCTTGATAACTTTCCTGAGGAGCACATTCAGTGTCTCGGACTGTGCTCTTGACCAGTTGTGCATTGCTGCCTCGTACGTGAAGTGGCTTAGAACAAACGCATGCATCAACCTCATGAGGTTGTCTTCCTTGGTCCCATTTCTTTTGTTGGCCACTCTGCGTATGAGGTGCACCGCACTGTCTGTTTTTCAAGTTAACTTGGCTATAGATTTGCTGTTGGCGCCGGTAGACTCTATCAGCATGCCCAGGACTTTGATGGAGTTGACCCTCTGGATGGCATCCCCTTGATTTGTACGGAGGTGGATGTCTATCTGGTTTAACGGCTTCCATCCCCTGGGCTTCGGTACCCGGCGTGCAGTCCGATACAGTAAAAGTTCTGACTTACTCGAGGAGCACTTGAGCCCAGAAGGACGAAGGTACTCTTCTACGGTGTCAATTGCCTCTTGCAGGGCGCTCTCAATCTGCCCCTCGCTTCCACCTGTGCACCAGATGGTAATGTCATCTGCGTAGATGCTGTGCTTCAATCCTTCAATGCTCGATAATTTCTTTGACAGTCCAATCATGGCAATGTTGAACAGCATTGGTGAAATCACTGCCCCTTTCGGCGCGCCCCTTGCTTCTAGTTCGATTGCTGCGGTCTCGATATCTGCAATCCCCATCACGGCTTTCCGATCTGTAAGAAAGGACCATACGTAGTCATAGAAGGCTTTCCCCAGACCAAGCTTGGAAATTGCTTCGAGTATGAATGAGTGGAGGATGTTGTCAAACGCTTTTTTCTAGATCTAGGCACAGAATGGCTCTCACGTCTCTCGTTTTGTTGTCGATGACCTGGTGTTTGATAAGCTTCAATGCATCTTGTGTGGATAGCCCTGCCCTGAATCCAACCATATTGTGTGTATATATGTCGTTATCTTCCAAGTACTTGTTTATCCTGTGCAGTATGGCATGTTCTGCAACCTTGCCGATACATGATGTCAAGGATATTGGCCTCATGTTGTCCAAGTTAGGGGACTAGTCACGAGGTATGGTTGATACGCGACGGTTTGCGCTGGCCCATAGTACACTACCAAGTATTCTGAATCGTTAACGACTTTATCAAGGCATGCTCTCCCACCGTACTCTCGTCGAACATTTGTTCTAAACACAGGTTGGACTTGGTCGCAACTAACTGTAGTTCTGGGGCAGCGAAACACTTCAACATCTTCCGTCACACTGCTTTAGTGTCTCGAATGAGAGCAACTCATTGCAACCATACCGGCGTTACATCCGCGTCTAATCAATCGAGCATACTTGCCGCAGTAATTGTCAAGTGATATGAGTGTTACATTGAAACACGGCCGGGGTGACATGGTTCCAACTCGTGAAATTCGTGTCAGCAGCCGAGCAACTGTAACCACAGTGGCATACTTGGCTCTTTGAAATGCGAATGTATTTCTTAGTCGGGTTATGTCAGGCGTCCGTCGGAATCCGACCACCACCCTCTCCCATAGCAACAGTTAGGTCACATGCGTCTCTAGCAAACGGAGCCCCCCCCCCCTCCTTGACTTGAACGTGACTTGCAACCGCCTAAACGAAGTGCGTTTGAAACGCGTTTGTAGCGTTTGTGCTGCCAGCGTTTGTGTGACGTTTGTGTTGATAAGACACCGACATTATGGCGAGTGGTTGGTGGAGTACATGCGGACGAATTACTCTATGCAGTGTGCCTCCGCGGAGTCCGACAAGTGTCCGGCCCCCATTCACGGAAGTTGCATTGATCTCGCCTTTACGCGAAGCTGTGACGTGCGCATGCTTCTCAAATGCCCTTTGAGTATACACTTTAGCAACCACAAGGCTCAGATTATGGCCATCAGGTACAATAGCAATACTCACAGTGAATGTGTAAATAAATGGTTATTATACAAATCCCCATCTTCTCATTGATTTACGCCATTAAAACTACTACGTCATGTACGTTCGGCGCAAGAAATGCATTCACATTTCTTCACGATTCTCTTCGGAGAGGTGGGGGCAATTGTTTTTTAAGGGTATAGCCTTAGATACCTCATCGAACGTGGTAATTTCCAGCGTACCGTGTCGGCGTTCCGCGTCGGCGTAAGAACGAGTCATGGAAAAAAATTGTCATGGCGTGACCCTCGTCATGATGCAAAATGTTGTCATCGCGTGGATGACGCCACAATGAGACGTCCTCGCACGATGACGATTTTTTTTTCATGTTAGGCCGTGATGACCTCACAATTACGTCATTGCAACCGACACCGCATGACACCGTCATCACACATCATCCCTCGGTCAAACGTAGCCGCATGTTTAGGGCAGTGCAAAACTACATGAGGTGCTTCCGATCTCGAAGGTAATCCAAGACCGCATTAGCTTCTGAAAGGTTTCGTAGAATGGCACAATTCAATCAGTGAGATGAAAGAGGTGGCTTTTACCTCCCAGTCGTCTGAGCTACGTGCATGCATATAGGGTCCTGTCAGTTTTTGGCGCACGCATAAGAAAACGTACAAACTATATTACAGCCATATTTGGGTGCACGTTAAAGAACCCCAGGTGGTCGAAATTTCCGGAGCCCTCCACTACGGCGTCTCTCATAATCATATGGTGGTTTTGGGACGTTAAACCCCACAAATCAAATTACTATATTACAGCCGTATATCTCAATACATATTCTTATAATAGGATTGTCAATTTCTCCGTAAATGCGTATGCGAATTGGGAGGCGCCGGCGCCCCTATGTCAGAACGAGATCCAGATGTTTGACTAGTGCGAAATGGGGTAAAACAAAGGTAATGTAGATGGTGTCAATGCGTTATGCCAGTGCATCTTAGGCTTCCACAAGCGCTTAGGCACAGTTTCGTGTACGTGTTACGAGGCATCGGTCACGAATAATCAAATCACTCAACCCATGAATAATGAATCGTGAATCTTAATAAATCGTCAAAACATAACGTAGACATAGCCTACATAAGGTAGACATAGTAACTTTAATTAACGCTAAAAAATATGTAAATTCGATAAAAGCCATGCGTCATATCGCCAACGCCAGAGGTATGTATTCCTTTGAAATGTCGTGGAGTCAGCGGGGTGCTTATAATTAAGATCTTTACTATGCTGAAATTTCTAAGCATAATTTTCTAATATATTATGCCATATATTGATGTTATTGCGGGCTGCTGTTTACTAAGCCGTCATTATTTCTTCCAGCTGGCGAGCCCGAAACAGGACGAGCGATACAGCTTGACACAATACAGGTATGTCATCTTCGGTTCCTAGCCTGAAAATAACACCCAATAAGTTCAAAACACTGCACCGTAAAAGTAGATTTTAGAGGCAAAACTCCTAAAGGCGTGGGGTCTATCCATCCTTCGTATGTTTATAAGGGACCGCCTATAGTTCCACCTTTACCAACTGTCCACTATGTTCTTGCAAACATCCCACTATATACGCCCCGTCACTGATCCACCACTTCATCGACGTATAGCTACCACTTACGAATAGTCAAGCTTGTTTGATAAATATATACAGTGTTTGTCACGTCTTTGATTAAGCATTGGGCGTTATTCTTGTATGGTTCATGGTTAAGCGATTAAACCCTCCAGTGCTTCGCCTTACTCATCATCATTCACTGCGTGGATATGCTGTGATTTTATTTCTTAAAAAGAAGTGACTGCTTTAAAAGAAACGTACTCCTTAATGCTCATGAGTCTGAAATATGGATCTTTTTTATTCTGTCTAAGCTTTCAGAACAATGAATTAGCCATGATGTGTCTAAGTCTGATAGAAAGTGTGTCAGCCTGTCAGCTACTTTGGATAACGGGACCGGCCATTTTGCATGTATTTAGTTGTGCACGTACGTACGTACATAATACATATTCGTATTTTTTTATTAGAGCCCGTAAGGACAGACGCAGAAAAAAAAGTTGCTTATTTTAAGCCATACATCTCAAACAAACACCTCAAAGCGAAACTTTCTTGTCCTCTGTTTTGAAACACTGGTATTATGAATTGATTGATTGATTGATATGTGGGGTTTAACGTCCCAAAACCACTATATGATTATGAGAGACGCCGTAGTGGAGGGCTCCGGAAATTTAGACCACCTGGGGTTCTTTAACGTGCACCCAAATCTGAGTACACGGGCCTACAACATTTCCGCCTCCATCGGAAATGCAGCCGCCGCAGCCGGGATTCGAACCCGCGCCCTGCGGGTCAGCAGCCGAGTACCTTAGCCACTAGACCACCGCGGCGGGGCACACTGGTATTATGAAGGAATGGTGTTGCTTTAGGTGGTGACTGATTCAACTTAGGTAACTGCTTAGCTGTGACCGTGGTGTTAAAGATGAAACACTAACGAGCCATATTTGACACGTTTATTGTGTAAATGGTTTTATTTGCCTTCTAACTATAATGTGTGTATGTGACTGTTACTGCTAGTTGGAAATGAGAAGAGACTTTCCTACGCGTATCCTCTTACGCTGCACGGACATTCTTCGGTCATAGTAAACCATGTCGAACGCAGCTACCCTCGAAATAGTGTGAACGCAAAAAAAAACAATCATTCGAGGTATTGATAGATTGCTTGCACCTGAAAATGTTCTTGAGGTAGACAGAGAATGATATGACAGGAACGCAGGGATGTTCACCAGAATTGCAGCATCCGGAATCCTACCCTGCACTGAGGGGAGGGTAAAGAGGAAAAATTAAGAGAAGGAAAGCTAATTGAAAAGTAGACGCGAGAAAAAAAAAAGCGGCGTGCTATTGCCTACTGAATAGCCCGCTACCACGTAAGAAGTTCAACAAGGCCTTGACTGATTTTCTATGCGAAGACAGATCGTGTCGACGTTCTGGCACTGACTGCGCTGACAAGGGTATGCGGTCAAGACGGGCTAACAGCAGCCTGTGCCCGCTGTAGCAAGGGTAGTGACAAAGAATGTGCTCTATCTTTTCATCACGGCCGCAATGATCGCAAGGAGCACAGTTTTCCATGCCGATTCAGAAGACACAAAAATTTGTGACAGCGACACTAAGCCACGGTCTGTAAAGCGCTGTTGTCTAAAGTTGAGAGTGTCCAGACGGAGGCCGAATTAGACGAGAATAGTTGAGCACGTGCCGTAAACTTGCTATGCTTCACAGGGATTTTACATCTTCATTAGCAATGTGTCGTATTTAAATGGCAGCAGCAATCCTTGAGAATGGGATCGATTCTTCTAAACCGTCTTCGTGTGCCGACCGAGCAGCTACATCGGCATGTTCGTTGCCCAATATGCCGCAGTGACTTGGAAGCCACCCAGATTGTGATTTCATGTCGTTCAACAAAGATATGGTGCAGTAGCTCTCTTATTTCCAGCACTATAGTTGTTCATGAGGTCTCCAGCATAAAGCGAATGCCAAACACAGTTTTGCTGCCTTGGAGTAAATATTCTCAAAGAACCCTTTTTGAAAACTGACCTCTTTCCTTGTGCAAAGCTACAGGCACTGGTGAACTTTGTATTAAAACTTTTTTTTAGAATCTTGTGAATGCGGGGATACTTTCTGAAACTATACTTATCAAACTGAGTCATCTATCGGTAGCGGGGAGTACATTGCCTTTACCTTGAGCACCGTAAACTTCCTTTGAATCACACAAGTGGTTGTGTTAGGCCAGGTTTTATGCATCTTCCATACATCATAATTACTTGCATAACATATGATTCACGTGAACATGTTGCATAAATAGTAAACAACTGTTCTGAGCTTGTTATCAATGATTACACCTCAATCACTAGAAAGTGAAGTCATAAGAAATATGAGTATCTTGCAACTTCTGCTATTCATGTGAAACTTCTAGAAATATAGCCATGGATTTTACACATTGCCGAAGATGTCGTGATCTTTCTGAACAAAACATGATTCTGGTGAGCTGCAACTTTGTATCTTGTGCAAGAAACGGTTTCTATGTGAAACTTTCAATGTAACCCTGTGGAGCAGCATCGGCGAAGTAATTCCTGTTAGGACTTGTATTATAATTGACAATTTAGTTCATGTTATTGTTCGTATGGGAATTGTACCAATTCGTGTATATATCCCTTTTATGCTCCCCTTACACAGTGCCCTGTTGGGTATGTAGGGTATTTTGAATAAATAAATACACAAATAAGTAAATAAATAAATAAATGAATAACGTGTCATAGGAGAAACGCCGCTATTGAGATATTTGTTCTTTGTGCATCAATTTCACACAATCTCCACTAGACAGACTAGCGTACCTGTCAACGTTCTATTTCAAAGTAAACTGCTGCATGCTAAGTGTCAATATCTACGTTATCATCTTTACACGCTTCAAATTGCAGAATGCTGTTTCTTTTTCTACGGGGTAACTTTTGTACTTCAGTAATCGTTTTTTTTTCTTCCACTGCAGAAGTTAGAGAACTGGAGCAGCCGATGTGATTAACTTTCGAAACTTTTGTGAACGCATGATCGTTTTTGGAAGTGCATTTGAAAACTGAAATTACTTCGTGTGTTTACTGTTTGACTTCCGCGTACTCATGTCTGATCTGAACACAGTTAGCACAAGCATGACTAGATGGGGAATTTTCAATTTACTACTACGTCAAATCCATGTCTAGCTATTTAAAGTGAAGGTGTGTGGAAAATTGACCAAAAACAATCAGCTTCATACAGTTAGCTATAGTATAGCGCAGATATAAAAGTTTTATTTTTTTCACACCGCTCATTCTTATTAGGACGGCCACAGCACGCGATCATCACACATAACTCTAGTACATCAGCACATTCAAGTATACTTTTTTTTTCTTTCGAATAAACGACCCATTGACGTGGATCGCCATACGGCACCGATTCCGATTAGCTCGTTCAACATATTCAGAATGACAATTCGCACCGCGCCACGTATGGCGGCGAACTTCAGCTGTTTATTCAGAAATATCCCCATTTTGAGAGCGAGCGGACTGGCAACTATACTTCGAAAGAATCGAACAAACGCATGAAAATCGTCACGCTCGGCATCCGGGTTTCTGAAATCGCGAACGCCAGTTGGCCGACGCCGGCACGGGGTATCACCGATTCGGCAAACGCGAAAAACGCCGCCCCGTTACGATTGGTTCGAAGCGTTTCTTTCTTTCTTTCTTTTTTTTCTCGTTTTCGAGGATTCTTCGAGTGCAGTGGCGGGAGAGTGCGCGCTCATGCGCGCCACACCCCTGATTTCCCAACACTTTTTCCCCACCTACCCCTTTTTACCCTGCTGCTTCTACCCCTTCCCCCTGTCTCACCCCTAAAAAGCTAAACGTACTGCCTCCGAACTCGCGCATCTACGAAGAATCATTCGTTTCACCTTCTTTCCTTTTCCCCTACGAATTCAAAGAGAGAGAGAAATTCAACAGCGCGAAAAAAAAAACTCAGAGACTGAACAAAATGAATCTTGCGCGGGTGTTTGGATTCGACAACCAAAAAGAACTGAATAGTAGATCTAGCATCTGAAAACCTGGATTTCAAATCGCCACTCGGTGCGAGAATTGGTAGGGGAGAAAGAAAATGTTGCAATGGAGTCCCTGAATCGGGAAAGGGAAGATTTTAGGGAGGGAAAGGTTTACAAGGCTAGGGAGTACTTCCCGAAAAGTAGACACGTTGAAAGAAACCGGTAGGTGCCGCCCGCGTATAGCGTTTAGCCGAGGTTGTTCCCCGGTACATGGCAACGTTTTTTGCGACGAATCAACGCTTGACACGGCAGACTGCGCATTTCAGATGCTTTCTTTTTCTCTCTATTTCTCTCTCTCCAATTTTTCCAATTTTTGTCCTGTGAGGGATGTTTTCCTCGGACTCGTAACCTCCCGGATACAAGCAGTAAAACGTCGAATGGTGTACGTGAACTTTTTATAACGCCATTTTTATTCTGCCGCGAGGGTTGATTGCCAAGGCGCCGTGCCATGACACACTAGTGTTCATATTTCGAGGTAGAAAAATTAAATAGAATGATTTAAAATAAAAATTAAGCACGGTCTCAGGGAAGGTTAGTGAACAGAGAACGCGAACCGACGGGAAAACAACCTATCCCGACGTGGTTCGATGACTTGTGACAGCCAGAATTTGTGACAAGGATGCGGAAATGAAGGAAGGTGGTCTAAAAATATAAGCGATAAATGAAATCCCACCAAAAAAAAAAAAACGACAGCATTACTCCTAATGTTGGGACACGCCCTGTCCCTGCAACTGTGCGACGTTTCATATCTGTTTTCTTTCACCCGAGAAAGGGTTACAACACCCTATTCCTTTTGCGTTGCATCGTTTTTTTTTTTTGTTAGCTATCTTCATCCCGTCCTCCGCAGACTGCATGACGTCATTCCGGGAATGACGTAATCCATAACGAAGGGGCTCTCCTTAGCCTGCCTAATCTGCGCTGTTTCGATTAAAAGAGTGCATGCAGGGCTTTTTTGGTGTACGTGGTGTTTGGCTGGGTTCGTCCTTCCTTTTTTTGTTTCGTAGCAAAATTTTTTAGCCGTTTTCACTGATCGACATTTCGGAAAATGAGAACCCGTAATCAACGAGGAAGAATTAAGAAAATGAAAAAAAAGGCACGTTGCTGACGGATCCCTAAAAGGGCAATGACCAGACTCCTGACTCATGTCTGACGCGTGGCAGCCGTATTCCTGGATATTGTATTTTTCTACGTGAAAAGGATTGGAGGTTATCCGAAAGAACAATGAACACTACGTTATCGTTTCTATACCTCTTTTTTATATTGTACAGTGCTTTACTACATGGCAATCATTTTAGATACTGCTCAACGGAGGCAAGCGTAGAGGAGTAGATATGAAGGTTCAGCGATGGTCTCGGAATATTCTCGCCTGCTACGACCATTTCGGCATGAGCGTGAACGTGGCATGTACTATTCATTTTGTCCCTTCTTTCTCCTTCTTGTTGTAACTTACGTCAGCGGCAGAGAAGCTGTGCAAGCACCTTCCATTCGCAGTAGTAGCTCGTCGGAAGTGGAATAAGATTGTTCGATTTCTTCAAGGCACGACTCGATCATCTCCGATAGGCAGCTCTATTGGTTACACTTGTCATCGGCAAAACAAAAGGCGAACGAAAGATATCGGACAAAGTAGTATGTTTTTACTTTTGTTTATTTGGTGTCTGAATCGTTTCTGCGTCGTTTTTGTCGGGATTACGGTACAGGACTTGGAGGCGGAATGGTGTAAATAAACTGCTTCAGAAGTTTTTATCCAATTAAAACACACATAAGGCCATAAAATTCAGTTATACCTCAATTTAAAGCTAAAAGCGTTCCACAACAGCACTGTAGTCCTACCAAAAGAAAAAAAAATTGCAATAGTGGCATGCGGGTAGGTAAAGATGTTCAACTACTCAATGTTGTTTCACAGAGAACCCCACACGAGGCATGTGTTTGATAGTCAAGTTGCTACTATGAATTGCAGAGGGATTATCTATTTTGGGCCAAATTGAAGATGCTGGCTGAATAGGGGCTCAGTGTTTCCTTCGCAGCCTACTTGCACACTGAAGCACAGGATTGCGAAGTGCGGGACAGCGTAACACACAGGAAACAGTTGCGCTGACTCTCATTGCTTCGCATTGTGGTTCCCTGGCCCGTAGCTCAAGATGTTCTGCCATCATGTCCGTCAACATGCCAACCCTCGTAAGAGCCATTTCACTTGTACGAATTTCTGAAAAAATAGCAATTGATCACATTTCTTCCTTAAGTAGTGCGGCAGCACATCATAGGTGAAATTCTTCACGCCGCTAAAGTGTTAGATCTGCTACGAACTAAAAAGTTATTTCTTGCCACATTTTTTTGTTTGTTTGTGGATACTGTGCGTTGCGCTGGTATGACGGTTACGGCTTTCAGCTGCTGAACTAAACGTAGCGGATGGGATACCGGCGGCGGTGGTCCCATTTCGATGCGCATGCTCGCGTCTCGTGCCAACTGCCGTTCCCTTCGTTATCAGTGACCTTGTTATCAGTCATCGCATCATTCGCCTGTTTTTCTCGTCCATGCCGTGAGACACTGATCTCTCATATTTCACAGTTATCCGTTGCTAATGTTGTATGAGCGAAGGTGGTATGTTCGTACGAAACGATAAATTTAGCAGGATTGTGGTTCTACAAGATATTCCGGCTCAACTGTGTTGTATAGTTGCTATCTTAAACTTTACCTAATTAGGGACGTTTTTTCCACAAATAAGACCCCAGAAAATGATTTATTTTAGTTCTTACTCAGAATATACTGCTGAAACGCCACTTTAATGCTCTTGGGGCGCCGTAAATTACATGTAGTTATGTTTAAAAACGACGTTTTACCTAAAGTTTTAAAACAGCACTCGTGCAATGTGTTACTTCTTCTCGTACAGTTCTTGCGCTGTTTCCTCTTGGTAAATCTGGAACCGAGCATCCCCGCCAACATCATCATCCATGTCTGACCATCCTTCCTACCGCTATTTTTACTAAATCTGAACTCAGCGAGAAGCTCCGCTTTCACAGTACACTTCGAATGTGTTGCGTATAATGGCCATACGATGCTCTCGGTTCCTTCCACAGTGACTCTCTTAAAATGCCATAATAACCGATACTGTGCAATTTCAAACTTCCTCAACGAACAACTTACCTTTCAATAATCAAGGTTGATTGATATGTGGGTTTTAACGTCCCAAAATCACCTTTGATTATGAGAGACGCCGTAGTGGAGGGCTCTGAAAATTTTGACCACCTGGGGTTCTTTAACGTGCACCCACATCTGAGTACACGGGCCTACAACATTTCCGCCTCCATCGGAAATGCAGTCGCCACAGCCGGGAATCGAACCCGCGACCTGCGGGTCAGCAGCCGAGTACCTTAGCCACTAGACCACCGCGGCGGGGCTCAATAATCAAGGTGATGCCCCTATTCGTCCTTAATAAGACAAACTTCTTGCTTATTTTAGTTTGCCCAAAATCATAGGATTCTTTATGGATCGTATGACACACTTCCGAGAACATTATGGAACACTTTCTATACGAGTAATTTCGCACTGTAACTTTTAAAGGAATACTGACACGACTCTTTACAATTGTAGTTTGGTCGCGCGCGTGCATTGTGTGTGTGTGTGTTGTTGTTGTTGTTGTGTGTGTGTGTGCGTGTGTGTGCGTGTGCGTGCGTGCGTGTGTGTGCGTGTGCGTGCGTGCGTGTGTGTGTGTGTGTGCGTGTGTGTGTGTGCGTGTGTGTGTGTGTGTGCGTGTGTGCGTGTGTGTGTGTGTGTGTGTGCGTGCGTGTGTGCGTGTGTGTGTGTGTGTGTGTGCGTGTGTGTGTGTGTGTGTGTGTGTGTGTGTGTGTGTGTGTGTGTGTGTTGTAGAGTACCTGATAAATGTACTGGCAGACATTAGTGTGGCCTGCAAAGTTAAATACTGCATCTCTTGAGAGCTAGTTCCAGCTCCTCGTGTATCCTGACCTCACAACACGGCATAAGCTTCCTGTCTCGCGGCGCAAGTTATCGTGACGTTTTCACGGCCGCTGCACTCCGAGACTCCGTTGGTCACGCAGACGCGGCCAATTTACTTGTCCTGGTTCTTGACATCTGCAGAAACAGTTACGCTTGTGCGTGAAGTCACCTGAATTTATAGATTATTCGGACGTCAGCCTGTAGTGTCGAGGTCATTATGCGCTCAGAGCGAAAAATGACGTCATTGTCAAAATAAAACGACGTTTAAGCATTTCTCGAGCTTCTCATTAGCCATCTCAGCACACAGAAGAGGTACATTGAGGAGTCAGGTGAGCTTCGAAAATTGGTTTCGGTTGTGCTTTGGTAATATTGTAATTATTTAAAGTTGATATCGCTAGCGAACCACAACACACTTCTCACGTACATGCAAATTAGATACCGGTGCATGTACATGGCTCCAAAACTCGCGTAATATTTTTCTTGGCGATCAAGAGAAAGCTCTGAGGGCGGATTTCGTAAACATGTTCTCCTATGCGAAGTATAATCTGGATTCGTGCACGTTTATTACCACTGTGTAATGTCATGGCGGTGCTTCATAATCGATTCTAATAATTTGATTTGTCTGCTTAGGTAGCAATATCTGGGGAAAAGCTCATCCTAATTTTTTAGGTGACTAGCAGGCGACATTTTCCTTTTGAAATACACGTAAAGAGTGCAAAATTCGCAAGTGTGTCGAAACGTGCGCTAATGGCGTGTAAGTTAAAACAAAAAGAAATAACTCACTGGCGTTTGGTGCGTCATTTCTTTCATAACTTACTATAAAAATGCAGCAAGCTCGCTGTTGTTTATTCTTCATAAAAACGCACGAATGTCATCGTTGTACTGCGTTCCGTTATAGGCAACACAGGTGTTACGGGATTCTGTAGCCTTCGATCGCTTCCTTACCATGAAATACGCTCGAGCATAAAGGAGCGAGTAAAAAAACATAAATTTTCACACTTCTGATAAATGACAACATAAGGAGGGGGTTACAGGTAATTGAATTATTGGGGGTGTTTATAGTACCAAAACGAACATATAATTATCAGAGACGCAGTAGTGGATGGCTCCGGAAAACTCTACCACCTGGGATTTTGTAATGTGCACCTAAATCTAGGCAAACTATACGAACGTCCGGTCAGCTACACTGCAGCCGAGAAAGAGTAATAGGTTAAACGATAATAGAGCTTAAAACAAGGCATAAACTGCGAGTGCACTCGGAGGACCACATAGAAGTGGTCAATAGAGCCCTCTCAAAGCTTTCACTATCTCCTGCACCCATCACGCAAGCTGGCCATAGTACCTTGGACCAGTCGATTTAACGCCATCATGAAAAAAGACCTAAATTGTCATTTACCCAATATTTCCAATGACTTGGAAGTTCTCATAACATGCGACTACTGATATTTGTCTCGGCCTCTTAATATCTGCCGTGAAACAGTGCCGGCAAAAGCAAGATACCAGACGAGAAGGAACGGCACACGTAAAGGGATCTTATAGCGAGGACCTCCAGAGGCCTCTTCTGGAGCTCGACGGCAACCTTCGACTCACCATGCAATTAACACTCCAGAAAACAAGCATTGCCCGACACGTGAAATGAGCTTTCACTTACAAGGGTTTTCATACCTCGAAGTACTTGCTGCCACAACACTTTGAGTGCCTATATTCACTATGCGCATCCCGTCCCGCCATAGCATCCCAGCGCCTGTGTCTGTGTTTCCCTTCGTTGAAATCAAGCTGAGATAAGCTTGAAGGTGTTTCTTGTGAAGAAGGGCTTGTCGCCACCGTGCCGAACGCGAAATCGTGAAAACTCTGCTCCCATGTCCTGTAGAAGGCGCAAGGTGGCCAGAGTCACGTGTGTATCATACAAAAAACCATCCGCATTTCATCGTAGTATACAACCATGACGAATTAAGTAAAACATGCTGTTTTGAAAAAAAAACACCTGTGGAATGAGGGCACACAGAAGTAGATATGCAACTTCCCAAGATGTGACTTTGGGCTACTGATTCCACTTTTTTCAGTCAAGCAGCATCAGCGAAAACAGCACGGCACTTCAACGAAGGACTGTGCTGGAAACCTTTGGCGAGAATGGATGCACGCAGTGAATATAGGCACTGAAAGTGTTGTGGCAGCAAGTACTTCCAACACTTGGAGGTCCGGTACAAAGTAAAACCCTTATAAGTGCAAGCACCTTTCGTTCGGTTGGGCAATGTTTCCATTCTAGAGTCGGTGAAGTAAGTGTCGTCCTGTGGGTCGAAGCTCACCACCGAGCCCCAGAAGAAGCCTCCGAAGATCCTTGTTTTAAGCGCTCTTTACGCAAGCGCTTTTCACTTGTCTGACCTCTTCTTTTCTCTGGTGCTGTTGTACAATAAGTTTTAGCCAACTAGCCCAAAAATATATCTTGACTCCAGCTTATTGCCTTACGTAAATCAGTAAGGAAACCGGGAAACATTTTTTTTGCGTTTCACATACCACTTGTATTAAGTGTAAAAATAAATCAAATCCAGTTTCAGCTCAAGTGAAAGCTGTACGGTCCACGGAGCACCGATTGGTCTGTGTTTCTTTAGTGTTTATCTGCTCATTTTTCCTCTTTTGTGCCATTTCGTGTGATGTGACATTTCATAACATCTTCTATTGTTTTCTTGTCATTATCTTACTTCTTTCGCAATTGTGTAATTTATGTTTTATACCTCCTTTCTACCCTTTTTCTGCTGTTGGTTTCTTCGAGCGCTTCGCATCTGACTCCCGAAGCCGACGCTTTGCTCCCGCACAACTGGCTCGGAAACATCAACTTACCCTTTGGCAATGCTGGCTTTCTAAATGTATACATTCTACTCGGCTTATGTCTGTCAAACGTGAGATCAGCGTGACGCCAACGCGAGACACGAAGCGACGACAGAGTAGTCCCTCAAACTGCTCCGCCTGCAAACAGAAGAGGAGGCGTTGACTCCGCATTGAAACTACGGGCGATTTGTCCCCGCTAAGCAACGAAAGAACAACCTAAACGAGAGCTGCGGCAAATGCATTTGTTTCTTTGCATATATTACAAATACGCTGTGAAAACGAACGTGGAACGGCAAGCCAGACTTGGAAGCAAACTAGTACGAGTACCGCATAGCCGAGGAACACGTGGCCCGGACGTATCATAGTCTTGAATGCGACCACTGGGGAGTGCACTGACCGCTTCCAATGTGCCGCCAATCAACCCGGTCATATGTTTGCTGCAGTCCTGTTATGCCCACAAACTTTCTAATATTATCAGCCCGCCTAACCTTCTGCCGCCCCTATGGCGCGCTTACCTTCTCTCAAAATCCAGTCTGCTACTCTCGTTCACCAGCGGTTATCACGCCTACGCGTTACATGTAGCGATGACGGAGAAGTAAAGAGCGTGTTCTCTGCAGTGACCTTCCCCCCCCCCCCCACTCAGATCCATATGAAATACTTTTTGCCGACAATCTCATGATCTCACAGACAGGGTCGAAGTGCATTCAAATATTTTAGAGTATCATGCACTCTACTACGAGAGATATGTAATAGGCTTTCTCCGTACGGATAATCATACGAAAACTGGCATCTCCTGTGTGTCCAAAAGAGAAGGTAAATGATTCAGACCACTGCGTATCCACCTACAGCATTGCAATAAGGCGTCCCTGTTGGTTAGGTAATAGCGCATTAGAAAAACAATGGTTTATTTAATGTATCTACATATGCCGTACAATAGAAAAGTAATGAAGCAACCGGAAAAGACCGGAAACGCACCCTGGCAATGTTGAAGCACAAAAAACAGAAATAAATAAAAGGAAGAGACAGAGAGGTTAACCTAAATGAACTGGTTTGCTACCCTGTACAGGGGTGGGGAAAAAGGTTAGGAAATAGAGGATAGAAATAGAGAGGTATTACATAAATTAGAGAAAAAATCACATGCGCACACATTCAGGCAGTTCCAATCACAGTCGTTTGAACATCCGGTTGAACGAAAGAAGCAAAGGAGCACCTTCACAGCCTTCTTCGGAGACCTTAAGTCCTGTCGGTAGCACAGGGTTCTTTAGCCGAAAGAGCCTGGTTGTCCAGTTCGTCAGGTGCTTTGCAGAGTAACTCTCTCTGCGAGCAGTATTGTGGGCATTCACACTGTAGGCGCCAAGTTGTTTCGTTCCTGCCGCAATGGTCGCATGCAGCAGTGTCGCCATTCCTATGCGGAACGCGTATGCAATCGTAAATGCGACACCCAACCATAATCTGCACAGCATAGTAGCGTCTCGGCGGCGAAGTTTCGGGGGAATTCGAAGACTGAGAGTTGGCTCTAACGTACATAATCGTGCATGCATGGGTGAAATGTGACTCGTTCCATTGCGACGTGGTGCGCTTGCGAGCAAGCATGCGGAGTTTTTGGGCAGCTTCAGTCCTCGAGAGCGGAATTCATATTTGATCACTTTCAGTATGGGCAGAACGAGCAGCTAGATCGGCCTGTTCAATGACAATTATTCCACATTGACTTCGAACCCATTGAAAGGCTTTTTCATGTCCTTTCTCAGTGAAATGGTGAGTCTTTTCTGCAATCTTGAATATCATGCAGCTGTTCATACGGGCAGTAGCGTAAATATGATAGAAGGGATTGCAGTGCCGCCGTTGAGTCACTGAAAAGTGTCCATTTTTGTTACTGTTGATCGTTGATGAATTGCAATGCGGCACGAATAGCTGTGAGCTCTGCTCCTGTTGATGTCGTAATGTTGGAGGTCTTGAATTTTCTTGTCGTGTCTTTTATTGGTATAGCAAATGATGCGATTGAACTCTTCTGTAAAACAGAGCCGTCGGTGTATACGTGTATACAGCCTTGATACGTCTCGTAAAACAAGAGCAGAGAGCAAGCTGCCTAAGAGCAGGGGACGTCGTATCTGCTTTTTTTGGATGCCAAGTATAGTTATCCTGAGTCAGGCACCAAGGAGGAGTCGACGGCCTGGCTGTGGTTGTGAAGCATGTGGTCAAAGAGTTGCGATATGTGGTTAGCGTTTGGCAAAATGGCGGACGTGGTCTGTCTGCTCGTAAAGAGGCTAGATGGTGGCTGGGTGTCCGAGCAATATGCCTTAGATGTGTCCTGAGTGCCTCAACGTCAATGTGTGTTGTGAGGAGGTGGTCACCGGCGAGTGCTATAGTAGCCATTGTCGAAGCACAACGAAGCAAGCCGAGGCAAATCTGGATTACCTGAGACTGAACACTCCGTAACGTTCGTAGGCTTGTTTTGCTTGCATTGGTCAATGCCGGTAAGCTGTAGAGCAGGAAACCGAGAAAAAATACCCTGTACAGCTGTAGCATTGCACTAAGTGACATTTCCCTAGTCTTGCCTGCAAAGGACTTCATAGATCACAGATGTCTGTTAACCGTTTTTTCATGTACGAAACGTGATTGCTCCATGATAGATTCCTGCCAAGTATGACACCCAAGAACTTGTGCGATGGAACGTATGGCACAGTTTGACCATTGATGCTTATGTTGTACTTATTCATAGGCTTGCGTATAAAAACTACGAGGGCGCATTTCTCGGTAGAAATTTCCAAGCCTCGATTTCGGAGGTAACGTAATGTTTCAGTGGCAGCCTATTGAATTCTCGCTCGCAACTGCAGGCGTGTTACAGCCGATGCTCAAACGCAGATATCATCTGCGTACATTGGTAGCCTGACTGTGCTTGACAGATGCTCAGTGAGAGCAATTAGCGTAAGATTGAACAGCACAAAGCTGAGTACGCCACCCTGGGGGACGCCACGGTGGCTGTAATGTGGAAAGGTTTGACCGTTTTCAGTGCTCACAAAGAAAGATCGCATTGACAAATAACTACGTATCCAGCGATACATTCGACCACCTACTCCTACATCTTCGAGAGCGGTGAGAATTGCTTCATGCGTAACGTTGTCGCACGCCCCTTTGACATCTAGGAACAAAGATGCGCAGAGACGCTTAGGGCCTTTCTCGTGTTGGACGTAAGTGACCAGGTCAACTACGTTGCCAATCGATGATCGACCACGCCGAAATCATGCCATAGCATGTGGGTAGACGTTGTTGCACTCTAAGTACCACTCCAGGTGTCCCAAGGTCATCCTCTTCATAACTTTTCCTACACAACTGGCCAATGCGATCGGGTGATAAGATGAGAGCTCCAACGATGACTCGCCTGGCTTCAGAAGTGGAACTAGGCGACTTGTCTTCCAACTTGTCGAGGGCGTTCTATCTTGCCAAAATTTGTTGTACAACTCCAGGAGCAGCATTTTCGCGCATTCACCCAGAAGACACAGGGCCCTATAAGAAATTCTATCGAGCCCTGGTGCCGAGGTGCGTCCACACAAAGCTAGTGCTACTCTGAGGTGAACGATGGAAAAAGGCAAATTCATGCGAGATGCCAGTGTTTGTGGACAGTTGGTGGAGGGCAATAGGCTACTATTTGGCACTGCAAGTGGCCCAGATACTCTGGCACAGAAGTTTTCTGCCACGTTAATGCCGCATATCTGTACAGCAAGTGAGAGAGCATTCAATGTTTACCACTGAGTGGGTTTTGTGCGGAGTCCTCGTACCATCTTCCACAATTGTGATAAGGGTTTTTCGTACGTCAAGCGACTTACAAAAACCAGTCCAATGTTGTGACTCGAGTTAGTTTATCCGGCACTGAATCTTTTTCTGTATACGTCGAGCAATCCGTAAGTCATCCATTGCCTCCTTGCGTCGGTATCTTCGTTCAGCACGCCGTCGGATCGCTCGAAGTCGTTCTAACTCGATGTCAAATTCTGCTACTTTGGGAGAACATGTGAGAGTACACGTAGTGTCGTGTATTGTGCTTTTAATTATCTCCTCTATGTCGAGGTATCTCTTTGCTAGACATTGCTCTTCCATGCGGGACTGAAATTCCAACCAGTCCACTCTCTGAAAGCTATCGCGTATCTTAGAATGGGACAATCCTTCGATTTTGACGTAAGGTAAAATGTGGTCAGTTCAATGCAACTCTATGTCTCGAAACCACTCAGCATGGCTGACGAGGCCTCGTGAGACAAAGGCCAGGTCAAGGCAGCTGCTATACTTTGAACCATGCATGAACGTTCAACTACCGTCATTTAGCAAGAAAATTTTGTTGTCCGAGGCGAAGGACACCTACTTTCTCCCTTTAATATTGGTCATCGAGCTTTCACAGATTGCATCAGTTTGCATCAAGCCCATTATAATCACAATTTAGTCTTTCACTGTGCGTCGCCCTTGATGTGACGCTCATTTTCTTAGCACTTGAACATGGCTGAACGCGTAGTCTCTCGCAGGAAAAACGAATACTGGGCATTGCGTATTTGATACTTACAATTGTACTCAAAACTTTAATATCGAAAATGATTTGTTGAGAAGCCTGTAAGGTACAGGTGAGTTTCCGAAAGACAAAAATTGGCAGCATATCCACGGAGTTAATTATGGAGAGTGGGGTGAAGCATTCGTCCGTCCATTTGTTCTTGCTTCCGTTCGTCCCTGCGTCCGTCTGTGTGACCGTCCATGCGTCCATCCGCCCGTCCGCGCATGCGTCTGTTCGTGCGTCTGTCCCTGCGTTCGTCCATGCATCCGCCCCTGCGTCCGTTCATGCGTCCATCCATGAATGTGTCGGTGTGTCCGTTCGTCTATCTATTCAACACTTCAGGTACCACCATCTCGCATCTTTTCATCATATATTCCCCATATAGAAGCACCACCATCCAGCGCACATTCCAAGGACTAAGCGAGAGGTGGCACACGCACACTTTTTTACGCCTCGCGTTTCGGGTCTACTTCCCACCTTTACCCATCTCGAGTTCAGGATATATACTAGTTCACTGTATTTATGGCACTGTGGCCCAACGCTCACTAAAGCTTTCTAAAACCAAGGAGGTTACGCCTAGCGAGTATAACGTATACAACCTTTTCCTGTCAGATAGTGCTCAAAGTACATGCCAATGGCTGCTAATGGGAAATGAGAGACAGGAGAATTTGGCTGTTACTTTCTTACGGCTTGCGCTTCGTATCTTTCCACTTTTAACTACCTCGAGTTCATCCATGGTATATACTAGTTCATTGTATTCATGGCACTGCGGCTCAACGCTCGCTAAACCTTTCTAAAACTAAGGAGGTTACACCCAGCGAGGATAACATAGCAACCTTTCTTGTCAGATAGTGTTCAATGTACATGCCAATGGCTGCTAATGGGGATCGCAGCGTGCGCGTTAACTAAACGCCGAATGCTCATGTTTCTAGTTCCCCATTAGCAGCCATTCGCATGTACATTGAGCACTATTTTTATTGTTCAACAACGCACAGAAGAATTCTCTCAATGGCACCACCTTGGAGGTAAAAATTTTATACTTGCTACATACTACAACAGCTACGAGGGACAAACGGGTGCCGCTATAAGGAGCTTCGCCCCTAAAATCACCGCCAGAGCACTCCATGCAAATGGTTAACTAGCGAAAGCTGAAGCGTTCGGCCCGGTGTTTATCAATGGGTTCAACCCGATGCTGCACTGAAGCTTTTCACAATTATCAGTTACACGTTCGTGCTTCTTGATGATATTAGACACACGTTTGACATTGTGCCTGTCATGATCACGGTCATGAAAAAGTGTAATGAGTGGTTAAATGCGTTCCGCAGTGCGTTAATCACCGTGGTTGTTCTCGAACCACAGGCGGCCACAGACGTCGCAGCCGGAGCCGAAGTGCCGCCGGAAGAAAAAAACTTCCACCGAAAGCGGGCGTTCACTCCGGCGAAGGCACTCCCACAATCATCACATTGACGACTCAACGCCGCGTTGTTGCAAGCGTTTGAAACCTCCTTGGTTTGACATCACCAGCTATACCTTTGCAGCGTTCGACATCGCTAGCTAACTCGCAACGCAGCCAATGGCGCGCATGCTTGGTTGCAACGCTCCGAACGACGTAACACAGCCAACGGAAACCGCTCATGGCACCACTGCCGGACGGTTTTTCGTTTCTCGCCATATACAGCTTTCGCTGTAAAGAAAAAAAATGACTTCCGTGTGAGTCAAACACAAACCTACAATGACTACCATCGTTTACCTCCGTGCACCAGCTGAATTTCTGAGAGAAAAAAAATCGGCCCTTTATGAATTTGACTTGGACAATCTTAAGGCAAAAGTGTTCTTTTTTTAGGCGAAAGTCATTACAGTCTCATGCTCATGTCCGTCCGTTCCTCCAGCCGTGCCTCGACATACTCTCAGGTTGCCGCCGGGACGTGCCAATGTACGCAGGTCACGTCGGATTGTAGTGCTCGCGCTTCGCTTGTGTAGCGTCGCTGTGCCCAGAGTCTTCAATCGGTCTGATCATGCAATAAGGGAGACGCGTGCATCGCACTCTCTTCTGACCGACCTCGTCTCAGTGGGCACAGGCATTCTCCGAACACACTTTGAAATTTACGAAGTGTTCTTCAATTTCCATTTTTCTTCGCACCACTGTACTGACACCCCCATCCCCACCTTCTAAATATAGTTTTGCATCCAACGCAGTTTCTCTCTGACTCCAGGATCAGAGGCATTAGAAGCTTTCTCCACCTCGCGTGGTCTGAAGCTTCTCTCAGATTTCGCACCTCTGACCAAGTGACGACATCATAAGACGGCATCATTGTGTGATGTCACGTTAGATTATACATCACAGTGACATCATTTAAACATCACGGATCCCAAAAGCATGTAATTTCATTGTGACGTCATTATGTTGACGTTGAAATTAGGGGTCACTTTTCACGTTTGATGAGTCATGTTGTACTTTCTGCGTTAGAGAGCTTCCCTGTTCACGATAAATATATTTGGTTGTTATTTATTTATTTGTTTATCCGCAGGCCCTTTCTACATTACAAAGGGAAGTGGTTTACTGGGGAAACAAATGGACAGTAACAATAAATAACATAGGTAACACAGCTCACAATTAGTACAAAGTTTGCTGCTCGTACATTCCTTAGTATGACAAATAACACGTACGGCAAGAACGTAAATAGTGATAAAGAGCATAAATTTTTTCTTACAGAGTATTAGCTGACTATGCGAAATGCAGTGATGGAACGGAACAGCAGGTTCATTTAAAGGGGATGATGAAATGGACAGGTGTAGCATTAAGACTATCCCGTAAATTGGTCAGGTACTTTAGTTCATACAAGACATGGGCAAACTTTTGCGCTGGTTTGTTGCTCTAAACACTTGCTTTCCATATTAACGGAAGCAACCGTCATGCTTTTCATCAGCGCAAATTCAAACAAAAACTAAAACATGGGCACAAGACACGCAGCCTGGACGAGTACTGCAAGTTGAAAGAAAGCATTCAATTGCGCACGCGTAAGCACAGTCTTACCGATAATGCTCGGAAAGGCTGTGTTTGCGCCCTTTAAGATATAAACACTTCATGTGTGCAATATTAACCTTCTAGTACACAAGGTCTTTTTAAAACAATAACTAAGGCTGCTACCTTAAGCCTCTGAAATTTCCCGAGTTACCTGTTCCTTGTCCCAGCGTAGCACACGTGCTGCCTAAGATGAGAGTTTCATCAACCACCTGGCTTCTTACACTGCTTCGAGTCATGGCAAAAACTGGCTTCTGAAGTCCTTTAGCTGCTGAGAATCTCCGTGAAAGTTCCCGCGGACCATTGTTACAAGCTGATCATTCTGCTTAAATTGAACAACTTGCATTGTGCATATTGTAATATTTGTAATAGGAGTCATCAGAAATTATTGTTGCCTTCATTGCAAACGCTCTTTATTTGCATCCTCTGGCAACAATCCATTTTTTTCATAACACGTACATTGCTTTTTACAGTGAAATCACAGCCAAATTCTATGTGCCAGTTGACTTTAAAAAATCGAAACAGTCAACTCAGAGTCCACGTGCCGCCATGGTCCCGGAATTTTTTCATCAAGTATAGAGCTGTGTCGCCCAATCTGCTTAAAATCATAAAAACATCTGTGTTTATTTCATAGAAGCCAGTAAATAAGCATCTATTCTGCATGGCACCATCGAAATTTCAAAAGCTGCGCGAGGCACAATCCATCATGCCTTTGCGGAAACAGTAGATACTTGTAAAAGTGACGCCCAAACACTGTGACACCGCAAAGCTGTGTCGCATAGAGGGAATTCTTGCGAGGACGGTCGAAGATGCAGTGATGGGACACATGTGGTGCAGCCTCGGCAGTTTATATTGTGACTAACGACTGTGAACGCCCGTGTCGCTAACGTCTTGAGGACGTCCCTTGTCTCTTTCTGGCCTGAGGAAAACATGCCCTCTTTTAAAACTACAGCGACATTTTTATTGGGCCAGTTCTTGCAATACTAAGTAGCTGCATCAACAGGGTATTGTATCAATGTGGCCTTGACTCTAAGGACGGTAACTTCAGATAGCGCGTACCTCAGAAAGCGTTCGGAAAACTTGCAACGCCACGTATGCAAGCCTGCTGACAAGACACAGAGCTACCGAGACTAAGCGCAAGCATGTTTCTGGAAAGAGCCAGGACTACGACGCTGAGAAACGTAGGCCAAGAGAATTTGTATTACTGTACCCGGACAGTTTGGTGCAGCCTATAATGCGATTCCCTCCCGGCATGGTCACAAATTTTATCCGAGCACACGCAACCCTCATCAATATTCTTTGTAAGGGAATGCCAGTGTAAAGATATCACCCGGCTTCTCCTTTGTAGAAATGCCCAAATGTTCAATATGAAAATGTTTGCACAGCTCCAGTCAAACCAGACTATACGAGAAGACATAACAGATGCGCAGGTTCTACTAATTTGATGTTCATATCTTAGGTAGACGTTCAGTGGGGTTTGGCTAATAAAGCTTAGTTAAAACTAGCACCTCTGTCGTGTTCTCCCCTCTCTGCTCTTTCAACTTGCGCTCTACAAACATGTTACCATTGAATCACCCACTAGTCCAAGCTACCATTCCATTTAAGAGTGAACGTACGTGAACATGCAGTGAGGCTTAGACTCACCTGTTTACTTGACTGCAAGACGGACATGATGAGGAGGTATCCTTTAGAACCGAAGGCGTTCTTGATGATATTCGATGTCAAGGTGTGTTAAGGGGCACGATAATAGCACTGATGAGAAGGACACACAAAACACAAAAGACACATGACTTCGCGAATGGACTTGAAGGTTTGGACATGTACGCAGGCGAAACCGACTCCTTACACCGACTTAGCAACAACCGTGAAATGCCCACGCGAGCACTGCATTTTGCTTAGGCGCTTCGGCACTTCGGCGCGACGAGCACGCAAACTAACGTCATAAGTTTAAGGCCAACACATCTGGATTTGGGCTGCCGAAATGAGTCGGGTAGGAGTGGCTTCCTGTAGGATGTCCAATCGAGAGATCTACAACAATCTGCGCAGCGAAGAAAGTTGCGCCAGGGTGAGTACCAACGGGTCTGCCAACGTCTAGTACGTTGAAGACCAACCTTGGCCTTAACTCTACAGCTCTCGAAGCGTCGACAAGCCCTCGGCCTTGCAAACGCCTTTCATCCCACTCACGGATGTCCGGTGGGTGTTCAGTGGGTTAAGAGTGCAGGCAGTTTTTTTTTCAATTTTTTGGGGGAAGAACTGGAAACTCTTTCGTCGGCTTGAGCTGTACGGATGACTAGCGTACACGTACGATCGTACAAGCGACGTTAAAGGGTGCAAAAAAAGAGCCAAAATCGACAGAACGTAGCCGGGAAGGCGAAATTGGGGATGAAAAGATAAGAACATCGCATAATAAAAGGGAGGAAGCCACATCTTTTTTCCCCAAAAACGGCGAGAATCGTAGCTCAGGGGGAATAAAGTGTGGGTAGTTTGGAAGGTGGAGGGAGTGAAAGAGATCAAGACCTCCGGTTTCTTTCAGTGCAGCCCAAGAAGGCGTATGGCACCCTGGGGAGGGGCGCGCAAGGAGGGGTTCTTGAGGTCGCCGATGTAGTTTTCAAGGGCAAGAGCAAATGTGGGAGGCGGGAAGTGCGCTACGAGGGGTGCGTTAGACACAACGAAAGTGAACGCCAGGAACACGTTTCACCATTCAAGCTCCAGTGTGTGTAGAGTTTCTTTCATTTATTTATTTTTTCATCTATACCGTTCTACTCGGGGGTCGCGTGTTCGCTGTCCTTAAACTTAGCTCCCGCCGCCGTTATACTTCCTTTTCAAGTTCGAGGGCAAGCCACGCGAAGTCGTGCCCCGTGTTTGGGCACAGGGCTTAAGCAGTAGCTTCGGTTCCGTATCCGGTGACTTTCGAATGCGTCCGTGAACGGATTTTGAAATAGCGTGCCACCCTTCACTCACGCTAAACTCCCAGTAAGCTTGACATCTGGGTTTTCCGACCAGAATCTGCTGCACTATGAAACATAAATAAGAAGCCTACGGTAAGGGCTATTGAAAGAACAATTTGGCTTTTCCTAAGAAATTTGAAAGCTTCATGCTATTTTCTTTCCATGCGTTCATCATCGCGCCATCTTCGTTAAGAGAGTCTGAACTGCCTTGCGTCGTTTGGCTTGTGACATTGTGACATGGCTTGTGTTTGGCTTGTGACAATGTGGCGCCAGAACATTGCTCACCGCCACGTTCAAGACTGGAGTGACACCCCAGCGGTAAGCTTGTGTTAAGAACTTGACCGGCCAATATCTGCGCTACCATGCTGCTTTAGAGCTCTAAAGGGACACTAAATAGAAACAATTACTTGTATTGCACGGACGAACCACACCCTGTAATGACATATGATTCACTATCATAAGTTAATTATTAGTGGAGAAAACTCAGGCTGAAGCTTCCTTTTTAAATTGGGTGCAGTAATCGCCGCACGTCGCCTCAACGTTTTCAAATTGTATTTTTTTTTTGTTTTCGAGACGAGGCTCGATAAAATTTTTGGAAACTTCGAATGCTAGATCTGTAGTACCCACAGATCACAATGTATTTCATTTTATCGATCAGAAGCTACCTAGGGCCCATCAGACGACTTTAAAGCATATGACGTCACGGTGTTCGGTTAGAAAATCTCAAGATACTGCCCTTACCAGTATTTTCTTTTCACGCATTTTATCGTTTACCAAGCCTCGTGTCACAATAAAAGTGTTCTTTTTTTGCAGATTTGGTAAATTCTACTTACTAATACAATAAAAATTGTTTTGCTCTTTCGTGTTATTTTAACAATACGAGCAGGACCTCCTACGTCGTAGAAAAATACGAGGTTCGATGCGTCGATGCACATTTTTCAGCTTGATAGGGAGCTGTTTTGCAATAAGTGATTAAAAGTTTTCTTGTCGCGGGTCCATAGAATATGTTACCTGCGACGAGACTGAAGCGAGAGTAGTGGCCCTGTGTAACATGTACTGTGCATAGTGTCTAACTATAGACCTCTCGAATGCTAGTCAACAGGATTGTGGACACAATGTATCAAGGTGGACTAGTTTGAACATATTTAGAAATGAAAAAAAAACTGCTGTAAAAAACAAAAGAGAGACAGAAATGTTCATTGTCATATGAAAGCTGAGAGATCGGCCTGAATCAATTTGCTTAGCTACAACTCAGCGTCAGGTAAAGGGAAGAGTTGAAAAGAGAGGAGAAGAAGGCGTTGATCAAACGAAATCTTGAATGTTCAAAAACTGTTTACAACATTTTGTCTAGCTCTGTCTTGCACGAAAATTTGTTCGGAGTTTTTGGAAAATTGTGCTAATGACGATGTGTATACTTCCGATAGAACAGTTTTAGATACTCATTACTTAACAAATTTCAACAAAACGGTGCACATTGATTGTCTTTATACGGTATATCGCGAGGAGACGCACAAGAGGTGTCCAGTGGTTCCCGAAGTGCCACATATTTCGCCCATTGGCACTGTCTGCACGACCGATAAAAGTGTACCTAGCGACGAGTGAACGCCACAAGTTGTAACATGCGTACTAATTAAGCTTGTATTGCACCTTTTCAATGTCGGCATTACCTTAATATGCGTGCCTGAGTCGAGTTCGTAGACACGGTTATGACCACTACTTGGTAAAGACCAATGTTTTGCTGTAGACCACGGAGGAGAGTATACAGTACGGCATTAGTGTCCAGACTTCGAAATGGAATAGACGATATTGTGGCATTAGTCTGGGCTATTACCGCATCCTCCTAGGCTAGCTCGTTTTCATGTAGGCCATGGTGTTCTCTAACAACTACACAAAAGATATCGCAGCATATCTATGGAGTGAATAACGATGATTGGGAAGCTTCGAAGTTTCATCGACAAAACCATGAATCTTCCGTGAATCTTGCCCAGTACATCATCAATGAAGGTATGAACACTCTGTGTATCTATATACCAGAAATTTTTATTTTATTCGTATATGGTAGCTAGACGTGGCTTCCGTTCCCCCTTCATCATGACAGCTTCATGACCGGTGAAGTGGAGGGATAATGGTCCTTAGATGGGTCGTAATCGTCATCATCACTAGTGAACACTTTGCGTAGCGGTGGCTTATACGACAGACTACTGCCACTGCGGACAAGCCTACTCGTTAAGGAGCTTCGTCCCTATAACATAGTGACAGTGTAAACATTAGCCTGGGCTATTTCCACCTCCTCCTAGGCTAGCTCGTTTTCATGGAGGCCATAGTGTTCTTTAACAAATACACAAAAATATCGCAGCACATCCATGGTGTGAATAACGATGATTGGGCGAAGCTTCGAAGCTTCATCGACAAAACCATGAATCTTCCGTGAATCTTGCCCAGTACATCATCAATGAAGGTATGAACACTCTGTGTATCTATATACCAGAAATTTTTATTTTATTCGTATATGGTAGCTAGACGTGGCTTCCGTTCCCCCTTCATCATGACAGCTTCATGACCGGTGAAGTGGAGGGATAATGGTCCTTAGATGGGTCGTAATCGTCATCATCACTAGTGAACACTTTGCGTAGCGGTGGCTTATACGACAGACTACTGCCACTGCGGACAAGCCTACTCGTTAAGGAGCTTCGTCCCTATAACATAGTGACAGTGTAAACATTAGCCTGGGCTATTTCCACCTCCTCCTAGGCTAGCTCGTTTTCATGGAGGCCATGGTGTTCTCTAACAACTACACAAAAGATATCGCAGCATATCTATGGAGTGAATAACGATGATTGGGAAGCTTCGAAGTTTCATCGACAAAACCATGAATCTTCCGTGAATCTTGCCCAGTACATCATCAATGAAGGTATGAACACTCTGTGTATCTATATACCAGAAAATTTTTATTTTATTCGTATATGGTAGCTAGACGTGGCTTCCGTTCCCCCTTCATCATGACAGCTTCATGACCGGTGAAGTGGAGGGATAATGGTCCTTAGATGGGTCGTAATCGTCATCATCACTAGTGAACACTTTGCGTAGCGGTGGCTTATACGACAGACTACTGCCACTGCGGACAAGCCTACTCGTTAAGGAGCTTCGCCCCTACAACATAGTGACAGTATAAGCATTAGCCTGGGCTATTTCCACCTCCTCCTAGGCTAGCTCGTTTTCATGGAGGCCATAGTGTTCTTTAACAAATACACAAAAAATATCGCAGCACATCCATGGTGTGAATAACGATGATTGGGCGAAGCTTCGAAGCTTCATCGACAAAACCATGAATCTTCCGTGAATCTTGCCTAGTACATCATCAATGAAGGTATGAACACTCTGTGTATCTATATACCAGAAAATTTTTATTTTATTCGTATATGGTAGCTAGACGTGGCTTCCGTTCCCCCTTCATCATGACAGCTTCATGACCGGTGAAGTGGAGGGATAATGGTCCTTAGATGGGTCGTAATCGTCATCATCACTAGTGAACACTTTGCGTAGCGGTGGCTTATACGACAGACTACTGCCACTGCGGACAAGCCTACTCGTTAAGGAGCTTCGCCCCTACAACATAGTGACAGTATAAGCATTAGCCTGGGCTATTTCCACCTCCTCCTAGGCTAGCTCGTTTTCATGGAGGCCATAGTGTTCTTTAACAAATACACAAAAAATATCGCAGCACATCCATGGTGTGAATAACGATGATTGGGCGAAGCTTCGAAGCTTCATCGACAAAACCATGAATCTTCCGTGAATCTTGCCCAGTACATCATCAATGAAGGGATGAACACTCTGTGTATCTATATACCAGAAAATTTTTATTTTATTCGTAAATGGTAGCTAGACGTGGCTTCCGTTCCCCCTTCATTATGACAGCTTTATGATCGGTGAAGTGGGGGGATAATGGTTCTTAGATGGGCCGTAATCGTCATTGTCACTAGTGAACACTTTGCGTAGCGGTGGCTTATACGACAGACTACTACCACTGCGGACAAGCCTACTCGTTAAGGAGCTTCGCCCCTACAACATGGCGACAGTATAAACTGGTCCAGTCGCCCTGTTTGTTTGCCAAATCTGCTCACGGCTGGTTTGCATCATGAATGATATCGGTTCATGAAATAAGCGGTGCAGTTGCCCCCCGTGATTGTACACACTACAAGTAATAAGCAATTTCATAGACTGTAATAGTCTATACAGCGTCTTCCATAGGCTGGTATTCTGGTGGGTGACTATTTGCAACTGCGTTGTGCCAATCGCAGCTGTCCGTACGTAACGTTTACGCTCAGTTTCAAGTTCAAAGTTGAATAGCTCCGGTAAAAACACATGTTGCAATCGCAAGGCTTTGCCGCATGAATTCGAAGCATATTTAGAACTGTTTCCGCATCCGCAAAGCTCAAGCCAGCACCCTGAACACAGTTTGTCCAAACACCCAGGCTTATTCGAAGCCACAACGAATCAAACATGTGCAGAAAACCAGACGAGCTTACGGATGATGCGGGGCGCCGCTTGCGGTAAAGATTAAAATAGGGAGAAAATGGCTGGCAGCCGTTGCGGTGCAGATAAAGGAATCGGCCAAGTGGGTATATTTCCGTTTCTTTCCTCCGTAACACTCCAGCATCACCACCGCCCTCCGCTGTGAAACAGACAAGCAGAGAGATGCGCGTGTTCGGTGTAATCCCGGGGTGCTTCTGCAGAACGAAAATAAAAGCTGCGGGAGAGACGTTGTCGGAACCCCGAAAATTTCCGAGAATCCAATTGAGCTCCTCCGATCCGCGGCGCTGCTATAGTGGCGTCTGAGTGCAGTGCGCGTTGTGTGTGCGCTCTCTGATGCAACGGCGCGGATAGGTGTGTGTGGTTACGCCACGAAGAGAGCTTGCCGCAGCAGGCTCCTTCCTATTGCGTTTTATGCGCGCTTTTTAAGGGATGTTGTTGTACAGTTAAGAATGGCGGGATACGAAGATGAGGGGGTGGGGGGTGGGGGGTACCGGTGTTACGCGATAAAGACCTCCGCTTCACGCCACCTCTCGCAGGCTCGCTTTAGATTTTGCATATGTGCTGCTTGACTGCTCGCTTTGTAGCGTTTTCTTTTATATTTTTTTTACTGCTGTATAAGTAACAGGCTTCCTTCTGTGCGAATAGGTGCGTGTGATTTGTCTAAAGGTTACGTGATTCCGTAGAATTGGCTTGTGATTGCGTAACATGGTTTGGGAAAATCCGGTATGTTTTTCTGGCGGATTGTTGAAGCAAAACGTTTCCCGACTTCCAGCTTTTACTTTTTTGCTGAAGTTTAAGTGATTTTTCTTTACCGTTGCAGTGCTCTTGTGATGAATATTTTTTTTGCTCTCTCTCGTTATTGTGTGTGCGCGTACAAAACTGCGTGTCGGGGGCCCCATGTCACTTTTATGCAACGTGTTGCACATGGAAAGAAGTCAGAAACACGTGAGGGGTCGGAAGTGCCCGAAAACTTGTTCCCTCTGTACATAAACTCGACACTTATACCTCTATTCAGCAACAGGCTATTTATGTAATATTTTTTTCCGTTTGCCTTCTTCTGCGGCTATTTCTTAGCTTCTAACTCTAAGCTTCCTGTTACCCTCCGCTGCTGTATTCTGGCTATGACATTCTGCAGTTCATTACAGCATCGTTGATTGGATGGCCGTGCACATAAGTGGCTGCGCACTGACGGCACTGAAGGGCGAAAACTTCATCAAAAATTTTCAATGTACTTTGCAGGTATTTTCTCATTCGTACGTAGAATTCTATCGTAATATTTCGGAAAGCCCACATTGTTAAACACCGTTTTATTTTAAGCTCTTTATCACTGCTCGTATGGTGGCCAACCTTAACTATACAACTCTGCTTGAACTCAAGACTTTTTTTTTGCGAATCATTGAATCCCTGAAAGTAATGTCTGCTTGTAATGGCTCCCCTTTTACCTTATTTGCTGCGTACGAGAACTAGTTAGGCCATTAGTTCGGGTTGCTTTTACCACAACGTCATAGCATCGTGTACTATCGGCGTCAAATCAAACCCGAGCAGTGGCATGCCTTTGCGATGGTATAGTGCGTGCCGTCCACTTATCACTACGGACAGGGACGCATATATGCGCAGAGCTGCCGAACAGGATGCGCGCGCCGGTCAATGGTGATAACTGGACGGCACGCCCTACACTATCGAAAAGGCTTCTTTCTCTCTGTTCGGGTTTCATTTGACGCTGATAGGACGCTGGTTTGATTTGATTGATTGATACGTGGGGTTTAACGTCCCAAGACCACCATATGATTATGAGAGACGCCGTAGTGCAGGGCTCCGGAAATTTAGACCACCTGGGGCTCTTTAACGTGCGCCCAAATCTGAGCACACGGGCCTACAACATTTCCGCCTCCATCGAAAATGCAGTCGCCGCAGCCGGGATTTGATTCCGCGACCTGTGGGTCAGCAGCCGAGTACCTTAGCCACTAGACCACCGCGGCGGGCCAAAACGCTGGTTTCTCACACACCGAAAGAAAGAATGCCCTCTTGTCCTTCTATGACTTCGTATTTGTAGAGAAGAAAATCAAATACGAAACATGCTTTCAGCGTGTCCTGCTCTGCTTTCCCCGATACGGCGTTGCTTCGAAGGCAAGTCATGCACCAGATTCGTTCCAGTCACGCTTCCCTAAAAATTGCAACATTGTAAGGATTAGACATTCTAGCTATATTGATGGCATGTCAGACTGTCTGTTCGCTTTAATTATTTCAATTCAACGCGAGTGATTTCTGAGTGACCATAGAAATGCGTGGCTGTGCTATAAGGTTGAATGCCAATTATGGTTATTGGCAAATCTCGGGGGCTAATGGCGAAGTGCAAAAGCAACTTTAGCGTTCTTACACCTTTGTGCACATTAAGAAATCTCCCAGTGCTCAAAAAAGTTTAGCATTTAATTATGTAATCGTTGAGCAAAAATAAACAATAGTTTTCACCTGGCATGCAGTGTAAGCGTGTGAAAGAGAGTGCATGTACGCTGTGACTACTGGGTTGCGAACTGCATCTGATCGCAAAGAGACAACACGCCCTTTTGATCCTTGTGCTCTTTGACATAAGGTTTTGAAGATCGTATTGTATGTGTGTGACTTTTAGTATCTGTAATTAATTAGTTAGGAATTCATTTATGACCGTAAATATTTCCTGTGCATTGTTCCTGTCATTCTTCTTAGTTCTCTGAGATCATCTCAAAACGAAATACCATTGTTATGCACTGGCATCCTACCAGGAGAGGCGTAGCGAGCCTCGCACGTGATGCCAACAGTTTTCTATAAACACGCTCAATAAAAAAATAACGGAGTATTCTCTGCCTTTGTGGGAGTTGCTTAAACGTTAAACTTACGCCAAACGCTTTTTTGGCCTCTTCCGACCACTATCACTTTTACGGAAGAGTGTAGAGAGTCTTAGAGAAGCAACGCACGTGCAATTAAGTACGCAGCTTTGTTTCTTACGTCATACTGGAACTTGCCTTTAAATGGTCTACGCCTATTTTCCAGAAATCTCTCTTCGTATGCTTCTACAGAGCCCCCAGGTATCAGCAAACCGCATGCAAACATATATCTATTTTACTTTGTTGCAGCTGTTGTTTATAGCCACTCACATTTTTAACGTTTATTTCTAAACGTGCAACGGCCGGCAACGCGTTTGGTGTAACCACCACGAGCGGGAGCTCTTATTTCGCCAGGTTTTTGTCAACAGTTGACGTGTTTTCGGGAGGACGGTCTGTTGCGTAAGTAGCCGCTCCACCTGGCGGCAATTCAGCGAACTAGACGGCATCAGCACCCGCTTCTGGGCGGGAAAAAAGAGGCGCGAGAGAGCTATCCGTGGTGAAGTATAGAGAAGTGGAGGGAGCAAAGACGCAGCCAACCGACTTCCGGTTGCGTGGATACCGCCAAACCGGAAGTAAGCTATTGAGTAACGAAAGCGAAAGAATTGGCCGGTTGTCGGCTGGTTTTGATCGCGATCCTCTCCCCACGCCTCCTCCCCCATTTCTTTTCCCTCCTCTACGAGTCCCGTTTCAGCACTTGCGTATATCCACGGATAAAAATTTTGCGGCTTTTACTTTCTTTTCCCATTCTTTCCGCAAAAAGGAAGCATTACTCAGGAGGTTGCGCGCGTGTGTGGGACAAAAATTTAAGTACCAGACGGGGATTTGTTGTTTGGGGAGTGCCGCAAAAAAGTTTAGGCCTTAAGGTCGCCCATTTCGGGGTCGAACCTTGTCCTTTGTTTGCTTCGAAAAGATCGATACCATAAAGAAAAGGAGGCGGCCGTGGCCGTGAAAGAGCGGAAGAGCTTGGAAACCTGAGCGCAAGGCAAACTGAAGTGCAGTTTTTCCCCTCTGTTTGATCAGCTTATCTGTGGAGCAATTGCTACGAAGGTCTTGGAAATATCTAACATATCATGGTCGATTTTGCTCGCCCGAAATATAAATCGCCTAAATGTAGCCCGACAATGAATAATTTGGAGTCAATCATCTCAGGTAAAATCACAAGAATATTTTACACAAAAGTTACCTCTGGGAGTTTTAATGAGACCTAACAGACAATGATGTCAACACAAGTATGGGGAATGCTATTAGAAGTAAACCTAAAATATGAATGTGAAGAAAGAAAAGTGAACGAAGAGATAACTTGTCACCGGCAGGATCTGAACCTGCGACCTTGGAGCCGCAACTGCGACTTTCCAGCCCTTAAATTTCCACTTTCATTCTTCATTCAGGGAGTGCGTCATTCAAGCTGTGACAGTTAGTATAGGTGCCATTAACCTATTGGCATGGTAATAAGTACCAAGCTAACTACTTGGCCTGGTCGGCACTGCATTCTAAGACGGGAATCTTGTTTTTTTTTTGTGCGAAAAAAAAATTTCTTTATGGTGTCCTATCCAACTTTTCCTTAAAAGATCTGGGCACAGAAGAAAAATTTTTCTTTCAGAAAGTCATTAGTACTTTGGCCAATGAGCAGAAACCGAAATCAGTTGGTACCACGTCGAAATCTGTTAGTTGGCTTTGGTATGTAAATAAAAGGGCTCTATCCCCTGTCAAGAAACTTGTGAAGCAACAGAAATAGTCGAGAGGAAAAATTCTGGAACAGTGGCATACCTGCTCGACACCTCGTGTTCGGGAATTTTTATCTCTTCAAGGTTACACTTTCTGTAAACTGGCCCCGCCGCGGTGGTCTAGTGGCTAAGGTTCTCGGCTGCTGACCCGCAGGTCACGAGATCGAATCCCGGCTGCGGCGGCTGCATTCCCGATGAAAGCGGAAATCTTGTAGGCCTGTGTGCTCAGATTTTGGTGTACGTTAAAAAACCCCTGGTGGTCGAAATTTCCGGAGCCTTCCACTATGGCGTATCTCATAATTATATGGTGGTTTTGGGACGTTAAACCCCACATATCAATCTGTAAACTGATAACATATGGGGTTTCACGCTACAAAACTACGATATAAATATGGGAGATACCGTAATAAAAGGCTCCGGAAATTTTGGCCAGGTGGCGTTCCTTAACCAGCCCTGACATCCCGCAGTACATGGGCCTCCACCACTTCGCCTCCATTAATATATGACCGCCGTGACAGGGATCGAACCTGCGACCTTCGGCTCAGCAGCCGAGCCCCATAACCGCTACACTCTTCCCTAAGCTTCTACCTTGTTTGAAAAAAATACAAGTCTCATGGTCTGAAGGCTTCTTGTTCGAAACTTGATAGATTGGCGTCAAAAGTTTTGCGCATAAAATCCGGCGAAAGAATGGTAGTATTGATGAGTAATACTAGCAGATGTTTGTTAGTGCAGGTGATGGAAATTTGGTGGAGCCTTGTCTTTGCCGTAAACTTTCGTGAACACTTACACAAAATTCACGCAAGCTCTGTCGTCATAGAAGATGGAAACAAATAATGAATATATTGTTCGGAGTAGCACGGGAAGACTTGACAACCTAGGATAAGTGTTACGGCCAAGCATCTGACAATGCCCCTTCTTCTGTTTGTACTTTTTAAAAAATCGGCTTTTACTGTATGATATACTAAGATATGGCCACTTTGTCTACGTAAATGTAGCTCGTGTTTGTGGTGAAATGCTGACTTTGCTCTTGGATAAAGCAAAACGATACATTTTCGTCACCTTTGCAAAGGACAAGGGAACTAGATTATAAGGCAGTATTCAGCGTCAATAGCCAGATGTTCTGCGGAATATCTGACGAATACAGTCTGTCATAGCGCACAAGCGCTCTTCGCTTGTCAGATGCAGGCAGAAGCTCGCCACTGGTGTACAAGAAATAGCTAAGCATTAGCCGGAAAGGCCGTACATATGAGGCTTGTAGGGATGTCGCTCCTTGGTTTGTTACTTCTGCCTTTATTTACTTCGGCCACAGTTATGTGCGGCTCAAGATTGTCCCACTGTACACTGTGTCCCAGAGACCAAGCAAATGGGCTCTGTTTTCCGACTCAAAAACCGGCCTTACAGTGCATGCAGTCAGTTCTTCGAGGACAGTGCCACGAACAGCTCACGTACGAGATTGTCAAGCTTCATCACGGCAACAGGCTGCGAGGTCAATTTTCAGTGGCTACTTGGTCATTGTGGGAACAGTGGAAATGATTCCGCAGACGACGCGGCTGACATATCCTACAAATAAGAGCGCACCCTTCCCATTCCTCTCTCACGGAAAGACGCTCCAAGACAGCTTCATCCCCTGGCACGTAGTCAGTGTCTGCTGGAGTGGGACAGCCCAAGCATAAGACATACCGCCAAATACGTGTCAACCCTCAACTGAAACTTCGACCTCCATTTGGACTTCGTCAATGCGGAGCTTCGCTTCTAGGTCGGCTTTGGTTGGGGGTTGCCTTCACAAAAGCATATACAACCCTCATTGGAGTGACTGACAGCGCGGAATGTGAGGTCTGTGGCACCGAAGAAGACATTGACCGTCTGATATGCTATTGCCCTTAATTTGCCTCTGAGAGACGAAAACTTTCTGACGCGTTGCGACAGTTATACGATCGACCACTCTTTGTGCAGATGCTGCTGGAGCACCGTCATTGTCTTTCATCGGCTCACTAGGGCCAAATCTATCTTGCGCTTAGGACTACGGGCCCATGTGAACGCCTTTGACTTTTGCATAGTACCCCCGCTGCATACACGTAAGCTTGTGTACTGACAACTTTCTTCTTCCTTTCCTCTCTCTCCCATCTTATACTATCCTTTCCCACTCCCCCGGCGTAGGTTAGCAAACTGGGCATGTGCCTGGTTAACCTCCCTGCCTTTTCTGTTGTTGTTGTTCATTCCTTTCTTCATAATTGCTACTGCTATTCGAATCACTGTGTGCCTGTTAGTTATGAAACCGGCTTTGTGTTATGGCTACATGGTGTCGAGGTTGGGAAGACATGCGAGGAAAATGGCAAGCGTAAATGAAACAAACAATACCGCGCGCATATCTTGCCATCACCCTTAGTAATTAGCCACCGACTACGTATCTTTGGTGCGAACGTGAAAGTTTGCTTTGTTCGCGATTTCGCTTTGTCCTCCTTTTTCCTGTGTTCTGTGTATTTCGCCTCCTCTCCCCGATCAACACTAACTCGATCAACATTTCATATTACTTGATGTTCCTTTGCAATGCTAAGATTAATTGCGTTATTGTGCGTCACAACCAGCTTTGGCGCTCAGCTCATCGATGCATTGTCTGTTTGTCGCTATAGATAACGCGCATGTCAGGATTACAAGTTCAAGAACAGGCATCATTATGAGGTGCTTCAAAACTCTTGTATTAAGGCAGAAACCTTAAACCCCTCATCAAAAGCCAAAAAAAATGACCACAAGTGGCGTCAGCATCCACGCGTGTGATGGAAAAAAAATTTTGACCATGTGATGACGCCACCATAAGATGTCATCAAAACGTCTCATATAGCCAGAGTTTGTGACGTTACCATGATGACAATATGGCGTAACGTAAACGTGACATCATACAGTGACATTATCGCATGACCTTGTCGCTTTGTCAAAGGTGGGTGAAACCAAGTGCGGGTCAGAAATCTTGCAATGCCTCCGATCCTAGAAGCAAAGCGCAATCATAATTGAAGAAAGTTTGCGGCATAGAGCTTTCTGATTGATTGATTGATTGATTGATTGATTAATTTATATGTGGGGTTCAACGTCCGAAAACGATCATATGAATGGCAGAGTGGCCGTAATGGAGGGCTCCGGAAATTTCGACCCCCTAAGGTTCTTTAACGGGCACCAAAATCTGATCACACGCGCCTACTCCACTTTCGCTTCCATGCATTTTCGTCTCCATCAAAAATGCAGTCGGTCCAGCAGGAGTTCGATCCCGCGACCTGCGGGTCAGCAGCCGAGTACCTTAGCCACTAGACCACCACGGTGGGGTAGCA
Organism: Rhipicephalus annulatus; assembly: GCA_013436015.1. Classification (NCBI taxonomy): domain Eukaryota; kingdom Metazoa; phylum Arthropoda; class Arachnida; order Ixodida; family Ixodidae; genus Rhipicephalus; species Rhipicephalus annulatus. The sequence continues at coordinate 288,072 of WOVY01000738.1, forward strand.
TAGAGCATCGTAAAGTTAACTAGAGGGGACTATGGCGCTGCGATCGTTTAGTTACCATCCGAATGATGGGTAGTAGCGCACAAGTTTGCTTAGTCTTCGTGCTTGCATGTGGTCTTCGAAGGCACTTGTGACTATTTTTGTGTCTTCGTTTTGTTTTTTGCACTGAAGAACGGACCGTTGCAAACTGCGCGACCCGCTTAGAATTGGTGAGCCTAGAACGTCAAGGTGGTGAAGTGCGACTGCCCATCATTTGCTGTTTGTCGTTTTATACTAAAGCAGCTCCAAGCCAAGCGAAGCCAAACGGATTCCAATGTACGAAGATTAGGCAAATTCGTGTACTACTCATTATTACCGTGCTCGCTAAACTGCCGTGCGTTGCAGTTTCCAAAGACACCAACAGAGTTCTCTTTAGTGTAATTTTAAAAAACTCTGCTGCTTTCGGGACAGCATGCGGGAAGATCAAGCTATCGACTGAAAAGAAGATGCCTTTCGCCTTCAAATCACCTCAGGCGAATGCATAAAGGAATTTATGCTATCTTTTATCTTCGAGAAGTAGGAGGATGAGAAGGAAAAGGTGGAACAAGTGGGCGTAAGGTCAGAAACCAAGGAGTAAGTTGCGCAGGAACAGCGCCAACGGTGAGTTTGGGGGAGGGTGCTGGTGCCTCTCAAAATTTTCACCTACCCCTCCCCCCCCCAAGAAAAACAAACACAATGAACACACAACGTCTGAAACACACGACTCTCACCCCCCGCTGAAGAAGCTCTCGCCTGTCATGGGTGCCCCCTCCCCCTGCAGAAAAATAAGAGTACCGAATTGGGAAACGTGTTGGTTGTGCTATAGGGGGTAAGAAGGGGGATACAGTGATTTGGACGTGATTCGAGCGAACAACAGGAAGGCCGCGAGACTCGTATGCACGCAGCCAGTGGTGTGGCCTTTTCCACTCGCCTATATATTAGCCAACCGTATGCCGCAGGCCCAATGGGCGCAAACAGCGGCTCTAGGGGCCGTGCGTGTAAGACCAGTCCTTGCGTTGTTTGCGCAGGATGTGTTTGGCGCGGACGCAGATCGGAGAGTGTGGGGGAGGAGACGAATTCCTGCCGGACCCGAAAGGAGGGCGAGGGTGCACTGCTCGTTGCGCGCGACCAACGCGATTGAACAGCCGCTGTTTTGACGACGTGCCGCCGACGACGGCGTAGCGCTTGGGAGGAACAAACAACGAGGCCAGGTCATCGACATTCAAGCGGGAAGTGCGACGATGTCGGGTTCAGTGAATCGTTTGGGATGATGCAGTGTGGAACAGGCGCTTGTCATTTCTGCCAGCACGAGTCTCTTCTTCGGCGATTTTCAAAAGCAAATAGTCAAGTAATTGATCAGTTTGTAAACATTAGAGGTTGGAACAGAAACACCACTTGCTCGAAAGGCCATCAGGAGAGATGGAAAAAAAAAACTCCCAAAGTCCTTAAGTTTTCCGCAACGATAATTTGAAGACGAAGGTTATCTTCTGTTTCTTCGCAGTCGATGCAATCATCGTTCCCCGCCACCCTCAGAAAGCTCTGCCCCCGTCGTTGTTTTGCACAGCCTCCAAGATTGGAGACTTGGTTTTTACCATAGAGTTTTCCAAAATTAACTAGAGGGCACTCTGGCACTGCGATTGTTCAGTGACCATGGGAATGATGGGTAGTACACACATTTGCCTAGTCTTCGTACTTGCGGGCGGAGAATCGTACTTGCGGCTTCGTTTATTGCTGTGTTTAAGTTTTGCTTTGAAAGAAAAAACAAACCCTTTTCAACTTAGAGACTTGATTCGAAATGATAAGCCTAAAATAATAAGGTTATGAAGCGCAAACGGTGAACAGTTGCTGATTTATGGTTTCATGAAAAAACATCTTCAAGCCACACGGACACACACGGAGCCAGAAGCAGGTCAGAACTACGAAAATTAGACAAATGTGTGTACTACCCATCATTCCCATGCTCACTGAGGCGCCGTGTGTTGCAGCTCCCATAGACACTAGCGCCAGAGTTCCCTCTAGTGTATATTGAGAAACTCTATGGTTTTTACAGCGAAAGCTGTTATTAGATCACGTTTCGGGTCACGCGCAGTTGCATGTTTACCGCCGCCGCCCCAGCCGGTGTCCGTAACCACATCGCGCAAAATTAAACCTTGCTTTGGGTAGGCATGACGTAGTACCAATGGTACAGTGGGGCTAGAACCCGAGTACACTGGGTGCCAGCCCAGTATTCTACCACTGAGCTACACCGGTTCTTGACTTGTTGTCAAACTTGCCTTAGACAGGCTTCATGTCGGGAAAGCAATGGCGTTAATACGACTTATAAACCGTTTTACAACAGCGAAAGAACAACCAGTTGTCGTACAATGAGAACAGCGTAACGAGTGGGCCGTCCAATGCTCCAGCCCATTACAAAAGCTTGTTCTTGTTCCCCTATTAACTGTGGTGCATACCCACTTCGGCCATAATTCCTCATCATTGTCAGCCACTGCATGGACAACTAGCGTGATATCCGCTAAACACTCGCAAGGAATTTCTTGAAGTATTTAGCGGATATCACGCTTCTCAGAAGAATGACAAAAACAGCATAGCGAATGCCGGCCTACTACCCAAAAGTTTATTAATCATGCCCTAGTTGGTACCAAGCAAGTGTGCTTGCAGTATAGTTACCCAATGAGTGTTAAAAAGGGCACTGAAAGGCCGCTCTTCTAGCTTTCCCTGTAACTGTATGGTGCGTTCAGCGCAGGCCTGGTGTTTTTATATTTGACACATTTTTCTGATAAAGTGATAAGTATATTCATGAGTTTGTTTGCCGAAGTGTCGACGTCATGGTTCAGTTATCAGAATGGTCAAATGTTCACGTTTTATGAGGCGATTAATGGTTTCACCTCAATAAAGAAATGGTAGAAAGCCTAATCAGGTAATCCACTTCACTGCCCGGCAGTTGGGTGGAGAAAGAAGAGAATGAATCGAGAGCAGCACACCCAATTTTCAACTTTAGCCAGGATAAACTACAAATCTGAACAAAAGCAAAGCTCGAAACTTTTATCAAGCCCATATACATACGTGAAACCGAAAACCCATTGAAGTGGGCGACCCCTTAAAAACCAGCACACCCCCGGAAGGGTTATATGTCTAAGCATTTGTTTGAGAACGTTTGCGAACAACGTTTGTAAATAAAGCTTGAAACGATTGAGCGAAATAAGGGAACGTGTTCCACGTAAGAGCATGCGTACTTTTCATACAGCTCTAAAGGAACGACAGCGGGATATATGTGGGTCGCTCTAGAGTTATTCCCCGTGCAGGGCACCCACGGAAACGACCACAGCACAGGCTTGTCCTGTACGACAAGCTGGTTCACGGATATAACAAGGATGAAATGAATTAACTGGTAACGTAATGTGTAAGAACGAAGGAAGTAACATGAAAGACAGACAGGAAAGAGCCCAGAAAGGAAACTGGCTTCTTTCCAGTCTGTCTTGCTTCTTGCCTCACTCTGGTTCGCGCTGTACGCAACCAGTTCGCTATGAACCAAACAGCCTGCAAGAAGGCCTTCTCGGTTAACATTAGATGAACGCAGTTTCTCAGTCAGTACAGGTCGCTGTGGGAAAGCATTGTTTTCTTGCGTTTTCTGGAGAATATCAGCGGAGTGCTCAGACAGAGAGAGGGAATAAAGTGAGTGAAAGGCAGGGAGGTTAACTAGAAATTGGAGCATCTGGTTTGCTACCCTACTCTAAAGGAAGCGAGAATGGGGTATAAATATGAAAAAGAAAGCGAACAGTGAAATAGACGCGCAAAAGAGAAAAGAAAAAAAGTGAGCTGAAGTGCTATAGCCTATTCAATGGGCCACAACCACGCAAAAAGTTCAATAAGGCTTTCACTGAATTTCTGTGCAAAGACAGATTGTGCCGCCTTTCAAGCAAGTGCTCAGACATCGACAGAACTGGCTCACGCTCAGCTTTCTCTCGATCTTCGCTGAAGAAAAAAAAAATGGTGCAGTATTTAATGAACGAATATCCGAAGAAAGAAAGAATGCGTATTTCTATGGAACACTGATCCATCTGTATTCACAGCTATATGTTTTCTCGACGTTTAGTACAACAGTACTGACCAACGTAACAAAGACAAACAAACGAATGTTTACGTGTCTGTAAATGTTCCTTTATACAGAGTTTCGGTATTCATATGTATCCTTCAGTTGGAGATCTGTATATGTTTACAAATGACAGCTTTTGGATTTGGTATTAACTTTTTCGTTAACACGCCTATTCAAATCGATCACCAAAGATCGAAGCACTGGATCATCGATTTTGGCGTGTTGAACTTGTACCTCGTAAAGCTAGCACCTTCTAATAGTTACTCCAGCCACTCAACCTTCAGAATCAATTAGAATTAGCCCATTTTGGCAATGTAGTGATTTTCGACAGACTTTTGCGCGAACCAATGTGCGTGTGTTGTTGGGAAAATGCACCAGGCTGACGAACCTAGACAGAAGTGCGCGCCCGTCGTGATTATGCTACAGTTAGAGCGAAAATAAAGTTCATAGTGAAAGTGACCTTTACAAGCCACTCATCAAATTAAACTGTCAGCATCCCAACTTGACAGTGTTGAGCAGTAATAATTGCCAAAAATTTAAGCCAGCCATTCAATGGAGAGCTGTTGCTAGTAGTCGCAGAAAATTCATTCTACAAAAAGTATTTCCGAAAATTTGTCGCATGTATTGTAGCTTTCTGTCGCATGTATTGTAGCATGTATGTAGCTTTCTAAGCCGGCTTCCAGTAGTTTTGGTTTTGCTTGTATTGTTATATCAGACACAGGGTCACATCTAGTGTCCCTAGTCACTCCTTTGACAGCGTCGCCACGCGCCCATGCTGCAATAAACTTGCTTCTCTTGATGAGAAGCAAAAAAAAGCGCTTCTCCTAACAAGAAGGCGGCAATCGGAGCACATCTTGGCCCGTCGCGAATCGGTTTAGAACTGCACGCCACATTGTCCCTTTTTTTTAGTACGATGTGCAACAAAACGCTAAGAACTTTGCTTGGATGCATGTATAGGAACGCCAAAGTATGGCTTATGGAAAGAGGTGACGCTAGAAAAAATATCGGAGTTCATTGGATGTCTGATTTATAGAGGGGTTATTCACATCACAGGCATCCATCTATACTGAAACACCTGCAAGCTCCTATCGCAAAAAAAAGAAACTGAGAAAAGTGTGAGATTTCTCTGGTCTCCAGCAAAACCAAGCAATGCTTCACCGAATCGCATCAGCAACGAAGCAGCAACTCAGTTTTGATTTTCTTTGTTTATGGGAATAAAAACATTTGCACAACATTCATTATTTTTTATTCGGCTCTCGGGTCATTTTTGTTCAAAATTTACATTCTAAATTTTCCTTCTTCCGAGTGTTCTTGCATATATAGAGCCTTTTATTGCACTGTTTGCCAGCTGGCAACCAAAAATTACACACGTGTCAGATTTTTATTTATACCAATTATTTTTCTTGCTCTACAACATATATATTTTTGGGAAGAGCATTTCATTGTTCAAAATTTAGTATGCTGCAATGCGTGCTGGGGTACTTTCCAAGCTAACAAAGGTGATCTTGAACGATCTGTGATAGGTTTCATTCTAAAACTATTGCGACCACCTGCATTATTGAAATGTGTGGCCACGCATATTCAAAACCCAATTTATTTCACATACAATGAGACTATCGAACGAGACGGCCATACTCGTCGCTATCACTGTACAGCGGACGTTACTCACTTATACTCCACGTGTTCATTTTGCTGTGCACGAGCTAGTCCTACGAATAACTATACCCTTATTTGTTTGACGATAATAGTTTGGTTGGTGAATCTCCCCCGTCACAACCTTGTGACAGCCTCGCTGAAGCGTTGCGCAAAACGTTTGTGTCAGCACAGTACACAGTCCCGTGGACGCGTGGGTAGCCTTCTTGCAGATTAAGAGAATTCGTTGCAGTGCAATCATGTGTCCGATAGTTGAACAACGTAATTACAAAACAACCAATATATATTCGAAAGTACTGCTCAACCATCACCACGGCCGCACTATTCCGTCTGTGTGGTCATGCTTACGATACGTATTCGCCTCAGCCCAGTTTCTGAAGGCTGCATGCCCAAAGAAGCTTACTTCTTGGCCTGCCCGAAAAGTATGGTAAAAATGAACTGAAGCTTTACATACTAAATTATTGGGTAGTACAGCAGAGTAGTTGACAAGCTATTCAGGACTGTAGGAGCTCTGGTCGGAACACGCGGCCTAACAGTAAACAAGTGACTTCAAAAAGGGAAATTAAAAAAAAGCTTAAAGTTCTAAAAGCACCTAAAATTAGTATAACACAACCGCCTCGCAGCATGCGAAGCAGTCTACTGAAATAAACTTCGATGAGAAGTCACTGGGGGGCGCAGCAGTTTGCCAGTGCCTCCGAGATCTTAGTGATTTCAGAAGATGCACACGATAAACAGGACAGTGGTACTAAAGTGCGCGTGAAGTGTGACTCCCGCTGGTGTGTTTAAAACTACAAAATACAAAACGGTTGTCTTCCGTTTGTTTCGAAGGCACTGAGTTTATACTGCATAACTCCACCAACACCCAAGCGAACACCGATTGATAATTTAAGGTCGCCACGGGCATCTCAAATCCGCCAATTTGGCGAAACGTAGCCACCAGTGGCAACCCTGCCCGCAGCTATGGTGGCAAATAAAGAGGCACCGACTCCTCGAAGTGATGACAGCCGGGCTTTATGTATTTTTAGACGGACCTTACGCACGAACGACCGTCAGGTATGCGTGGAGTGTAGCCGTTTCAGTCGGGAGGCATTCATTTCACCGACGGAGTCAAACGAAAGTGAGTGAGCGGAAAAGCATGCGATGAGAGTGAGCGGGAGTCGTTGTCGCCCTCCCGCCCCGTTGTGTGTACACGGAGGTCGTCGTCCGGCTTCCTTGTTTGTTTCGATTTCGTCTGCACGAAGACGGCGGCATTTCCTCCCGACCTCCTCTCTACCGGACCCTCCTCCATCATTGGCCAACAACTTCCCTCGTCGTCCTGTCCGGCAAGCAGCGGCTGCTGTTGTGACTGTAGCCAAGACCTTGTCTCTTATCATCGCTGCCGTGTCTCATCTATAGGGTCGCGTGCCCTTCGCCGAAAACAACCCGCTGATTTTAGACAGCCGCATGCGAGGGCTGTCAGCTGCTGCCACCTGGTCAGTGCATTGCGAAGCACGGTGTTCTGAGAAGCTGTGATTTGACGTGGCCGTTTCATCTTGAGTGGGGTGAAATTCGTACCCGGGATGTTGTCACGTGCGCTTTGAACGATCTTTACCTATCATCTTTACACCTGTTGTACATAGTAATGGAGATTGCTTGCAATTTTCATTCAAAACTGATTCGCAAATGTTCGCCTCGGACATTATTTGCGTCTTTAAAGTTGGTAGCACGCACTCGTCGTCCTGTCCAATTATGGAGTTAATGTGTCCAGCGTGCAGTAGCCACCACTGTAGAAACTACAGCCAAGCCAAGCCCGGTGTCCTCTTGTCTTTCATCCTTATCGCCAAGTTTGCCATAGGGTCGCGTGCCCCTGGTGAAAAGAACCCGTTAATTTAGACAACGGCTTACGCAAAGCTTAGACAGTGCTCTGACAAGCTGTTATTTGACGCGCCCGTGGCATTGCATGATAGACTTTTCGCCACCAGGATGCTGATAGGTGCAGTTTGACGCCGCTATGTACATTCTTCTTGGATCTCATTTTCGTCGTACGTACGGTTGCTCGCAGTTTTCATTCAAAGTTGAATTGAAAATTGCTGCTCAGAAGCTCTGTTTCTATACTAGGATTGTATAATTGTATTGTGTATTGTCTTTAGAGCGCTTGCGTCAATTTGATCGGTAGGCGTCTGTGCTGTCACAATCGAAGATATAAACAATCGAACTAATTAGAGTTACATAGCATAGAAATTTCATGTCTGCCTGTGATACACCACCAACGCAACCTGTATACTCCACCACACCTTCCTATGCATTTAAGCAAGTAAATATCTTACAACGCAGCAGATCTCGGAATTGTTACACGATCGTGGCGAAAATGCTGTAGGCCTGTGTGCTCAGATTTGGGTGCTCGTTAAAGAACCCCAGGAGCTCGACATTTCCGGAGCCCTCCATTTCGGCATCTATCATAATCATATGGTGGTTTTGGGACGTTAAACGTACATGAGTGTGCTGGCTTTGGAATCTAACTCTGGCTTCAGGAAGTAAAACTGTTTATTTATTTATTCCTATTGACCACAACGCCTCCTGGCAATTACAGTGGCCGCGACATTACTCGTTTGCGTATTCATATATGAGATATTGTATATAAAAATGAGCTAGTAAAGCGGTGACATACCTGAGGTGTCTTGGCGTCCCTCAAAGTATGCGCTAAGCTTTCATGTACAATGTTTAATTAAGCTTACTAAAGAAATAAATAAACCTCAAAAAATACCTTTCTGTATAGCCACGAGTCGCAATTGTCAGTACGTGTCGGTATGCTTGAATGGTGTTATGAATAAATTGAAGCAGCATTTCCCAGTATGTGTCGCTTAGTGAAAGCCTCTTGAATGAACAGGCACAAAGGTGACCTTTAGTTGAGTAGCACAACTATAAAACTCAACTGAGTCCATCAAGATCCTTTGTTTGATGCTTGCTGGTCGCGGTAGCCTTTGCATGCGTTGGCGGGTGGCGTGAAAACATGTAGCCGTGGCCAGATAATAGAGCACCTCGAGAAATCACAATATTTCCGAAACTTTGTAATGTCCCGTTACACAGATACTGAAAGACAGTGTGAGAAGTAACTTCTACAATTTCTTTTATTGTACAAGTCACGTTCCATGCCCACGGATATTCTTCAAACTCGCGAAGTTGGAGAACAGAGATCAGCCCACCACATACGAGGAGGATCGCACAGCACTTCTAGCTGTGTACGCAGGTAGCTTCAGCCCCCTCCACGCAGAAAGCTACGCACAGCCTTGGTGAAATGACACTTAAACTTCATGACGGACGTGCACTCAAATTTGGCTTTATTTTCCAAAATTTATTGGGATAATTACACTAGCAGCTCGTGCCCCCTTGTGAGCAGGTAGCTAACTTAGAGCGCTTGTTCTGGCGATGTTCTTCATTACTTGGCAGCGATCAAACCAACCAAGCCATGTGGTTCTCCCCCATGAGAAGCCCGAAAAATGGGAATCAGCTTTAGGCCGTTCAGAAAACCAACAATGTGGTGTTCAAGCTTACCCAGCCTGTCACAACTTGGAATAAGCCTGCTGCATTCCAGTAGCGTATCTTAGTACTTTTGATAAAGTCTGAGCAACCCCAAAAAACTTGAAACTAGGCCAAAAATTTCTTTCTGCGCAACTAAACAACTTGCTCAGATGGAGATGGACTTGTCGAAGAGTATGTGGACCGGGATTGACTTACAGGATACGGCGCACTAAACAAGGCGTTCCACTTGGCCCGGCGATGCTTCCCTCCATTTCATTAATCTGCGCACAGAACATACCCTGAGATCTAAAACACCATGCAGCATCTGTAAGGTTCATCTTTACGAAGTCCTCGCTGATCAGACGGAGCATCTGAAAAAAAAAGGGGGGGGGGGGCACTGTACAAGCTCTGCTTAAGCACTGAAGTTTAATGCAAAAAAAAAGAACACACACATGGATGCTCAGAAAAAATCTGGGTGATGTCAGAGAAATGGTTCACAAATGGTATCGTCAAAGAAATGGTGAGCCGTCCTTCTTGCACTCACTTTGTACAAGACGCATCACATCGAATTCGCCCACCTCTATACCTTGTCTGCATCTGTAAGGTCTACTAGACAGACACAGCTACGTTTAAGCGCATGCTCTGGGAATGTGAGGCTAAAGCCAAATATAATAGTCCCAACGACCTCTGGGTGAGGTGAGAAGCCGCTCTGCGCAGCTCCAATCATCATCATCATCATCATCATCATCATCATCATCATCAGCCTGACTACGTCCACTGCAGGACAAAGGCCTCTCCCATGTTCCGCCAGTTAACCCGGTCCTGTGCTTGCTGCTGCCAATTTATACCCGCAAACTTCTTAATCTCATCTGCCCACCTAACCTTCTGTCTCCCCCTAACCCGCTTGCCTTCTCTGGGAATCCAGTTAGTTACCCTTAACGACCAGTGGTTATCCTGTCTACGCGCTACATGCCCGGCCCATGTCCATTTCTTCTTCTTGATTTCAGCTATGATATCCTTAACCCTCGTTTGTTCCCTAATCCACTCTGCTCTCTTCTTGTCTCTTAAGGTTACACTTACCATTTTTTACCAGAGAAGGATTGGCCACCCAGGTGCAGTATCTGGCCACTACCTCCCACATGCGCAGCTCCAAGCTCATAGACAAACTTTGGGAAGTCCAGCAGGCCAGTGAAGCGGCGTAGATGAAAGGCCTAGATTTCCCGACATGGGACACCTGAGCCCACGCCATTAATCTGCCGGGCAATCAAAAAAATTATTTCATTCATGCGAACGTCTTGAACATTCGTTCACTGTAGGAAACAAAAGAGATATGTCATTCAGTCGACACTCTTCTGTATGTGGGCGTGACGCTGAGTAACCTCGGTAATACCATGACCGAACGCGCATATTTGCTAAGACAGCATCCAGCGCGGCCTTAGACGCGGCCCGTGCCACAAACAGCCGGTTATGTGCGTACAACGAATGTTCGAGAGGGAGGGGGCCCCTTCCCTTCGCTTCCTCGTTATACCCGGACAACGCGCCCGGACACTTGCGACACGACGGCGCGGCTTGGTTGCATCGTACGAGTGTATCGTTCGGAAGGTCAGCGCCGGTTGGGGCCTGTTAAAACGACGGCCTTCGAACTGCGTCTCCTTCCTCACCACAGCGCACCAGCCGTCTGTGTACAGTGTGCGCCATCGTAGGGCGACGCATATAAACAAGTTTGAGCCAGTTCGTGGCCGCATGAAAGGAGACCGCGGAAACTGGGGAGTGGTTTGTATCCGTTATTTCCTGCGTGAGTTGCTGAGTTGCTTCTGCTTCGCTGATCAATCAATCAGCGAAGCAGACGCAACTCACTTGATGAAAAGAAAAGTGATCGTTCTTACTGGTAAATGCACAGATATTGCCAACGCTGACCACAAGATTCGGCCGAAATAATCCATATTTCATGCCTATTACACCCACTAACTTAGATACATTCTCCTTCTAGTAATAGTGCCCCGCCGCGGTGGTCTAGTGGCTAAGGTACTCGGCTGCTGACCCGCAGGTCACGGGTTCGAATCCCAGCTGCGGCGGCTGCATTTCCGATGGAGGCGGAAATTTTGTAGTCCCGTGTGCTCAGATTTGGGTGCACGTTAAAGAACCCCAGGTGGTCGAAATTTCCGGAGCCCTCCACTACGGCGTCTCTCATAATCATATGGTGGTTTTGGGACGTTAAACCCCACATATCAATCAATCAATCAAATCCTTCTAGTAATAGTGACACAAATATTAACGCAGTAGCGTTCAACACCTCGTTTCACGGAAATTCTGGCGTCGGCTTCGGTTTCGGTTTTTTGATTGCCGAGGGAAAATCAACATTGTTCGTGAGCTAAAACTTCAGATGAATGCAAACAATTAAGCGATTGCTTCAGTTCGAATGGAAAGCGAACACGCGACATGTGCGTGGCAAGCAGGCGTTCTGCAACAGAACCACAGCCATGCTCGAAGTTCGTAGAGAAGGCAACAAACCATGCATCATGTATGTTGCGTAGAAGGAGTTGCGTGATTAACACAAGCAGTAGTATACATTGCACACGCGTCGAATGGCATTGGGCGTAAGCATTTGAATTCCGCAGCGAGTGGTTTGTTTTGAGGTCCACCAATTACAAAGCACACGGGCGTAACTAGTTATCATTATCAACAACTGCGCAGGTGTGCGTGACAGGCCCACTACGAATGCATCCTTCTCTGATTTGCAAAAAAAAAAAGTATTGCGGCGTAGTGGGCCCTTAAGAACTACACTTGCAGTAGGCATTATGACATAATTTGAAACCACCAGTTTACTATTGCATATACGTTTCTTTCCTTGTGTTACGCTTGAAGTGTCCACCTAAAAACGAAGCAAGGCTAGCGAATAAGAAGACGATGCGAGCAGGGTCCGATTAAGTCATTTCGTTCTACTCTCTGAGGCAAAGCTCAAGCATCCTCCAGGTTTCTTTTAAATACGAAGCACTTCTTAGTGAACTTCGGTTTGATCGTATCTATCTATCTATCTATCTATCTATCTATCTATCTATCTATCTATCTATCTATCTATCTATCTATCTATCTATCTATCTATCTATCTATCTATCTATCTATCTATCCAGTCACCTACAACTTTTAGCTCTTCGGGCCGTTTGAATAATGGGATCTATACCATAATTGGTATGGCATAACACGGCTGCACGACGAGCAGAAGTGACTAGTCATAACATGATTTAAGGCATGTATGTCATGAATGTCATGATTTGCACGTCAGGGCCTTGCTGCTTCTGTGGTGGTTTCGTTCACAAGGCATATAAAAAACCGTTTTGATATGACATGACTGCATGGCAAACATAAGCGACAGCCCTCACGTGAAAATCATATACACATGCGTGTCATGTAAGAACATAACTACTTGCCACGCTCATGATGAGTTTGCGGTCGTTTCGCTGGATTGACATACATCAAATTATTATTAGGTGACGTGAATGGATTACGAAGTTGTATGACTGATGCAAACACGATAATCATGACATGCATGTCATGTTAAAACGTGACTACAAACCATGCTCATGATGCGCTCGCGGCCGTTTCGCTAGCTTCATATATACTGATTTTAGTATTAAATGACGCGAAAGGACGACAAGTGTAAATGACTCGTCCAAAAATCATATGACATGCGTGTCATGTAACACATGACTACAAGCCACTGTCATAGAATGCTCGCAGCCATTCCGCTAGCTTCAATGATACCGAATTCGGCGTTACGTGACGTAACGTGACGTGTCTACGTGACGTGAGTGCATGAAAAAGTTATATGGCTGGTGAGAACATGATAATCATGGCATGCGTGTCATAAAAAACATGACTACATGCTACACTTATGGCGTGCTCGTGTCGCTGGCTTCCCATATACCAAATTTGGAATTGGTTGACGTGAATGGACGACAGAGTCCAAATGCCAGGTGCCGACATGACGATCATGATATGGAAGTCATGTACGGCATAATTTACGTCTGCCTCGTAACGTTGTGCTGACTTTAATGTGACAATTCAACCTTCCTCATTTGTGCTGGGCATATCATTGATTCCTACTGTACGTGTGACCTACCAAGATGTTTTCTTATTTTGCTTTTTATAATGCAATAAGTACTAAAGAATCCGCTAACCAGGGCTCCAATCCTTCTTTGTTGGTGCGCGCGACGATTATGTAACTTGAAGGCGTTGTTTAGAGGTCTCAGTCGCAGTTTCGGTCTCAGAGATCTCCGGGGTGGGCAGGACCCAGCGCGGTTTGTTGGTCGACGTGCAGCTGCGACACCTGAGCACACGGGCAGTGAAGCACTGGCCACGCACGCAGCATTGCGTGCACGTGAGCACCGCGTTGACAACGGCGCGAGAAAGCGCACTCAAGGAGCGTGCATTGCAGTCGACACGGACTGGTTGTTTATTGTTTACGCTTAAACCATGTTGTTGATATCGGTGTCACGAGTTTCTTTATTTCGCATTCAGTTACGCGGCATGCATTGTAAAGGGCCACTCACCAGGCTCCCAAAATACAAAATAAAGAGCGCATTATTCTTTCCTAAGATTTGTCGTCTTTCTTGGCGCCCCGTTGCGACGTAGACAGTAGTTTCCGTCACGTCTACAGCGTAAATGGTCTCGATTAATTGATATACGCGAACTGTCACGTGTGATTTGTCTCCAGCACTGCTTTGCCATGCAGCCACTCATCCGTTCTTTTTTTTGTCTCGCATGAATATTGTGCTCAATCAACCGATCAAACTTCATTAATCGTGTTTGATTGATATGTGGGGTTTAACGTCCCAAAACCACCATATGATTATGAGAGACGCCGTAGTGGAGGGCTCCGGAAATTTCAACCACCTGGGGTTCTTTAACGTGCACCCAAATCTGAGTACACGGGCCTACAACATTTCCGCCTCCATCGGAAATGCAGCCGCCGCAGCCGGGATTTGAACCCGCGACCTGCGGGTCAGCAGCCGAGTACCTTAGCCACTAGACCACCGCAGCGGGGCCATTTGTCGTGTTTACAACGGCGGAAGCGGCCACAACAGCGTGCAGCCGGGAAGCGTGACATTCTGCTAGGCTCTAGAGCTTAGTGCTGATACTGTTCCCTTGCATTCAAGAACTAAGTGGTGAGGAGAATACATCATGTGAACGAAGGAGACGAGAAAATCATCCCCTCGTCTTTAAACGCGGTATGGGGAGTGGCCCTTTAAGATTCATTGAAGGTTCTTAGTTATACTTGACGTCGTATTTTGTAGATGCCGAGAACTCGTAAAACGCTCGAACTTTGCCTTCAAGAGGAAAGCGACCGCGTAACTGGGCCTCGTGCTCATCGTCTTCTCGATTGCGAAGTCTATAGTTTCAGTTCTCGGTGCGTGCCTCAACCTTACTGCAAAGAAATAAAACGTAACACTGGCTGTTTCATCCTAGAATAACTACTACAAATACAGTTGTCAAGTGCGCGCTATACGCCATAATTAATATTATTTTATTGATTTGTGGGGTTTAACGTCCCAGAACCGCCATATGATTATGAGAGACGCCGTAGTGGAGGGCTCCGGAAATTTCGACCACCTTGGGTTCTTTAACGTGCGCCCAAATCTGAACACACGGGCCTACAACATTTCCGCCTCCATCGGAAATGCAGCCGCCGCAGCCGCGATTCGATCCCGCGACCTGCGGGTCAGCAGCCGAGTACCTTATCCACTAGACCACCGTGGCGGGGCTTCCATTACTATCCTAGAATAACTATACTACAAGTACAGTTGTCAAGTGCGCGCTATACGCCATAATTAATAATATTTTTATTGTTTGCGAATAAAAGGGCCTGCTATACGCATTCGTAAGCGAACACGCCAGCCTACGCATGCTCATTTTCTTACTCCTTTTGCGGTTGATGATGATTAAGTATGTCTAGGCCCTTTGTAATGGTTGGGCCTCTAAAACACCCACACGTTGCGCAGTTCATGTTTGGAAGGCGCGAATAATTCTAGAAGCTTCTGGAACGTTCTATTACATGCGTTGAGAAGACGCCTTCGCCTACGTGACTTCCAAATAGTGCTTATTTTTTATTTTTTAAAAGCAGTTTGAGGGAATACGATGACTCTATAGTAAAGCACTTTCTTCTCACGCAAAAGGCCTGAGTTTAATTCCCACGCCAACCGAACCTTTTTATTCAGTATTCTATTCTAATTCTTTTGATTTTTTGAGTCATGATCATCGCTGATTTGTTACTTACAACCAACAACACCGACACTGACACCAACACCTAAACTTCTGCGAAACGAGCTAGTTAACGCTGCCGGATTAAATATCAACGACCCTTTTTGTATCAACTGTGGTATTTGTAAAAACTGCGGTAGCTAGGAGACATTTCAATGCATTTTCTGCGACTATTCTCGCTACAGTGGGCCGGAATATTCCGTCACAGTCGCTCTATAGCTCGGACAGACCATATAAGTTCATGACGTCAGCAACCATTTTGGAACGCCGACCTTGGAAGTCAACGTGGATGAAGGCGACGAAGGCATAGCTCGAATTCGCGATGCATGGGTGGTCATAGATCATTATCGTAATTGGGACTCAACATTTTGAGCACTCCTTCACTCCCAATGACGCCGCAGTGACTTGACAGCCATTGAAGCGTCACATGATGCCCTTTCTCATGTGAAGTGTGGAGAAGGCATCGAATTTCAAAAACAAGCTGTGCCTACGGCCCGCGACGCAGTGCTGAGAGCACAGATTGTAGGACAGTCCTTGAGTCGCTGAAATTCGACCATTGTTGCGGTGGTTCCCGATTGACCACACAAAGTGCAGCGCGCAAAGCAGCTATAGTTCTGCTGCTGTAGATGCCGTGGAGTGGTCAGTCCTAAAGCTGATGGTAACACCTTCTGCTGGGACAACTACTGCACCTGACGAACACTGGTGGTTCGTGAAGCCATCGGTATATACATGTACACTGTCTGAATATTTCTCGTGCAAAATAAGAAGAGGGAGTTGTTTCAGTTGTTTCTATACTTCTCTCTTTGTCTTGACCTTATGTGTGTTTGTGCTTCCTGCTCACTCTTTCTTTGTACCACTAACTTTCAAACTTCTCTATTCCTTTGCCCGGGGTACGGTAGCCTACCAGTTTTTCGTAAATAAGTATCATTCTTGCCTTTTCCACTTTTTCTTGTTGTCCTACTTTTTTTCGCAGATGTGTTTGCGTCATAATCCTCCCCCTTGCGAAAGGGTTATCCTAATCCTGCACATTGTCAATTACATCCCCATGGTATATTTAGCAGGTTCTGCATTTTAATCTTGACTTTCAGTTACCTTTTCTTTCAAGAGAACTTGACTCTGGCGTATTCGGTGTTATCTTGAGCACATACGAAAAACGAGAGAGAACAGAGAGAGCTACGACGACATGGGCGGTAAACTTTTAGCTTGTTTATTCATAGAAAGACGTAACAATATATAGGGTCTCACGACATGCGCAAAAACCGTTAGATGCGCTTATCAGCCTAGCGGGCAGTCACTTATAAAAAAACATATTTGTGATTGAAACAATCTAATCTATGTATCGCTTACACAGTCACCACTTTGATTTCTGACGTAATAGGCATCAACCAGCTTTCGAACTGTCAGATTCTTGATAACCTGAAAACGTAGTTCCTAAGTGCAGTCTTCACAGCATGCAAACAGGTGCTCCAACTCATTCTTCCTCAATTGCCAACCCACACTAAGCTAAGTACATGAACACTTAATTTTTTGTTGTGCGGTTCCCCGATGTGAACAATGACCTTTATGCGAGCATCTAGAAATGCGACCACGTAAGCACCGTCTAACCCCTACAACGCTTCGTACAACTTTACTCCCGGCCGACGTGACGCTGTGGCAACACCGGCGAAATCCTTCACTAGCACCTCGACGAAGGGTAAGAATACGAGCCCGCTGCGTAGGACAAGGAACTAACAACAACCCCCCCAAAAAAATGACTTTAGCGAAGCCAGAATTGCATTGTTTGCCTCCAAGCTGGAAATTCTCCAGAAGTTGTTTGCCGACGCGTTTTTTACACCACCAGTCACCGGTGAGCAGTTTCTCGCTTTTATTTATCTGTATTTGCTCTCTTCTATTTGCCGTTCAGCTGCAAAAGGCGCCACGTCGCGTTCCTCGCGATCGCCTTGTTTGCGCGGCCACCGGAAAACGTGGCGCGCATCCGTCTACACAAGCAGTCGGCAATGCGATGCCGCAGTCGTACACCTTTGAATGCGCCAAGGTCCGTATCCTCGGGTCCGGTATTGGTCTATTACTTCTTTAGTGCGTTCGCTGGTACTCACTTGCTCTCCTTCATTCTTTCTCTGCGTCCACTATAATTGTGAGTCATACCACCTCACCCCTCTCAGCCTACCCCCCCCCCTCACACATTACGTATGCGAAAACCGGTATGTTTTTGCTGAATAAGTTACGCGCCGGCGTTGCTTGGAACCACCGATAGAAGGCGTCGTCTGTCTGTGGCGGATGAAGTTACTGTGTACGGTTCCTTTAGGTAGCAGAGTTTCGCGTCGGTCATTCAAGCACCGCTCTTAACCATGCGTTGCGCAGAAGCTCACGCTTGGACCAGTTTTTGTATTTCTCGACGGCAGCTCAGCAGCGAACAAGATTGACGCTTAGTCATCAACAGTCAAGTTGATCACAGGTCGTTCGACACTCCAAATATGTCGATTGGCGACACGTTCGGTGTGTCGCCTGCGAAAACAATGCGGATTCACCGCATACACGTAGTTACTAGCGAGTCATATACGCGCAACCGTCCTAGTAGCTCTAGCTTGGGCCAGACATTGTACTTAAGCTATAAACGCTAACGCGCTGAATTGATCGTCCAGGAACATGCAACTTTATTTGAATTGGTACAAATATGAGCGACCGCATGTGCCAATTAAGGGCTGGAAGAAGCAAGGGTGTGCTCGCTTCTCTCCGCTACCACGCAATGCGGCTAGGGTGATGACCATCCCCCTCAACACCACACAGGTCCGCAACGCCTCGCCTTTATAGACCCGTATCTTAATTTACAAAATTAGATGCTTCATTTTGTTCTAAACAGGTAATATACTGTTCAAAGGACCCTTACACAAATATAGTTCCAAAGTTTAGCCACGTAAGAGCCGACGTAGTTTTAGTGCATAGTGGGTGTGTATTAGACGCATCTTCGTTCTTCATACATGCTTGTCATCGTGTACGCGTTCTTTTTTATCATTGATTGCGGGAACACCGCTGTACTATGATCTTTGTATCAAGTGGAGTCGCTTCGCCGTGCCCTTGAGGCCTAATAAAGGCCGCGTTAGATGCCGCGTCCCAGTCCCAGGTGGTGGAGGTGCTGGGTACAGTATCGCTCTACTATCATTTATTGCACAGTTAGAGTGGATGCAAAATCCTACTGCCACTCCCGTACCGTTCTACATGCATGATCGAATCGGAAGCGTACGCCTCTGTAAAATATTTCGTGGCTGAGAATATAAAGATAAGTGATGGCTCAAAATTCTCATGTTAGTGTGTCTGAAAAAAAGGCAATATTTTTCTATTGTTTCTGGTCCATTTTTTTTTCTGGTGCACACTTTAGCTGTCTTGTTATTCTTCACTTTGTAACATCAAGCTGTACATACGTCGATACTGTTTAACTGCTAGCTTTCAGCGCACGCGCGCACACACATACCTCCATAAAAGGTCGAGCTTTTGTTTTATAAACCTTACTGCATGCTGAAAGCATCTTAATAATAATAAAAATGATAATATGTGGTGTTTTTTTTTCCAATACCTATATATCATTATGAGACATTCCGTAAGTGGATGGACTAAAAGCTTGATATCCTGGCGTTCTTTACCGTGCACTGGAACCACACACGTTCCAGCATTCTTTTTTCATCGATCAGAATGCGACTGCCGTGGCCGGGGTCGAATCCACGACGTTTGGATCAGCTGCCAAGCCCAGTAACCAATATACGACGTCTCGGACTCAAGCTTGACAGATCAAATGGGCAGCTGAATGCAACAATCATAGGATGACTGACTATCACGAACTGTGCCATCGCGTTAGAGAAGGACGGCCGCGTCCAGAGAATCTCGGAACAGAAATCTACCGGTGCTTGCATTTCTAATGCCCAAGCGAAGCATTCGCAAACGAAAGCTTTAAGAAAACATTGCTCATAAAAACAAAAGCACTGTAAAAAACAAAAGTTATGAGAGGAGGAAACCGTAAGCACACACGTCGGTGCGTGAGACGTACTCAACAAAAAAAATCGCGGATTGAATTTAATTAAACATGCACAATGCATGGGGGATGAACTCGAGTCCACGTGCACGGAGGCGCTGAAAACAGGAAAAAAGAAGAAGCACAAGGGCAAACAACAATGAGGCAGAGACGAGGTGAATTTAATTCAAGGAGGAGGTCGAAGAAGAAGAGAGTTCATATTTGGAAAGCGGGTTAAGACACGTGTGGGAAGGGCGTTATGCTGCCGCGCGGCAGGAGCACGTCAAAGGGAGGAGATTCCCGAAAGGAATGGTAAATAAAACTCGGGGCCTCTGGCGTCGAGCGGGACAGTTTTAATTAAGCGTCCAAGCAAGGGTCTTCTCTCTCTCTCTCTCCCGCGTCATTCTTTGCCCTGTATTTTTGTTGTGCTATGATGAGGACGCTCCAGCATGTGTGGGCACTTACTTTCTGTGTTTCGCCGACAGGAGCGCCACTCTCCGGGCTTACAGCTTGGCTGTCTCATATGTGCAACAGGGAATATTGGCTTGTCTATGGTATGTCGACGCTTCGTGCAGACTGGGGGGTCTTCTGTGTTCATTCATGTGGTCCTTTGTCTTGTTCATTTTGTGTTAATTTAACGGAAGATCAAGTTGAGGCACACGGAGTCAATCGCGCGAGTTTCTGATTCCGTGTCTGTGTCTTATTGCTAATCGACTGGCGAAATGTTCTCACGTCATCGTTCTGTAAGGAGGGGTTGAGGAGCTTCAGAATTGACTGCGCGGAAAATTTTCTCTGAACCGAACCACTGCTGTGTTTGACAGCAAACCGGTTATCGATTTCTTTCGTGCCTTATGCACGGTGTTGCAAGGACTAGGCGCGATATTAAGGTGTTATTTCAGAGTCGTCTTTTGGGGGGCGCCGCCAGTGTCAACTACGAGTTTCAGATAAATGCACTTTTTACCTCGCGGGGCCCACGACGAAAGTGCTGCTAATAAGACAGTAAGCTGTGATACGTATACTGGGCTTCAGGGAATGGGAGAGAAGCGCAGGGCAAAAAGTTAGTTTTCAAGACTTCGGAGTGTGGACGATAAGAAACGCATACCTGGAGTACACAAACCCTGGTGTCTAAAGAGCGTCGACAAGAAGTTCAGGAAATGTTTGAAAATGTTGGCAACTTAATACCAGGCAATTCATTGGTGTGTGTATCCAATCTTGTCTCATAAAATCGTTAGGTTGAGTACGTGGAGCTTGGAATTGGCATCTAAAAATGAAGAGAAAAGGGGGTGGAGGGGCTTCGAGTTTTGCAGGGCCGGTAAAGAACAACGGGCAGGAAAAATCTCCGGTAACACTAGGGTAAGTGCTTCTCTATATTCACAATCAGGACGGTCCCGTTTTAGCCACTAAGCTTAGCAACACGTTTCCATGCGTGCAAAGGTAGCAACCTAAATCATTTTTGAACTGTGCCAAAAAAAGCGGCTCTACAAATTGTGGCGCTGCTATGTTGGCAGTGTTCTTTAGGGTATTGACGCCTATTTACAATAGCCTGTTGGTAACAACAAGTACATGAATTACGCAGTTATAACAAAAGCATTCTGAATTCGTTAGAAAGGTAAGTCTTCCATCGTCCAGAATAATGGTACGAGTAGTAAAGTTAAGTAAAAGACATCGAGTGCCCCGCCGCGGTGGTCTAGTGGCTAAGGTACTCGGCTGCTGATCCGCATGTCGCGGGTTCGTATCCCGGCTGCGGCGGCTGCATTTCCGATGGAGGCGGAATTGTTGTGGGCCCGTGTGTTCAGATTTGGGTGCACGTTAAAGAACCCCACGTGGTCAAAGTTTCCGGAGGCCTCCACTACGGTGCCTCTCATAATCATATGGTGGTTTTGGGACGTTAAAGCCCACATACCAAACATTCAAAAGAAATCGAGTGCAGTTATAAAAAAAACATTCTGAAGGTGTCGAGTGCGTATTCCTGGAGGTTGACTTTGAATTTTATGGAAAATTCTGGGTAACAACATTGGCCGCTTCGAGCATTTCCGTTTCTCTTCGGCAATGGCTGTGTGATTAGGAACGCCCAACGTGGCGGAATGAAACACCTGCTGTCTAAGCAAACTCCGCAACGAGTCTGGCGAACTCTCCCAGTGCGTGTTGCATCTGAAACATGGCTGTTATTGTGCGTCTCCATCTTAAAAACCAGGCCACCGCGGTGATGTTGCTGTTACGGTGCTTGGCTGCTTACGTGCGAAGGTCGCGGGTTCGACCATAGTCATGGCAGCCGCATTTCGATGGGAATGAAATCCCAGAGGCCCTTGTACAGGGAGATGTTAGTGCACGTTGAAGAACAACAGATGGTCAAAGTTTCCGGAGTGCTCCACTACATCGTCCCTCACAAGCATACCGGGATTTCGGATTGTAAAACCCAAGATATTATTATTGCCTCCGAAATCACTTCCAGCATCTGCAGTCGGTGAAAGCAGGGTCTCCGAGATCTTGCTTTCGTAAACCGGAGAGCACCGACACCAGGTCGTTTGTTTGGACGGCCACCTATTGCATTTTCTTTACGCTTCTGTGTATCGTACCTCACTCTCTTATTCCTCGCCTCTTTCTCAGAAAGCAGGGCATTTAAACTGCGTGCGCTACGTTTGTGTTGCACTAACGATGCCATGCATAATCAACTCTCCCAGAGCCTCAGCCCCAGCTGGGTAAATACGGAAACACCTGCTACCAGTGGTCAATGCTTGTTACCGAAGTAACCGCTTGGCAACGCTGACCTGCACGGACGGGGGCAGGAGTAAACGAGCTCGCCTAATGAGGCCCTTCTGTGTTTGTTCATAAGAGCTTATGTAAGCAATATGCAGGAGATCACGAGCAGCGCAGGGCGTACGTTCACCGACAGTAAAAACTATTAGAAATCATAAATTTCTGTATGTCAATCTGTATTTCTCACTGTTCGTAATGACTCTTCAGAGCACTTGTCAGCGAAATCCCAGTTGTCCATAAAACTGAGATATGTCGTGTATACTAGAGAGTGTCACATGACTAAGCAAATGACGACTGGGATAAGTAAAAAATACGAGCGCAGTAGTGTCGAATTCAGTTTTGTTGTCCTGAACACTTATAGGAGTAGTTGAAAGTGACTGAAGAACTGATCCTTTCAATAGTTACGTATCTTTCTTACTATGTCACCACGATAATAATTAAGGATGCAGCTGTTCAGCAAATCTTTCCACAGAGGTGAGTTTGCTGAGCAAGCATAAGCGATGCTAGAGGTGCCAATGGTGAGCTCCCTCTGCGGAATCAGAGTGGCCAACAAACTAGATAGATATGTGGGGTTTAACGTCCCAAAACCACCATATGATTATGAGACACGCCGTAGTGGAGGGCTCCGGAAATTTCGACCACCTGGAGTTCTTTAACATGCACCCAAACCTGAGTACGCGGGCCTACAACATTTCCGCCTCCATCGGAAATGCAGCCGCCGCAGCCGGGATTCGATCACGCGACCTGCGGGTCAGCAGCCGAGTACCTTAGCCACTATACCACCGCGGCGGGGCCTGGCCAACAAACTCTGCACGGGGGCACTCTACACTGTAAACCAAATTACACCCATATAGGTGTTTTATAGTGTCTATAACTCACACCCCAACACCCCACGAAATGGGTGTATCAAGCAGGACTACACCTATTACCGTGGGCGGATTTCCGAATTTACACCCTATTGCACAAACATTTTTGGGGTGTAAAAGCAAATGTACACCCAAGTGGCCTTAAGGGAGTGAGGGTGTAAAAGCGAATGTACACCCAAATAATCTCAAGGGCGTAAGGGTGTAATATTGCTGACATTCTAACACCCTTAAAAACAAAAGTAGTGTAAGGGTGTAATTCTCCCAGACAGCAAAAAGGGTGTGGGGGTGTTCATGCTGAATAATGCCCCAACACCCATGCGAAAAATACCATGATTCGAGTGTTACCCCTTTCCAGTAGGCCCCTGTGGAAGCACGTGAAAGCTTACCCTTTACCATTCATGTGCAGATGTCCTATTGTAGTGGCTCCTGCCACAGTGTGGTAATCCTGGCCCTAGCACAGCTTTTATGGTGCATATATGAAGCACGGCATATGAGGCTCTCACATATAACATGTAATCCTAGCTGAATGCGAAGGCATCACTCAAAATGAGCTGTCGCACATAACAGAACGTTCACAAAGTCATGCAATAGTGCAAAATGAAGTCAAGCTTTATTTTATTAGACACAGAGCACATACAAGCTTCAGAGACAAATTGTACCTTAATCAAAAGCCTTTGTCTAGTGTGCAGAACAGAAT
The DNA here is from genome assembly GCA_013436015.1 of Rhipicephalus annulatus. Lineage (NCBI taxonomy): Eukaryota > Metazoa > Arthropoda > Arachnida > Ixodida > Ixodidae > Rhipicephalus > Rhipicephalus annulatus. The sequence continues at coordinate 311,912 of WOVY01000738.1, forward strand.
GCCACTTGCTACAAAAGACCGAAAATAAGACATCAATGGTACGGCATGGAGCTCTAACTACCGATGCATGCATATCAAAGTACAACAGAAGAGCCTTTATTTGCACTTAAAAAAGAACTAATTTTAACACGCTTCAATGCATCACAAAAGCACAGTGCAGTGAAGCATACAAACAGCAAGAAGAGTAGTGCAATGTAGCATGCCTTATTCCTCCAATATACTGAAATAATATATCAATGCACACTACAATTGCCTCATTGATACGCCCCAGTTTGCATGTGTTGTGGCATGCCTTATGCATATTATGCAAGGCTAGTGATATTCTAATGAATGTAATGACAAAACAGTCTTAAGATGGCATTTTCATTCCACAATAACCCTTGTGTGTTCAGACATTCATAATACTGGAGAAACAATAATACAGGAGTGAAAACAATAGGCAAAGTTACAATAGCTTAACAGCGTCACTAGATATTAACCATGCAGAATAATTGATTTAAAGATGTAAAATATCAAGCGCATCACATATGTCTCCCTGAAACAATACAACATCAAAGAACATAAAATGGACACACAAAAGCAGGGTGAAAGAGTAACCACTTACAGCTAGCAGAGGTGGAGCAGCCAAGCTATCATCTGGAGCAATATTTTGGAGCATCATATCTTGCTTATACAGGGAGAAAATTTGAATTTGGAGCAGGTTTCAGGAAAAACAAACGTAGCATTTTTGAGCCTGATATTCAATATTTACACCATTGATTGATATGTGCAGTTTAGCGTCCCAAAACCACCATACAATTATGAGAAACGTCGTAGTGGAGGGCTCCGGAAATTTCGACCACCAGGGGTTCTTTAACATGCATACAAATCTGAGCACACGGGCCCACAGCGTTTCTGCCTCCATCGGACGAGCAGCCACCGCAGCCGTGATTCGATCCCGCGACCTGGGGGTCAGCAGCCTAGTACCATAGCCCCTAGACCACCGCGGTGGGGCTCTAAATTTACAGTAGTACAACAAATTAGACTGAATCACACAAAAGGAAAAATATATGTAGAACTCATTTGACATCCGCTAATTCATTCAAAATATACGAGAGCGCAGCTATTTCAATAAAACACTCTTGAACTGTCCCACAGTGCAAACAATGCTAACCTCCCTATTTACGAACGCTCCTCGACTTGAATCTCGTCCTTATTTGAACAAGCTGAGCACAGCACCACCGCTTGTCTAAATATGATGCTGCGTTTCTCGAGAATCGCTGCAGATTATCACTGATATTGGGTGACTTACTCTGCCTAGAGACTGCGCTGGAATCAATTTTCTCAAGTCAAGGCGAAGCATTTAGTGAAGGGACGTTGTAAAATACGGGGGTAAAACCCACAGTAGTATTTGCCGAGCTTGTCAAACTGTTTGACAGGCGACCCAGAAATTCCAGATATTCGTAAAGGAGGAGCTCAAGGGGGTGGCGAAAAGAAAAAAGTCGCATACGATTTTCCTTATTGTCACTTAAGGCTGCAAAAACCTCATAAATTACTCTGAAAGACGGCCAGCACTCATACTAGTACCCGTTATTGTATGACATCTGCATGGCAGAGTAATATAGGGAAAAAATATTTTGTGCCCTGTGACAGCGAGTATTAGTAGCCACTTCCAAATCATAAAACACTTTTCCGCAGAGCGAAAGCGTACACTGGCTAAAGCGACTTAAAAAGCGTTATGGACGTCATAAAAAAGGGGGGAGAACTTTCTTTTAAACCGTTCTACTCTTTTCTTTTGCAGTGAGGTTAGAATATAGTCAATTAAAAGTTATAATTGCGGTTGGCGCATCTGTATTAGATTGGATGATGATGAACCCGCCTCGATGGTTTAGTTGCCAAGGTACTCAGCTGCAGTTTTCATGCAGGCGAAAATGCTGTAGGCCCATTTGCTTAGATTTGGGTGCACAAGAACCCCAGGCGGCCGAAATTTCTGGAGCTCTCCCCTAAGGCCTCTCATAATCAAATGGTGGCTTTAGGACATTAAACTGCACACATCAATCAATTGGATGGTGATGCACAAACCTATGTTGAATAATGGATTTTATGTTTCTTGATAAAATTAACAATACTGAGAAATAATTGAAGCTGGTTGGGCATTTCATATTGGTTTTGTGCAAAATTAGGAAATTGTATCCAATTGACACAATTGGCGCGCCTGCTGTTCTCTTGAACATGCAAATAGAACACGAAAATAGCATGTAATATTGTGCTACAGACATTAAACATGTGCTGTAAATAGACATGAATGCCTGAATTAAATAGTCAATTTTGCGAGGAAACGACCACACAAAGAAAACACATGGGCAGGATGGGTGCTCACTAGCAGCTGTTTGTAGCATATATTCATAATATAGCATATATTCATACACACAACCTTAAAAAGATGACGAGTCGGCATGAAGTACTGATGGAGTTTGTGCGCCTAACAAACTAGCAAAGTTGCGCCGGTGCATCGCTGGAAATCATCCTGAGCAGCTGAAAGGCTGTAAAAAGAAGCATGCGTGGCCATTCACGAAGTCTGCCACTGAAGTGGTTTACAAAATACCCCTATCGTGCAGAAAGAGACATGTTAGCCAGACGACGAGGCGCTGCGTCAATGATCAAGCGAGGGAACATGCCCTTACGGCAAAGAATAATGATGGTGCCTGTTCAAGAGCGCATGTCACTTCATGTGGATTCACACCAAGAGCAATTTCGAAGGGCTTTCACAAAAGAAACGGGGTATCAATGGCGTTAGCAAAACTTCACTCATCATGTATGAGCTGGAAGCACGGTATCTAGCGATCGTGTGTCCTATAGCGTGATTAGGTAAGGGACGGCCCAAGTAGGTTTCACTTGCGTTGACGAAAAGTGGGTTTATATCAGCCTGTTTCCTTAAGAAATAAACAATTGCAAATGAGTGCCCATCCCGTTTATGTGTTTTCTTTGATGTGTGGTCGTCATTTTGGTGCAATATTGACTAATGTTTAATGCAAACATGCACCAACTATCCCAACAGCGAGTTCTACTAGATATGAACGGCACTGCTGCACCTGTAAACAACAATAGCACGTGCAGCCGCCTTATAACTGTGAAAAAAAGCAGCGTTATACAGTGCCTCAGAGGAGGCACTTTTAATATATTTATTGGTAAATAAAGGGCTTAATAAGCATAGGATCTTTTTCTGTGCTCATGACATGCTGTTGGGGTGATTTCATGCCAAATGCCCGGCCATTTTGGCAACCATCTCAAGTGCATTAGAAAAATATTGTGCTGATTAACTCTATTGAAAGTACTGAAACGGTAGGATATTTCGGAGAGAAAAAATGTTCGGCCACGTGGTTGCCTTCGGAACTTTCCGGAATGTCATTTGGGTGTTTGTGAAACAATTTATTTTAAAAGTACGTTCTATAGCAAACTTGGCCTACATGTTGAGTTAAGGTTCTTGTGTAAGGTGTTTGAAGCTCAGTAATATTATTGCAATTACACTTGCAGATATGCTTCCAAGAATTAATCCAAAATGTGTTATGTTTGCAATTTTTTATTGCAATACTGCAGTTTGTATGAATATCTGAGTAGTGAATACTTACTCGACGCAAGGTATATTTTGAGAAAAAAAATATTTGAGACCTCTCAAGCTGGTGAACTTTATAAAAAATCATAAATTTTACAAAATCGTAATTTTTGTCCATATTGAGATGCTATTTACGCCATGTGGTGGCTCAACTAAAAATTACCTTTACACATAAATTGAAAGCAAATAAACAGTTATTTTCATGTACCATCATTATATTTTTTTGTTTTAAGGAAGAAAATATTTTTTTAGCATTCTATTGGTGCCTATCTTCCCACTTGGTCATACGACAGCTGCCGCCTTGAAATTCCCTATTTTCATCAATGGGGAAAGTTGAAAACTTATTCTCTTCCTTAAAACAAAAAAATGTAATGATAACGATTGGCATATGAAAATACCCTTTTTCTTTCCTTCGATTTAGGTTTGAAGGTCATATTTGTTTGGACCACTCGACAGTGCAAATCGCGTATCAATATAGACGAAAATGACGATTCTGCAAAAATTGTAGTTCTTTTCTCGTAATGTTTAGCAGCTTAAGAGGTCTCGTAATATTATTTCATCAAAATATACCTTTTGTGTAGTTAGTACTCATTACTTAGACATTCATAGAAAGTGCAGTACCACAATAGAAAAATTCAAATATAAGACATTTTGGCTAAGTTCTTGAAGGCATGGTAGACAAAGAAATTGCTTAATAGCGCAAACAACAAGAAGGGAAAGAAGAGACGAGAACAGAGCCCTGAACAAATAACCAAAGTTTATTGCAAACCAACTGCAATATATAGAAAACAATCTGCGCATATCCACGCATCATAAACATAATCACACATACATGCACCGTACGGCCTACCTTATCAACAACCGTTTATACAAATGGACCCCAGATAACTAACTTCACAGCAGTTAAGAAAAATTGAGGGTACGCTAAAACAGGAAGCACCAAGTTGTTGAATATAGAAGGCTTCACTAATCTAGTGCTCACGCCGATTTTTACATCCCCCGTGATGAAACATTTGTCAAGAGTTGGCTGACAACAAGACTTATTACAATGGTCTGCCAAATGGCTGGGAAAGAAACCTTTTAGAGAGTTAGCGTGCTCCCTCAACCGATCTCATTCATGCATCGCCCTGTTTGGCCAATGTCCACAACTAAATAATATCTTGTAGAGAATTGCTAAAGCACATTCAACATGGCACATAGCTAGTTTCTTAGTGCATGCTTCTTTCTTAGGCCCTTCGCTGTCGACCCTGCGACATAGGCCAGTGAGCTTGTCGCGTGCGCAGAACGCAACTCTTACACCTATTTTTCCAGCGACCTTCTTTAGCCTATGGGAAACTTCGCGTACCTAGGGAATAACAGCCTTGCTAGAATGAGGCTTGTTGAGTTTGCTGTTGCTTAGTGTCTTATCAGGCAATCTTAGTGACGTTTCGAGAGTCTTGGCAATAGAAGTTAGCAGGGGATTAAAAAAGCCTGCTTGTTGAAGGCGGTGAACTTAGAGCGAGAAACTGCACTCTATGTGGCGGTGACAAGAGCCAGTTAGAATTGCCTTTAGGCAGGAAAAAGCGATGCTTCACTTGACTAGCTTAGAATGGGTGGACGTAAAAAAAATGCTTTTCCTTCAGCAAGGTTTGTACCTCCATTATACGTGGTCAACCAAAAAAAGCATTTTCAGGTCTAGACATTGTAACTTGTCGTCATGAATTAAACTCCGACTTTAATTACAGTTGATTCATTTCACGCCAAAAAAAGTCAAATATCTCACCGATGCAGATGTGCGCATTGGCTCATGTTTAGCACCGGTTCTTTGTGACCTTTTACTCGCGCGGTATGAAAGAAGCCTCATGGCTAACTTTGATCACACGAGTACAGTTAAAGTGTTTGGCTACGTTGACGACTTTTTAGTGTTTTTCCGCATCGATCAATCTGACCCTCGGTGAACCACCCATGAGATATTTTACGTTTTCGGACGTGAAATGAAGAAACTAGAAATAACGTCGGAGTTTATTTATGACGACAAGCAACGATGTCTAGAATTAGAAATGCTTTTTTTTGTTGATCATGTATGTTGGCGGTACGAGCCATGCTCAAGAAAGAACCTCCTTTTTACGTCCACCCATTCTAAGCTAGTCAAGTGAAGCATCGCTTTTTCCTGCCTAAAGGCAATTTTAACTGGCTGTTGTCACCGCCAGATAGAGTGCAGTTTCTCGCTTTAAGTTCACCGCCTTCAACCAGCCGGCTTTTCTAATCCCGAGCTAACTTTTATTGCCGAGACTCTCTTAATGTCACTAAGAGTGCCTGATATAGACAAAGCAACAGCTAACTCAACAAGCCTCATTCTAGCAAAGCTGTTATTCCCTACGTACACGAAGTTTTCCAAAGTATAAAGAAGCTAACTGGCAAAATAGGTGTAAGAGGTGCGTTCTGCGCACGCGACAAGCTCGCTGGCCTATGTCGCAGGGTCAACAGCGAAGGGCCCAAGAAAGAAGCATGCACTAAGAAACACGCTATGTGCCATGTTGAATGTGCTTTAGCAATTCTCTACAAGATATTATTTAGTTGTGGACATTGGCCAAACAGGGCGATGCATGAATGATCGGTTGAGGGAGCACGCTAACTCTCTAAAAGGTTCTCTTCCTAGCCACTTGGCAGACCATTGTAAGAAGTCTTGTTGTCAGCCAATTCTTGAAAAGTGTTTGATCATGGGGGGATATAAAAATCAACACGATCACGAGATTAGTGAAGCCTTCCACATTCAACAACTCTTGCTTACTGTGTTAGCGTACCCTCAATTTCTCTTAACTGCTGTGAAGTTAGTTATCTTGGGTCCACTTATACGACCGGTTGTTGATAAGGTAGGCTGTATGGTGCATGTATGCGCGATTCTGCTTATAGTGCATGGTTATGCGCAGATTCTGTATTCTATATATTGCAGTTGGTTTGCAATAAACTTTGGTTGTTTGTTCAGCGCTCAGCTCGTCTCTTCTCTCCCTTCTTGTCGTTTGCACTGTTAAGCACTTTCTTTGTCTACCATACAGCACCAACCAGTCGTATCAAGCACTTTGTTAGTCTTGGAGGTGTATGTTCCGGTGAAATCGCACTAATATTACTGCGCTTCAAACACTTTACACATGAACTTGTACTTAACATGTAGACAAATTTTGGTATAGAAGCAAGGAGCAGTACTTTTAAAATAAAATTTTGCACAAACAAGAATAAAACGACATTCCGGTAAGTTCATAAGGCAACTACGCAACCAAAAACTTTTTCTTTCGAAAATATTTTACAGTTTCACTGTTTTCAATGCAGTAAATCATCACAATTTGTTTTGAATAGATTTGAGATGGTCGCTAAAATAGCTGGGATGTTTGGTGTGGAATGACCCATTAGTGAATTAGCCTTTTAACCTGGAGACATCAAGGCCATCTCCAGTTTATCATACAACTCTAACATTATGCATAATACACAGTTTTCTACATGCACTGCTGTTAATCTGACTGGCAAACTGGTACTCATATTGGAAAAATAAATAGATATATAGGACACATAGCTTGAGATGAAGCCTTTTCCATCAGAACAATGTTCCTAAAATGTAGAAGATATTTGGTGCACTCTATGAGTAGCGTCCACCGCTGCTGCAACCCTTTGAGTGAGGCCGTGAGCTCGGAACAGCTGTTTTCAGGATGTGATGAAGAGTGCACTGCATCGTCAGCACCCAGTCCATCGTAGAAGATGTAGTGTGGTTTCCTTTCAACATTCTGCATGTAAGAGATGCACAACATTCAACTAAGCATTTAAAAAATACTGTGAACAATCAGAACCTCATTATGATGTGTCATATAATAAAAAACTCCAGCTTCCCCACTTTCAGCTTTACCACTATTCACTTTCACGTTTACAAGCATCTGTGCACATTAGTGTACGAATGCAAGTGCCATGTTTGAGTCTACACCATGGTGGTGCTGAAAAAGTGCTTCTCTCTTGAATCATGCACCTACCAAGAAGTTTGAAATATACTGGGATGCTCAAATTTCAGCCTTTATACCAAGTTTTCTTGCTTAGCTAGAACACCCTAACCACTAGGCCACTACAATGGGTGATACAAAAAATTATATAAACCCATTCAGAAAAAAAAAGTTGCAATATTTATCATTTATTTGAAGGATCGTTTTGTAGACATGTACACCACAGATGTACAATCTACTGTGTAAAACTAGTGTAAAACATCGAGCAAGCCCCAATCTGAAAAAATCAACAGCACTTATAAAATGACAACTGCTGCTGGAAACACAGCACTGTGTATTTGTGGAAGCTAACCTCTAAATTTCGTCTCCAGTTACATAAATTTGGTGTACTGGATAATTTTATAATATATTTTTCACGGGTTGCTTATTGGTCAACAAAATAACTTTAGGCCACGAGTAAAACGAACTACTCTCAAAAATCAATAAGACGTGCTAATCTTATTCTTCAAGTGCATGCATAAGCAGCTCATTTGCAGTTGAACTTTTTTAAATCATAAAAACAGCCGTGCAACAGATAATGTATCACAAGTAAGTTAAATATATGCTCATTAAGCTCTGAACTGCTGGACTATAATATAATAAAAAATGCAGGACTTATTGGAGAAGTAGCTAACAGGAATATATGCATGGAGGGCTTATTAGTTGGATCAGTGTGTTTACATTCGTAAGGATGAAACCTGCACAGAAAAAATGCATGCAACATACAAGAGCTGTTAGGTCTGCCTGCTTTCATTTACAGCCACCTGTGTCACCATCCTCATTTTGTTTTTCGCGAGCGTGTTCTTTAGTGGCTAACTATGCCTACACCATTATCATCTGTGCTGTATCAGTCTAACTGAAAGATTTCTGTGGGTGTTTGTTGGTACACTTTGGCAAAGCTTTCATATGTAACCACAGCGCCAACACGCTACACCAAAATATACAGAAATATTCTATTCTACAATATTCGATGTGCCGCACTGCAACGGTGCAAAAATGCAAAAAAATGTGTGCAATTGAGTGCGGCTGTTCAATCCTTTATTAAAGCAGATCAATATTTCTATATCCTGATTATCTACGATATAGTAGTATAAATATAAACAAACCTAACAAGGCATAAAAAGCGCAAATTGCTGACCAAACAAGGTACATATAAATTCTTTGGTTAGCTGCACGATATTTAACAAAACACATGCCATGCCGCTGCAAAGCCTAGACACCAAAGGGTTATTGATACAAATTTTAAGTATTTGAATTGTTGCTTTAAATAGCGTATTTACTAGCATTAAAAACGCACCCCTATCTTCAGTCACTGAAATCTAGATTTTTTTCTCCCACGTATTAAAAGCGCCCCATTTGTCCACTGCAGTGCCGCTAACTGACAACTGGCGCCTCTTTTACCGTTGATCTGCTTCGTTATTATTATTATTATTATTATTATTATTATGCCATTTTTTTCGCCCACCTCGGCTCGCTCAGCCCCCCCCCCCCCCCTCCCTTGTTTTCTCACCCGCTGCCGAATGCCGTAAGGTTTATCTGCGCGGGGCACATCCCCCCGTTTTCTTTAACCATGCGCCAAAGCAAGGTTCACGAACACTGCGACTGTTGAGACATCGCAGCTGATAAGCACAGAGCGAGCGAAGGTCACGACGGCGCCAAGAGAGGGTCGCTTCCTGCAATTACGAGTATCGCGGGCACATCGGGCGTTGGCAGGCAGGCACGCACTTCTGCACTTCGTTGTTTGCATGCATGAAAGCTTACCTTTTCAGCAATAGCACGAAATCCAAAAGCGTTCTCCATGTAGCTCCCTGCGTACACTCCGCTCATTGCTTGATCGGAAACACTCTGCTTGCGGCGTGCACAAGCTTCAACGAAAGCCGTTGACAGAGGACTCACACTCCGCCGCACTGAAGTTGTTCTGTACTTGCCGACGCGCCACAGATTGCAGTGACTCGTACTGCATCTACTGTAAGCGTGAGTTGAACCGCGCAAGCCGTATAAGTACACATCCTGGACAAAGCAAGTGAATAGTAAAATAATAAACCACCGTCAGCGTACAGAAAACACGCACACGACATGTTACCACCCAATTCAAAGTCTGCCTGTTGACGATGGCGATGCGCAGTTGCCCCGAGACTTCAAAACCGAAACCGAAAGTGATAGCAGTACCGTTTTATGATATAATTTCCAAGCTATGTGAAGCCTCCAACATATAGTGTAATATTTTATGCTTCACAACATATTTATTTGCTAGCAAAGCTTCGAAGTCGTTTTTTTTTTGCCACTGACGTGTGCAGGCGGCAAATGCGTAGCCTTCGTAATGCACATTTTTCTTTTCCCAAGTGAGGCGTGATTGTGGCGTTGTTTCGACATTTTGGAGTCAAAATTTGTTACTTGTGCAACATAGATATAAATAAAAAGTTAGTGAAGGGCGGCGGGGAGGTTGTTCCATATTTGACACATCTCCACTCCTTTCTTATGTTTGTTTGAGGAGCTTTTTTTATTCAAAATGGGGCAAATCTGGAACCGAAAAAAGCTCAACTAACGCTGCCTTGGCATACACATGCTATCAACGTTTTTCTAGAACAGTGATAAGTTTAAATAATGTTTTAATATTACTGTTTTAGAGGAAAGGTGAACGTATGTATGAGCCAATTGAGTGTCATTGGAGCTACTTTCGGGTCAGGATTTGGTCCATTTCGCACAAAAAAAAATGAAAGCTTCCGATTTGGTTTCTCAAGTGTGCAACCACAGGCAAAAATGTACATGCAAATGGGTCAGGCCCCCTTTTTTTCTCTTTCTATCCCCCTGCATGCATAAATCCCAGCAACAGCCCCGCTGTGCCATTAGCTTCTTTTAAATAACACTCTGCCATTCAGCAAGAACCTGGGGACTATGCTTTTTTTACCGACAAAGTATGAATGACGCTTGCTTTTATTTCAAGTCTTAAATTGTGTGTGAGCATAGCAATGTGCGATTATCAGTTCATTGTAACGCTACAGTAACAACTATCAAATACAATGCTGCAACTAGTCAACTATTCTCCATTCTTGTGGCACGGGTACATTGCGCTAGTGTTGTCTACGATGGTTCACGTGTGTATTAAGGGACGCGCAAGCGTTCATATCAAGGATATAAAAAAAGAACAATAAGTGCCCACAGAGTGGTGAATACCATTGTACGAGTTCACCCGTGCTTAGCGGATGTGCGCTAAGCTTGTCCTGCGGCGCGGCATGCGTGCACAGCAGCTGCATTAGAGTAAGCTTAGCCTGTTATTTGTAAACATGCCTAGTTCCACGGCAATGCGAATGCTGCAAACATTCAATTTGAACTCATCCATGTTTATAGATCTGAATATAACTCACTGAATAAATCAGGGACTTGTGTTTTGATGTGAATTACTTCAGTGTAAGGAAATATGTGGACCCCCATTGAAAAAAATGGGTCGTATCTGCATGTTGGTGGGTGAGTGGGTAATCGTTTCATGTTATGTTTAAGCGCAACATAATCTCTTTTACCGATGTCTCTGTGAGAATTAGGGAAGAATGGATATGAGCGGCAGCAAAATATTTTTAGTAAGAATCCCAAAAACGTAACCCATGAATTAAATCGTTGAACATGTGAGAAATGTTCTGAATAATGTAAATAGGGGTGGCATAATAAATATAATACATAGCACGATATATTGTGGCGAATGATACGGGAAACGAAAACAAAGGCCACAACATCGATATTTTCACCAGAACTTCGGCATGCGGTTTGATTGCATCCATTGAGATTTGCTATGTATTGATGCTCTAAACTATATGCATATATGATAGGTGTAAATTCAAGGAAACACCCTTGGGTGTAATTTGCGAACATACATCTATAGTACACCTAAACATTACAAATGGGTGTACAATAGGTGTAATTACAGAAATTACAGCCGTGCGGATAAGTTTAGCAGAAAAAATAGGTGTAAGATGGGTGATTTATTGAAAAATCCACCCTTGAGGGTGTAAAATGATTTGCAGTGTACTCTGATGGAGGGCAATCGAAGGGAATCTTCCAATGGGACACACGCCCTCCCGCTGGAGCAAATGACAGGGTCAGAATGGGACGCGATGCGTTCGTATCTCTTCTTGCATGAGCTGGACCGCACTGGGCACAGCAATGCTACGCTGATCAGCTTCCGTTGGTGCGCCCGCAGTTAGCACCACTTTATGGCATGGGGTGCCTGCAACTTCCAGTCGAACCCACCGCTTTTGGCGAAGTAGGAAAAAAAACCGCACATCTACCCGAATTGAATGATGACGAGTGGCAGAAGCTCGGTCCTAAGGCCTATAATGTCTACGTTGTGTCCCCGACTAGAATAAAGGACGGCAGATCTACAGACGGACGGATGGATGGATGGATAGATGGAGAGATGGACGCACGGATGTATGGACGAATGGACACACAGACGGAAAGACCTATGGACGGACTGACGCATGGATGGACAGAGAGCTGGACGGCGCAGGTGATCATGTTATGTGCTGTCATATACTTGATTGCTGTACACAAAACATAAGTTTATTTTTTACAGAGATCTCGTTTTATGTTGTGCAGTGCTTCAGTTTCAGTTTCGGTTTTGTGGAGCGGGAGGTATGACAAAAAGGCTTGGCCCTGGGAGCATTCCCCCCTAAAAGTTGTTCGCAACGGAGCTGCTGTAAATCTGTCAATAGAAAATCCAGGGAGCACTCTCAATCCGCGAATAGAACAGACGTGCTCCGCATGAAGCTGAAGAAGTGCAACAGCAAGTGCTCGAAATTGGTCATTTTAAACGAAATACTTATATATTGCGCAAGTACATCTTACACAAACGCCGGGTGCAATATCACGAAGACGGCAGTAACAGACCTAGGAGGTTAAACTTTTTTGTATAGTTCTTCTAATATACACAACCTTAAAAAAATGGTTCACGATTCAGAGTATTATGTTCTCTACTACACGAGAGCACTAAACTCTCTCTGTGTTTGCAAAATATGTTCGACGATTCAGAGTGCGATGTTTTACTCTACTATGGGAGGCTGCCCAGGTAAACCGAATTGCAACAGTTTGGTGAGACCTACAACACCACCTTCTGCTGGATCATGCCTTTAAAAGAAGTGTTCAACAATTATGAGTATTTACTTGACTATGGGATAGCAAAAAGCATCCCGTTGAAGGTGGTCTACCTCAGCGGAATCAACAGGCACGCGAGGCTACATGACTCAACCGACTACAGTCACCCCCTTTTTTGTGTGATGTATGACTTCCAAGCACATGTCAAATAACTTAATACTTTATACCTCCGAAGATCCATAAAATATGCTTTTGAAAACCCTGTAATTACTTTGTTCTTGCATTGGGAACAGCCACAAAGTGCGAAAGCATGTATAAATGATATTTTGTTTTTCAAGAGTGGCACCTTCAGTGCAAGACAACCTATACCCTCAAGCAGGCTATACGCGCTCAATAGTCTCATGTGGTGATTGGTATGGCGCACCATGTAGCAGTCGTACCTCTAAACATTGGCTTCCCGTTTTAGAAATTTCGTTTACATCTGAATGTTTGAAGCAAGAAAAATCACAGCATATTCATGGAGGGAATGATGGTGAGTAGGCGAATGTCTAGATGTTCACCGGTAAATCCGCTAATCTACCGTGAATTTTTCTCCCATCATCCAAGATGGGACTAATAGTGTGTGTTTATGTCTGCAAAAAAATTTTGTTTCATTCGTAATTTTAGTGTGTCCGTCCATCCGCCCGTCCGTCCGTCTGTTTGTCTGTCTGTCTGTCTGTCTGTCTGTCTGTCTGTCTGTCTGTCTGTCTGTCTGTCTGTCTGTCTGTCTGTCTGTCTGTCTGTTGGTTTATCAAAAGAACTCGGACGATGAGAGTGATGCGAGTGATGCGAGCGCCATCTAGTCAACAACTCGCCTACTAGGGGCGGCTACGACAGACAACTACGACAGACAAGCCTACGCATTAAAAACCCTGAATCAAAACCCAACCCCAGAAAGACAAACTATGAAGAGCGGAGCTCTTGAAGAAAGCTTTTTGTTGTGCCGGGTTATGGTAGCTATCCACCTTAGCCAGGTGGTGCGTACTGAAACAATCATCATCACGAATCAGCACGTGCTTTCCTTCTCTTCTTTTTTTTCTCCGTCACCTCACCGCGGTGGTCTAGTGGCTAAGGTACTCGGCTGCAGACTCGCAGGTCACGGGATCAAATGCAGGCTGCGGCGAATGCATTTTCGATGGAGGCAAAAATGCTGTAGGGTCGTGTGCTCTGATTTGGGGGCACGTTAAAGAACCGCAGGTGGTCGAAATTTCCGGAGCCCCCCCACTACGGCGTCTCTCATAAATATATGGTGGTTTTGGGACGTTAAACCCCACATATTATTATTATTCTATCTCTCCGTCACCTTCTTCGTCGTTTGCCTCGCTTCCAAAACACGGGCATGGACTTCACGATGCGGCCTGTAATAATTTTGATGGGTGCAAGGAGAAAACGAGTACATAAAAAGAAATAGAGAGATAAGCAGAAAAAAATGAAAGGAACAAAGAATCTTGCGATAAAAATTTTTATGAGGCGGCGGGGTTTGAACTAGTGTACCATTATGCGTGCGAACGCGATGGGGTGCAGGAATGGGGAAGAGGTGTCATTGCAGTCCACCTCCTTTCCCCGTTTTTTTCTCACTTGCTCACAAGGTAACACTCACGGGGACAGTAGAAGGAAAACGGAAGACACGGCACTCAGGACTCAGCAAGTGTTGCAAATCAGCTCCGTTCCGTGTTCGTCATTTTCCATCCATTGTTATCGATAGTTTTGTACTGTAACCGTGTGAAAAAAAATTATTCCCGACCCAACTTGCGATTTTGCTACAATACTATAGGCCATCTTGATTGGTGCCCATAAGTATGAAAAAAAAAAGAGTGAGTTTTGTCTCATACTAATGCAACCACAGGCTGGGAACATGCGTGCACCTCGTATCAAGACTTTCCGCTTCTCTTGTGTGCCTGGTTTCATTATTCAAGGACATTTCAGCCCCTATCTCGAGGTCTAACTCCCACTGATTTCTTCCCAAAGCTTTGCCGGACCATGCTTGACTTGATGATCCAGTTATCCCCTTTCGAATATCTGTTTCACTCATCCAGGCTAAGCATAACTCAAAAGGCGATGCTTTATGCTTAGAGAAAAAAAACTATTTCAGACTTTTCTATGTGTGTTTCAAGCACCGGCTTGGCTTCACGACAGAATACTGGACTATCATGCAAGGACCCCGGTTCAAATTCTATTGCTATCCTAAATATTTGTTTCTCTTTTGGTTTTTTGTGTGTGTTTTTGGTATCATTAAGCGTGATAGCGGTTACGGACACCGGCACCGGCGTACAATTACGTCACCAAGATCGGCAATTGTTGCGATTTTATAACAGCTCTCACTGTAAAAGAAATAGCGCATATAAAGTGTTTTGTACTGAAGTATTGGGAAGTACGCATTTTCGCCCCATTTGCGTAAATCAGAAAAAAAAGTACGGATGTTTGACAAGCTACACCGGTGCTATACGGTGGGCTTGACGATGAGACTTTTGCAGAAGGAAAACGAAGCCTGTGGCCTCGCCCATCATGAACCCATCAGCCCAGAAAGCCACGCGAACTTTTTTACTTGTCGACTTGATCTGCTTCCCCAGGTCTGCGCTTGCTTTTCCTAGTCCCTCTCGTTTATTTCCTCTGTCACTCTTTCCAGCACTCTATCCTTCTCCCACAGTGCCGGGTACAAAAGCGGACGCGCGTCTGGTTAACCAAATAAAACTTTATGTAGAGCTGTAGCTGGTAGCTCGTCATATTGTAAGCAAATTTAGCGCCACGTGGGAATTCCTGGAAACACTCACACATTCACACTCGCTTCCACACAAGAAGTCCTTTGTGTGGTGTGTGTTTATCATGCGGAAGCGAGTGCAAATATGCGATTATTTCTAGGGAATCCCAAGTGGCACTAAATTTGCTTACAACGTGTGTCCGGTTAACTTCATTAACTTTTGCTCCATCTCTGTTTGTCTCTTTGTGGCCGCAGTACACTAGTCCACTGCTGGTATATGTTACACTATAAGAGTCTCAAACACGCAGCCCGCGGCTTCGTAAAGAATAAAGTTTTGTTACCTAGGCAAAGAGTGCTCCATTATCTTCTCGTGTATTGTGCTTAATAGCGCTTTGTTCGGGTATGCTACAAAGACGGGATTGGTCTACAGCCTTTATTTTCGTCAGGCAGCCCATGCGTTCATTATGAGCTAGAATATCGCCTTTGGATGGAAACTTGATCTCGCAGTCCATGTCCAGAAGTTATTGATTGTAGACAATGGTGTAAATGAGGACGGGCAAGGGGTCAGTGTGGTCCTGAGTCCCCTTTTATTTATTGTGGACACCCCTTGAATGTCCCCCTTGAGGTTTACTTCTAAAACACTTTGTTTTTTTATTACCTGACAGTTAAGTATACTGCGTTCAACTTTTTCAAAGGCTTTTTATTTTTTGGTGTGCACCTGTGTTCAATATCCCTCAACTGTGTTAAACTATAAAAAGATCACAAAAACCGTTATTCTGAATTAAAAAAAAAGGCTGATTAGAAGAAAGCGATTGCTCTTGCTGTGACTCCCTTATTTTATTTTAATACAGAGCAACATCTTTTTTTCGTGTTAAAAAATACAACCCATATTTATAAACACAAAATGGCAGAAATAGTTTGATGCGTGTCCCCCCTGTGATTTTTTGTATCTACGCCCCTTAATGGGAAGAGAGAGGAGAGAGATGGTATGAAGAAAGGCAGGGAGGTTAACCAGAAAGCAAGTGTTTAGTTTGCTACCCTGGGCTGGGGAAGGGGAAATGGGAGAACGTTTGTAACGTTTTAGTGTGTTTGTGTGCTTTCGCTTCCGTCCCACTCTCTTTCTCTCATTCCCTTTTCCTGATTGGGGAAATTAAGTATCGATATTTTCCGAAAACTGGCGCGAGATTTTTTTCAAAAAAGATCTATATAGTCGATAATAGAAAGGCATTCTTTCAAATAGCAATGCTTGGGGACGTTTTCTTCAAACTCAACCCCCCCCCCCCCCCTACTATGGTCACTGCCCGGCCTTTGTGCGACTGAATTTCGTAACTCAGGCTCACTAGCTGGGTTCAGTTGAGACCCCAGCGTTACACAAGGCCTATTAGCAGTACGTACTTCTGCCTCTTTCCTCTCTCTTTCACTCCCGCAGTCCCCCCTCTACGTGTAAGGTAGCTTACCGCGGGCAATGTGTCCAGTTAACCTGCCTGCATTTACTTCCTTTTCCCTCCCGTTTCCCCGTCCAGCGAGAAGATGCGACAAAAGCGATGCGTAAATGGACTGGGGTTAAAGATTCTTGACGTGAGGGATCGTGCCGATATCGCATCATAGATTCGCAAGAGTACGCAAGCATCCGAGGCCATGATCTTTAACCTCAGTTCGCTATATTTGCTCGGGAGCATAAATGTCGGCGTATTATTACCTCCACATTACGGCGACCCAGTTGCGTGCTGGTCGAAGTCGCGTGCGGACTCCGTAGAAACCTGTATGCGATATGACGATTTCTCGGCCTCCTTTACAGGATGCCGTTGTGGGCCATTCAGTAAGGCCGCTTCGAAAATCATAGGCTGTATTAAGTATTCGGGCCTGTGTGTACTTACTTGACTTCATTTTTCATGAATGCTTGTCACGACCGAGTCGTCGCAACAATCTTTATTTTTTATTTTTTCAACGTGGATTTACTCCAACCCCACAGTAGGCAGAAACCTCTATCTGCCTAATACATAACCACTTCTTGGACATATGAATAAGCCAGATAAAGTGAAAGGGAGAAAGAGAAAGAGAACAGGATGTAGGAGGAGGAGGGTAACTAGAGAAGTACATAGTTGTCAATGTAAGCACACCGACAAAAGCAAAAAAAAAGGCACCATTTCTGTGTGCACTCAAAAGGCGTATATGTGTTGCCGGAGGCGAGGTCGCATTCTTTATTGTGTGGTCGACCTGTGTGCCGGTTGTGTTTGGCTCGCAAGGAAAATAAAAAAGCGACGCCTGAGTAAACAGCGGAAGCGCCCCCAAACGAACGTGGCGAGCCGCTCTTACGAAGTTTATTATGCACCCTGAAAGCCCAACGGCCAATGGGAACGCGCCACTTTGGTTTCCGTCGCGTAAACATGTCTCCCTCCGCATACCCTCTTGCCCTCTTCTCTATAACCGCCATTTTTGTATCGCCTTCCTTACTTTAGGTTTTTGTCCCTTCACGGCGTATAGCCTGAATTATATTGTTGAAGTATGTAGAAACGTCGGCAGCGGCTGCGTTTATGGGAGCTAGGTTCTGCAAAAAAGTGCCTTCATAATACATTGCTGAACTTTTTCGTTGTTTTCCACAGTTCAAGTTCTCTTTGATACCGAACTAAGCCCTATTTTCATTCATTTTATTCGTTACTTTTTTGTTGGCGTTGCATAAAGGAATGTGTTGTGGTGCGATATGTCTTCGCAGTTAAGTCTGCATAATTAATATGGGGATTTGACTGGCGGAACATGGGAGAGGCCTTTCAGGTAGATGTTCTGTGGGCCTTTGTCCTGCAGTGGAGATAGTCAGGCTGCTGCTGCTGACGATGATGACGATAATAATAATAATAATAATAATAATAATAATAATAATAATAATAATAATAATAATAATAATAATAATAATAATAATAATAATAATAATAATAATAATAATAATAATAATAATAATAATAGTAATAATAATAATAATAATAATAATAATAATAATAATAATAATAATAATAATAATAATAATAATAATAATAATAATAATAATAAAAATAATAATAATAATAATGAATTAATATGGGATGAACAGCAATGGTCTAGGGGGCGTGCGGCTGCAGGAAGAATGTATTTTCACTGTTTCCTTTTGTGCAGTAGGCCTTTAAATAGAAATAGGACGCGAGGTCACTTCAACTTTTCAATGAGGGTCCATTCGTAATTTCAAAAACGAAAACCACGAAGTTCTTTTGTCTTTCATTAGCCAAAGAATTAAAGTATGTTCCTCAAACGTTTTTCAGTCAAGGGAGCTAGATGCCATAGAAAGGCACGCAAAATAACCAGAAATCCAAATTCACTTTCCTGGCCGCACACTGATGCACACAGGTAAACCCAAACCAAGCGAGACGGCATTGTTGTTCGTGCCTCGAGAAACTTTTTGCTGCTCGCTGCAAAGTGTTTGTCTGACCATGTGTCCTCTCTTTACAAGTGTTAATGTTAAAAACCAAGTTTTCTTTAGGTTGAACTAGAGCCTTTCTTTTGAAAGAGTCCGTTGCACCAGCAACCATAACACTATATATATAATGGACATGAAGCCTGTTGACAAAGATCTCCTGTCTCGGGAGACCGCGCACAGAAAGACATCAGTGCAAACGCTCGTACTTTTTCCTTCATTACTCTGCGAGCAAGTTTATGAGCTACAGTCGTGTGTTTCTCTTTGAACAACCCCGTTGGCCAAGGTTCAAGCGCTTTCCTCTTATGTCCCTCGTTGGCGACCTCGAGGAGGAAGCAACAAAAGGGAGAAGGCAGGGAGGTTAACCAGAAAGACATCCGGTTGGCTACCCTACACTGGGGGGTTAGGGAGGCGACCTCGAAAAACACACAATTCTAAGCATTGCTCATTTAGGAAGAAATTCCGGAAGTAGATTACTTTTGCTCGTAGCTTTGTTACAGTGGCGGCATTCTCGAACTGTGTTGAGCAATCGCTTGTAAATAGGCTGTAACGTTTCATTCCTTTTAGGGGCGAAGCTCCTTAGGGCGTGGGCTGTGCGTCCCCTGTAGCCTGTATGTAGCCACCTCTAGTTTAGTTCTTGCAGTGTTCACTAGATGGCGGTACCGTCCCCTGTATGTAACCACCTCTAGTTTAGTTCTTGCAGTGTTCACTAGATGGCGGTACCGTCTCCTGTATGTAGCCACCTCTCGTTTAGTTCTTGTAGTGTTTACTAGATGGTGGTACTTGTAGCTGATGATGAAAAGATGCAAGATGTTATAAACTAGAAAGCGGTACTTGTAGTTGATGAAAGACGCGAGATCTTATAAAATAGGAATGATGTCGCATATGGCGCGTGTCATTGGTTGAAGGCAATTGTTCGATTTAGTGCGGCGACGTACGCTAGGGGGAACGATGTAATAAAATCGAGTGGGCAAAATGTACAGAGGATTCATGGTTTACCAGGTTTACCTCCGGAGCTTCGCCCACTCATCATCATTCACTTCGTGGATATGGCGGAACTTTTATTTTGTGTGTGTGTGTGGGAGGAGGGGGTAGGGCATGCGTGCGTGCGTGCGTGCGTTCGCATCCGTACGCCTTTTCAGTCCTCCTTCTAAAGTGACAGTACTCACGGCTTCCACACCATCCCGTGCGCAAGGCATCACCAGCGTAATCTATAAACAAATAGAAAAGACAGGCGACTTTTAAGCCTGCGCAACTTTAAGATACGCCGGGAGGGGGTGCCCTAAGCAGCGGCGCTGTTTAAACAGTCACAACAGAGGACCCGAAAAAGGCAGACTCCTTATGCCAGAAGGACGCGACAGCACACAGATCCAAAAGACAACATGCAAATATCGGCTTGCGTCCCGGCGCAGTCGTACGGTCTCTGAGCGGACAAACCAGGCGAAAGAATGTCGAGCTGGGACAAAGTGGCTGAGTGAGAGAAACTAACATATGTAAGAGGACGGGGAGTGTGCAGGGGACGGTTAAAACACAAAGCGTTTTGTCTGGTCTGGACATGACCTTACGAGAAAACGATGCTGTTTCCATTCGCTCGCTAATGAACGACGCCAGGATGCACGCGCAAGATAACCGAGCTGCCCTGGTTGCGGCTCTGAGAAACCGTGGACAGATGCAGACCGGCGAAGCGGAGCGGTTGTACTCCGGATTCCACAATGCAAGGGACTCTGTCGTTTTTTTTGTTTTTTTTTTTGTCGCGTTAGAGGAGGTGGCGCAAATTGGATACGTTGGAAGAGACACTAAATTTCACGGTATGAACAAGGAGCAGAAGCCTGAGCTTTACGGGCAAGTTAAGTAGGTGAATATGCTACGTTTATTATGTGCTGCGTCATGGATATGTTACGTGACAATATATGCGACAATATCCATAGTCAGCCTGTACTCTACGATTTGATAGTTGGAGCTATCCTGCTCGGAAAGTTTAACCCCCCCCCCTTTTTTTTCTCAAGTACTTTTATCTGTTTTGTTGACCACCAATGAAGGATTCTGTGATTTGTGGTCACCGAAGCTAACAGGTCAAGCTCGTTCACCTGTGCAGATTGGGCTAAGCGCCATATTCATACCGTACTTGAGCGTCCTGGAGGTTCTCTCCACATGAATAGGACAGGGGGCTAGACGCCAAAAAGTTGGGTTGGTCCTGCTGGCCATGTTCTGCCGTGTCTAGGTAAATATTACCTTTAGGTCATCAAGAAGGGACACGTAAGGAAGCTATAAGAGAAGAATGATGACAGTGCTGAAATAACCTATTGAAAACGCTGATATATTAGGAAAACGGAACCAAAAAGTCTAGTCATTTGTCCATTAAGCCAGTATGGTGATGATGGTTGAAACGACGTTTCCATTGTACTGTGCCCAAACGACTTTATAGTGGACTCGCTCACTGGATTTCGTGCCGACCGGTTGTGCCCCCGCGATCTCCGACGACAGCGCAGCTCTGGCTGACTGGCTCGCCCTACGCCATCTCCTGCCGCCGACAAGAGCTTTCGCTGAGTGGTGCCCCGTCCTCGGACTCCTGCGACCATGTCGATCTTTCCTATCTCCTCTTTACATCCCTCGCTTTCTGTCATTTGCTGTCCCTGCGCCTCACTCTCTCTTCCCCCTATCTATCTCTCTACTTTTATTGCTATCATTTTAATCCCTCCTTACCCCCATCCCTCGTGAACTACTGTTGAGGTGTCGCACTCTGATGCAGACAGTTACGGGGCTCACTTTTCTCTTTTCTTTTTAAGAATCACATAACAACTTTACAATTTTTGCGTGATAATGCATGCACTCTGTAAAGCATTTAGTACTACTCTAAAGGCTTTTCCTTAGATGTTTCTTGTTTATAACTGCACTCCGACAGTCTGTCTATATGGGCAACAACATTATTTGAAAGTAAGTGTACCTCTTACGCTCTTCATGACACCTATGACACATTATCATGCATTATTACTGCAATATTTCATGTTGCATTGTGCAGGATGCGAACATGACATCTGTGTTTGTGAAGCATGAAAGCTACTTTCACTGCATTTCCAAGCAGAGGAAGTTGTTTTCACAGGCAGATCTGTGAAAACAGATCTGTGAAAAGGTCTGGTCGTGTGGTAGGTACCCAGGTTCGATCCTCACTTGGACACAAACAACCTTGGTATTGTCCCCACTCTGCTCCAAGATTTTTTATCATTTATTCATTTTATTTACATCGTTTTCAGTTTTTTGGTCTCGCATATTATAATGATTTTTCGAGCCCAACCAACCATACCAAAACCAACGCCGATGCCGGAATTGCCGCTAAACGAGGTCGTTAAGAGTATTGTTAAAATGTTGCTTTAAAATCAACCAAAGGAATCGTATTGTTTTTTTAGTGCACATACCTGAAGAGGCTGCTTTCCTCGGGTACAATTCGTTTCAAGCAAAACAGTGTATTCTTGAGGTTTGATGCATGCCACTCCATAAATGGAAACAACTTCACATGAAATCAGCCACCTGAGCTGCGTTTAGGTCTCAAGTTGGTCTGGTTCGGACCAACCATAAATAATTGTTTTCATATTCACAAAGATGTCCGAAGAGGCTTCGCATCTCCCGGTTGATAACTTCACTTCCGTGAGTATTCCACAATTGCAATGATTATATGGCGTTCAATTTCACTAATTACTGAGACCTACCCATGTTCGAACGAATGAAATCACGATAGTTGTTACAGCAGTGTTTACAAAATTATTTACTCTTCATAGCGCATTTCTTATTCAAATGACGAAGCAGTCGCATTCTTTGTAAGACAAAGAGGGAAAACTTGTTTATAAGAAGCAGAGATTTGGCTTACAAGGTTAACTTCACTTGATTTCCTTACTGAGCGGCCACACTTCTGGAAGCACAAACAGCGCATAGAGACCTGAGCATTGGCGATAAATGACAGTGAACTGTGATTAACTAGTAATCTGAGGGACCTGCCACGTAGCAATAGTCAAATAAACTCTGAAGCAATCAAACCAGAAGTGAGGTATACATCAAACGTACCCTGTTGAAAATTTGTCCATGATACACTACCATAATCTACCATAATTATATCATTTCTTTCATCATACTAGGGGTTAATACTGTACTTGGTGGGGACAAGTTAAATGATGTATCCCCCCCCCCAAGCAAGACCTTGCCTGCATCATGTCTACCACCATGATCAACAATGTGATCGAAAACATTTGCTTTGGTGAAATATGGCAATGGATTATAAAGAAATTTTCAATGGCGATATGCTTTCTCCCCGTCATGACAGTGACGTTTCAACGTCCAAATCATGAAGCTGGTAAGCTGCATGCTTCGACTTCATTTTTTCATTTTATTATACTGTCAGCCCCATTTGGGCTATAACAGGGGTGGAAAAAACCAATATACATACAAAAAATAGGTACTCCCTATACAACTTCTATCATACATAACAATGAATGACAAGAAATAGCCAAAACACTCTGCTCTTGAGGACATAGAATAAGCAAAATATAAACTATACATCTTTATACACGACATCCTATAGGCCCTAAAGAAGGTACACATTCTGATAAGACAGTGGAATTCGGCAGCCTGTTCCACTCCCTGATCGCCCGCGGAAATAAACTGAACTTAAAACAATCGTTGTGTGATCTGGGACGGGGGATGTACATGTTATGTCGGTGCCTTGACGTTTTCCCAGTTTTTATATACGTATACTTCGATTTTTCTATTTTTACTTGTTCTTTATTGATTAAAAAGAGTAATTTAAGTCTTTCATACTCTGTCCTTTGTTCTAGTGGTTCAAGGTGGGCCAGCTTGCAAAGCTGAGTTGGGGAGTGGCAGCGCTGGTATTCGACTGTCTGTTGTCCGGTCTGTCTTCTAGGTCACGCTACGGCCAGCTGTATTTTTTAAGGAAGCTGTCTTGTAGATTTAACGCGCTATACCGTGACCGATTTTGTCCGATGGCCGGCTTCGCCGCAGTCTCGTTACCCGCCGGGTCAAAACGTCGGGCCCCCGGCATGGAAGTCCCTGGAGCCGCCATCTGCAACGACACGAGGACATCCTCCTCTTCGTCGCGTTGAGGCTCTTCTGTTTTGTCCGGCGCTCGTTGCGATTCTAATTTATTCCCTGGGGCCGGTCTGCTTGTTCTCCGAGCTGCTCTCCCCACGGCAAACACACTTCTTTCTCTTCTTGTTCTTTTTCAACATTTAATTTTTTTAAGGTGTACGGATTGTTGTCGACCCCGACCCTACATCCTTCTCTTTCTTTCTCTTCGCGTGTTACTACACTGCCCTTCCTGCTGCCTTAGCCTTGCCTCATTCATTTCTCTCTCTAATTCCCCCTCATTTGTCTTTTAGTTTCTCATTCCCGCGCTTACGTCTGTTACGTGCTGCCCTCTTCCGTTTGTTCCCCGAATCTTACGCTGCTTTTTCTTCTTGTCCAGCGTACGCAGCCGTCGATGTCTTTCCTGTTTGCTGTTCTTAGCGGCCGTCATTGTCTTGCTGCGTTTGATGCCCAGTATTTGAAGTTTTTTTTCTCTGGTTCGCGTTTGTTCTGCATGCTTGTTATCGTCGCTTAGTTCAAAACGGGCCCCCTCGAAGACATTTGCATCCGGCGTAACGCCGCATGGGAAGGGGAAGCGGGGGTGGGCCGCGGCTGTTCCTTTTGTCTTCAAAGGTTGCCATCCAGCCCTAGTTTCGCGTCTGTCTCTGTTCTCCTTCTTTGCATCTGCCTTCGTATTCTGCCTCTTACGAGTTTCGATTATGCGGCTCTTATTCCGCACAGAAAAGGCGCACTTTCGCATAAGCCCATGGCCAAAGATGGACAACACACGCCGCATGGGGCCGCTAGTGCGTTGCGTGTATGTGTAGGAATGGCTGGGGGTGCCGCTTTTGGCATTGGGACTTAGCAATGAAAGCTAAGAACCCCGGGTTCCGAGAAGACATCCGTTTTCCTTCCGACGCGTGGAATTGTTTCTCGTTTGTGAAGAAAAAGTGGCCGCGGGGTGATGCTGACTTTAATGAGAAAGGGAGAGCCGATGCGAGGACTTACGCGAGGTCTGCACTTGAGACGGTCCTGTTTCATTAGGGCACGTTCTTGCACTGAAGCTATAAGATGCAGGGTCCGAAGTGCGTCCCTTATTATTAACCGGCTGCGCGAGTTGCTTGGTTAGGCGTAAGAGTGTTATTGTGCGTAATGCAGAAGCACCTTTCTGTGACAACTACATTACGTTTATGGCACTGCCTACTTCTTCTGAGCGTGATTTGAAAGCGGCATGTATCTTCGTTAGATGCTATTTAAGGGCCTCACACGAAAACATTTCTTCGCGTGGAATGAAAGTGCAGGCCCTCAAGAGCTAATTATAATGTAAGCTTGAGTGAACATTTACAACGTGTTTCTAAAAGCTTGTATCACATCCTGCTGTATTCTGGTGTTGCGACGCGGGATGGGCTTCTCATCATGTGCTTGCGCCCGATATTTATTTATTTATTTGAATACTTTCCATGCCCGAAGGCTTTACAGAAAGGAGTGGGGGTTATACAACAAAAAGTAAGTGAAATGTTACAATTGCTGCAAAATGGAGAGTTTGAAGTTTGCAGGGTCGATGAGGGATGCGGTGGCAGCGGAAAGGCAGTTCCAGTCTTTGCTTGTTCTGGGAATGAAGGAATCACTGTAGTGGTTTGTTCGGCGTCTATAATGTTCGGCGTATATAATGACGTCTTCACAGCCGTTCCGCTCCGTAGCGAAGTCGGCGTCACACGTATGGTCATGTGGTATGCTTGACTACCTCTCATCATGACAACTGGCCGTAGTGCTGTGTGGTGTCACCAGAGTTGACATCATAATCTTGACATCATAAGCTTGTGTCATGGCATTGTCTATAACAGCAGCTGCAACTCACGAAAGCGAACTTTGTGTCAAAACGAAATATTTCATCAGTATTTTCTGAGCTTCACGGTTGCCCAGAGGGGTCCCTGTATGCGCGATGTTTGTGTGAATGAGTAGAATCAACTCCGAAAATTAGTGGAAGTACCCTTTTCACACTTTCACATTTTCTGTATCATTCCGCCTAAAAGGGTGTTCAATTGTTAGAAATCAGACCAACGGCAATCGCTGCAGTGCGTTCCCAACCTTTATTAACAATTCTTCTGGGTGTCCTCGTTCTACAAATAATTTCAGTGAAAAGGAGACACAAAGATAAACAAAATAGTTTTAATTAACATAATCGATCAAATTAGCACGATTGACTGAGGAGAAAAACAAAAAAATCATTGTTTTCGTCAAATGTATAAGAAACATTGTAGCTTTTATTTCGTTCGTCTTTACTTTAAAAGCAACTTTGCACAATATTATTGTAGTTAATATCTTATCTATGTTTAGCAGCTGCCAAGGCATCAATCGCCTTGTTTTGTGGCAATCTCGAAGAAAGGCAGTAAGGTATGGTGGGCTGCACTTTCGTACAGGTAGGCCCGTAGCCAGGAGGAAAGGGGGCTACTAAAGAATCGCTCCCTCTTGATTCAGAAATTTTGATGGAGGTGGATAATTTACCTAAAATAAATCATGTATATAGGTGTTTTTATCAATTACACATCGCCTTCAGTAAGTACTCCTCCATCCCCCTCCGAAAACTAATCCCTGGCTACAGGCATACGTACAACAACAACAACAACAACAATAACAATAACTATAACAATAATAATAATAATAATAATAATAATAATAATAATAATAATAATAATAATAATAATGGAGGGCTCCGGAAACATTGAACATCTGGCGTTTCTTAACGCGGACCTAATTTTAGGTACACGGGCGCCGAACATTTTCACCTCCATCGAAAATGTAGCCGCTGGACCAGCGTACCTGCAGGTATCATAGGACAATGAATTCATTCAGATAATCAACCCATTAGGTGACGATCTACCAAGTAGGCCACCTCTACACACTCTATAATAACTCGCAAGTGACATCGACACAAAGGGCAGAAGAACGTCCATCGAAAGACGGACAACCACAAACACGGCATATGCGGTATCGAGAGGGCAACATAAGTACAGAAACGGGTGTTTTACTTTCTTTTTCTCGCTGTGCCTTGAATTTATCGTGCCATTTTTCAAGTGCAACTCCCATCGCGGCTGTAAACTCCTCTCTCTTGGGCCACGTCTGTCTGTCTTGGCTTGGCTTGACTTGGGCTCTTCTTTTGCAAAGCTCTCCTTCCAACGGAAGGGGCGGGGGGGGGGGGGCTGTTTCTTTTCCTTCTTTCATGTCCGGTGCGTATCTTATTTCAAGGGACACGCGTACACTACTCCTGCGGGAGTCGTACCCGTGCGAGCAAGGCCCGCATCTTTCTGCTCGCTTGTGTTTGTTTAGTTGACCGGTAGGGAGCGTCATTGTCGCCGGTGCTTTAATGACAATCTGCGACGCGAGATGAGAGAGCGCAAAAAAAAACTTTAAAAATTGAAAACTCGCGCTGGCGTAGAAACACTCGCGGGGCGTTCCGAGAAACAAAACGAAAGGCAGGACCAAGGGACGTGATAGGGACGGTTTCTGTAATGGGTCTTGTCTGCGGGGTACACGGTGCGGTGGCCTCTGGACTTTTTAACGACGCTTCCCGTTGCAACCGATGACGTTGTTGGGGGGGGGGGGGGGGTCATCGTTTTTGTTGCTGTCATTTCCCCGGTGGTAACAGCACAGCCGCACGACGCCTGCGAGATTTGTAATAAACGAAGTAAGGAAACGGTGCGAACTGCCGTAATACATAAAATGGTTCAAACGAAACGAATGCGTATCAAAGACGACGAACAAAATGTACACAGCCCAGTGAGGAGGGCAAGATATTACGTTTAAGAGCTGAGGCAACATTTAGGGGGAGCTTGTTTTATTTTCTTGCGCTTGCTTTGCTTTTGCCGTGCCGCGCGATAAATTAGCCCCGGCTAATTACGAGAACGCCGCGTCTAGCATGTTCTTGATGCGTCCCAAGCTTGTTCCTTCATTGTGAACTTTCGCGCGTTGTTCATTGTAAAGCCATGCTTCTGTTTTTACTCTGTCATTTTCTTATAGTTTTTCTGAGTTCCCACAAGGATAATTTCACGCGTCTTTGCGTGCGTGTTTATGTTGTACATCGTGTCTCTCGTTTTCGTTTTGTTGAATTTTAATGGGCACCTTCATGTACGTGGCATCGCTAACAAGCTCCTTGAATTTTTATTTTTTTATTCTTTCATACGTAGTCTGGCGAGTTCATCAAGGAAGCTTGATCGGCGTTGATTTTCCTTTCTGGTATTCATTTTTTATCTATGTATTTCAGTCAGATGGGCTGATTCCGCGCAGCGAAGCGACAAATCCTTTGCGTGTCACGTGTTTTTCTTGTCGTAAATCGCATCTTGCGATTTGATGCATCGTATACGTATATATACGCCGTATATAAAGATCTGCGTAAATCACTGCTCGTACAAACAGCCTGGTCAAACCTGAGAGAGAGAGATATATATAGAGAGATGACGACATTCAATGAAGTTCCCGGAAATGTTAACCTGATTTATCACCTGGCTTGCTACTCCGTGTGTCGGGTGACGACTATGATACATGCAATGGTCACATTCAGACACAAATATCGCGTGCAGTCGCAAAGTACATATATAAACAAAAGAGTCATTCATGACGCTTGGTTCAGCCGAGTGCCCTTCAAAAACACCAGCAGCGTCGTGGCGTTACGCATTGCACAACCGCTGTCTTGCCCAAGGAGGTTTAAAATTGCTGGTATGGAAGTTCCCGCTATGCTTTGCCAGCTGTAGTGAAGCCAGCTTTCGCCTTCCAAGGATCTCAGAAGAATGCTATTTTTTGATGGTGCCCACTTAGACATCAAGTGGCTTTGATTTGCTAGTCTGAAGGCTACGTTAATTATAAATTAAAAGATGGTTGTTTCTGGAAAAATAATCCGCAGAGGTTATAGTATTGGCGATTTATACTTCACTGAAACTCGCCTTAAATCGAGGCTTACTAAAAAAATTAGTTACACAAGAAGGCACTTTGAGCACTATTTTACCTTAAAAGGTTGCCACGTTAAACTCGTTGGGCGTGCTAAGAAAATGCGCCTTCTCAATCGCCGAACGCCAACAGCTCACCATGCCCCTAGAAAGATGGCTGCCGCAGCCGCCATCTTACGGTTGGCATGGCTTCACTCGTGGGCAAGAATTTCCACTCCAGCATTTTTTTTAATCTCCTTGGTCTTGCCACGTGCTGACAAGTTGCCGCAGCCTCAAGCTGCAGTCGCGTGGCGGCTGAAGTATTGCTTTCACAGAATCTGTCGTTCTCCGTCGTAACTGGAACAGTCGCAAAAGACGTGTCTCAAGTCTTCCCGAGTATTGCGTGTAGTGCACGCGGGCGAGTCCGACTGCCCGATCTTATGCTCGAAGTACTTATTGAGAGCAAGGTCGTGTTCTAATATTGTAATTTTTCTAATGAATGCACGTTTTCTACTTGCCTCGTTCGTCTTTGTGGCATATAAAGCTGCTCGTAGTGTCTGTTCAGTGTACCAGCTCGCGCTCATTACTTGTATTGCACCATGTTGTTTGGCTCCACACAGGCGGAAATACCAAAACCGCTTCGTCTATTTTTTTTAAAGGGATGTCACTTGACACGCGAGGGGAAGCAAATAATTATCAAAAAAAGTAGCACGACTTTCGCGAGGCAGCCCGAAATAAGCGGAAATATGATTACTTTTTCATTCTCAAAAATATTTTTAATCTTAATAAAAATCTTGCTCAAATACGAAGAGGAGTTGGAAAGATCCCTTAATGTTGAACCACTTCTCGTGCTCTGGCTTCGAACAATATATGAGTCGGGGACCTTTGTCAGACACATTGTATCTGCCTTTAGCCCCCTCATCCTATAAACAAGGTTATTCTGAATAAAGTTCAAAACTAAATTCAATATTATTTCGGGCAGTAGAGATATGCACGACTGTGAAATAAAGCAGATATTTACTTTTCAACGGTGCCTGCAGGGTACTCTCCACTTGGCTGAATGCATGTATGTTTGTGAGTGCATGGATGGTTAATCTGTATACGACCTGACAACTCTTTATTTTCGCAACTTATGCTTGACTTCAAAAGCCGACTACACAAAATCATCGACAAAATCACTATTGGTTAACGTGAACATAACTTAATCTAACTATATTTGCTGGAGAAATGCAATGAAGCGCAAAAATAGTGACTAGCCACTGGAAATTACACTAGCAACTCGGCGAATAAGGGAGCTCAAATCCGCTTATTATAAGCGAAACCTGTAATCCTGCTTAATGCTCTCGCCTGAAAAACGAGAGCCAGACACGCTAGACTACAAAACACGGAATAAGACTTTGTTGCATGAAATGTAACAGTTCTCTATTAGTCGGCGCCTCATTTCAAAGTGGATATTTTAAAGTGCGGTAAGAAATCCGACACGAAGCACCGAGGAGAACGTCCTAATACACAATGAATCACCTTCTTCTCGGGCTCAGGCTTCGACAAGCATACATCATTTAATAATTATTGTAGAAAATATTGTACGTTTAAAAGCTGGTTTTCTTTGTTAGACACGGTATTAATGAGATCTAACAAACAATCTTGCCAAGGAAAGTACAGAGGATGCTAATAAGAGTAACTGCAATGTAAATGTGAAGAAATAAAAGTAGACGAAAAGATAACTAGCCATGGGCAGGGACCAAACCGACGACCAGTTGGACATCGGACGCGTTATTATAAGGTCGTAAGTTTGCACACTGCCTACGGCAAGTTATCTTTTAGTCCACATTTATTTCTTCACATTTACATTGACATCACTTTTAATAACATTCCCTATACTTTCCTTGGCATGATTTTCTGTTAGATATGATTCGCATTGATATTTATTGCGCACGCCTGATGACCCTGTTCAGCTTGCGCGTACCATTCTTTAAGGGCGTAACTTCAAGTGCTATACTAAACCTTATGTTAAAGGCAAACGTGTCCTGTTACCAACTGCCAAATTAATTAGGACGGTGTTCATAGCCGTCTCGCATTATTTAGACTACAATTTTCCATCAGGTCACTATTTTTATTAATACTGTTTACTAAAAAAGCCAACTAAATTACTAAAAAATGTGAGTGCTAAATCACAAAAAAGAAAAACGAACAGATTATCGCTATTACTTTCTTTGCCAATAACATTGTTGACACACAGTTAAATATTTATTTCGAAATTTCCTACTTTAATAAACAGCTTGTTAATTTACCTTGTCCGTTCTTTGTGGGCCAGCCTGGGACCAAAGCACACTTTTCCAGATACATTATACAAGTGCTCCGGTGCTTCGTGTCGTATTAGTTGTTAAGTGGCTTGCACCTTCTTGATACATGTATCATCATCAGGGATACAGCAGGGATTCATAAGCCTACTCGTGTCCTATGTTAAGGTTCCTCCGACTTTCCATTGATTTCAGGTGCTCCTGCAGCTTTGACAATAATTTCTGGGCTGAGGTGCGTTTGCTGAGCCCGGTAACACTCGCAAAGATTCTAAAAAGTAAGAAATAGGTAAGCTACGAAAGATCAGGTCTCATCGCTTCCGCGCTACCTTCAAAAAGCTTCCACGTTTGCTGCTTCGTGAAAACGCACCATGCTCCCTGAAAGCCGTTCAATCTGCTGAAGCCGCGATCGCGCGGAGTATACCTTGGGTCAAGAGCAAAGGTCAGGGCCGGGGTCTTAGCCGACGTAAACGCAAACGGATCGGGTAAACACAACAAGCTTCGGAACGACTGGGAGAAGCAGATGCAAGAAGAAAACGCGCGATGTAGTAAAGTTAAGGTAGACGTATGAAGGAGTGGTTGCGGCGAGCTCCGCTCCGATCAGCCAGAGGGGGAGGGGGGTGGCGCTGCGAGCGGTAGCTTCTCGGACTCGCCCGCAAGCAAGACGGGACGGGTTAGGCGATTTACTGCCCGCACACGGCGAAGAGCGCGTCCTCGGTTATGTTTGCCTCGATTACACATCTCTGCTTCCAGGTTGCGTGCGTCGCTAGCTGGGCTCGCGATAAGCTATAACGTTGCCGCGGTATTCGTTTTTCTTTTTGCATACACAGACGAATTGGCCGGCCCCTGGTATAAGCGCGCAGGCACGAGCCACCGCAAGGTACGGCATAAAACGCAAAGCAAGGGCATCTTCGCTATTTCGTAACTATCCAGTATACGCGTATGCAGCGTTCCCGCCAAAGAACGACTCTGCGAGTGAGGTCACACACAAAAGAAGAAAAAAAACGTGTGCTTCCGTCGAGAAGTATTTTGCTTCCTGCATGCGGGGCGGCTGCAGCAAGAACTTAGATTGAGTGTTTGCCCATGCGCTCCAGAGGGACAAGTGTATAGATGTGTGTGTACGGGCGCCTACGTGTAAGCACACTTCTATGCGAGGTCCAAGGTCGCCACGATCGGTTAGTCTGAAGCTTCGGCGATCTCGGAGTAAACGGGTTATCTAGGCGCGCCGCAACTGAATGCGAAGCTAAAAAATTTCCGCTGGAGTCGCATGGCGCCCACATGCATCATCTGTATATCGTAAAGAGTTGCTGCCTCTCGGAATACAATGTTTCTTCGAAACGGGCCGCTCCGTTCCGCTGCTGTGGCAGGCGCGACATCGAGAGGTCGGACCGGTCTTGCGGAGTTCCCTTAAAGAGCGCAGAAGTGGCGTGATTCACTCATCGCTGTTGTTGCGAGAATGTTCGAAGTTGGCGCCATTTTACACGCTTGATTGATGGCTATTTGTTTACGGAGGTACAACTCGGAAAGGTCTATCATCGTTTCATTTATTTGCCGGCTACGTCAAAGTGTAGAAGGCCTGTATATGAATTGATGAAGTGGCTGAATGTATACATATGTTATACACATGCAGCGTTATTGTGTATATGTAATGGGTAAAAACATAACGGAGGGGTAAATGCACATGGTCTTTCGCAACCCTCTCTCCAAAACCAGCAATGGCGTTGTATACCTTTAGCATTGGCCCCACAAGAACAAAAAAAGGCAAGCACTTCAATTATAGAACTACTAAATACGCTGAAATTCGCACTGCTAAAGGTTGGAAAGAATCTTCGTTGATTAGTATACTAAAGAAGTAGAATGTGGGGGAGAACGAATGACGAAAGGAAAAGCCTGCAATGAGTTACACATGAGTGGTTCGCTACCCTGCATTGAGGGAAGGTATTGAGAGATAAAAATAACAAAGTGGGAAGCAGGAAGGTATATGTAAGGGAAGTACGTGTGTGTCTGTTTTTACGCGCTTAAATACGTGAATATGAGAGAGGTTGAATCGGAAGGGGGCCTAGTGATGCGGACACGCTCTCGAATTTCCTGGCTTGTGGTGCGGATCAAAACGACCTGATATTCTTTTTTTTTTTAAATCAGCACGTGTGATGAGCATTGCCATGCGAGAATATACTGCACCGGGCACATACATCAGGTGTCAGTCTGAATGTTTCATGCTACTCATTTGCTCAATGAGTATTGCAGGCGCAAAGAGGAGCCCAAGTAGGAAGGGCAAAAATACATGAAAAAACATCTAAGAAAGGCATTCAAATGTTGTTGTGTAACAAGGTCATCTACCTAGCACCAAAGAACCCTGATAACTTTAAACAAGTGCTAAAGTAGGAAGGCAAAAGGCATGAACCGCACAATTATTAGCAAAAATAACATCAAGAGAAATTCAATAGAACGTATCAACACAGTGATATATAGAGTCACTTAGCACTTGAAAGAGCCCGACCAAATTAGGCAAACTGTGTCAATCTGTATGAATATATAGAGTAGAAGTAATGGTGCTAGGAAATAAATAAAACTCAGCTAGCTGATTTAGTGAGAAAGATGTGTTCAGTGGTAACGTTTGAAACGTGCCGAGATATCATCGTGTACACATTTGCAAGCCTGTATTGGTTTTGTCATTTAATTTGCAGAGAGCTTTTTTAACCACAGAAGAAGCGACGAATTGTTTTCTAATATTTTTGCGAAACGTGCAAGTTTTGTGGCATGTTATCTATGCAAAATTTCTATCGAACTTGTTCGATCAACAGTGTAAAACATGCCGGAAAAAAATCCACTTCAAGTGGCATTGATGCATTGCTTAACGCAAGAGGTCGCGCCATAAGCCAGCCGGACTTACTCATCATTCATTACTAAATGTGTGGTAAGCTTCCATATATATCTACTAAAAGATAACAAAACGAAAAGCAAACTGAAGGTGTGCTACAAGCATGATGAATCGGCTCATTCCTTAACGCAAACCTCCTTTCAGATGTCTTACACCCAACGTGTAAATTCCATCTCCAGTTGCCGCTTGCTACGTTTAAGAAGCTCTAACCAGCCTACTTACACACGCGCCACAGGAAGAGAGAGAGAGAGAAAAAAATAAAGCTTGCCATACAGGCTGCATACTTCGTGCAAATCAGTGCTGAAAGTAGAGACACGAAACAAAAGCTGATTTCTATCACAAAAAAAAAAGGCGTTCTACCGAATTCAGCGGTCAACCCCCTGGGAGGTCGATTTGCGTTAGGTCTCCGCTGGCTTCCTGGTTACACGCACTTCCCTCCCTCCCCCTCTCTACCAACTGCCACACGGCGCCCCCCCCCCTCCCCAACTTGAGTTAACAGCGTATGTTTTAGCCTTATCTTTTTATCCTCGGTTACATTGTACAACCTCGCAACACGCGAAGTTTCACACCGGTCGCAAATCACAGCGCGGGTTTCCCACCTGTGGGCACCGCTTGGCCCGCGTCTCATACAGGTTATGGATAGAACGCGCGAAGAGAGAAAGAAAGAAAGAAAGAAAGAAAGAAAGAAAAAAGAAGAAAGGAAAGAAAGAAAGATTTGACTGTAATCTTTGCATTTTCGTTTCTGCCCATCGTGGTTGAAGCCGCACATTAGATAAGGCAAGGATTGACAGTGTCAACGTTGATGGTTAATCTCGCGTTTTTTTTTTCTGTTTCCCCTCCTCGCGGTTACCACCACAGCTGTACCTGAGAGAAAAAATGCAAACCGTGGTGTCGTCGTTGGTGTTCGCACTTGGTTTGGGATTTCAGCGGCTTATACAGTACTTAAGGCACGAGAAGTTAGTCACCCTACCTGCCTTCATCCTTATACCTGCTTCTGAAAGAGCTCCCAATTTGCATCGCGCTACGTCACGGAGAAGACGGAGCACGAAACGATGCCGGGATCACTCCGCTGCTGTCTTGCCAGTGGACGAAACCGGGCCAATGATGGATCGTCCGAGTCAATGGCCGTTTAACGTCGTTTTCGTGTCACTCACCTGCGCAAGCTCCCACTGATTCCTCGCACCTAGATACGTAAGCCCCATGCATGGGCGCTGCCACCTTGGCCGTTAAAGGAATGTTTTCTTGTGTTTGCGTATTGCGACGTCGATCGATAAGGTCGTGAACTGTCGAACGCACCAACCCAATCGTTTTCTCACATATGCGTCAACCGTTCATATACCTGTTGACGATGCGACACAGCAAGACTACAGACCGATGTGGTTGCACTGAAACCCGCCAGCGAATTACAGTACAGCAAGGGTATCAAATTGACCTGAGCTATAGCGCGCCACCGTCATTAAATGCTGTCGGTACGCAGACCGGGACAGGGAAAACTTTTTAAGGGAGGCGGAGCATTACAGAGAGAAAGAGCCGGAACAAAATTCATTTAACATGGCCATTTCAGAGGTCGCCTTTCCGATATTATATATAAGGGTCATTTCCGAAAGAATTGGGACGTCAGCTTTCCAAAAAAAAAAACGTATACTCGTTCTCACAAGGACTAGAATCTGGATTATGGTTCTGTAACCTTGAGATTTCTATTCATGGTGACCTTTTAATTCACACTGAACGCATTGGGCATCTCACTAAACGAAGTGCATGAGAACAGCCTCCTCTCTGTAGCTTGCCCGAACAAATCACTAAAAGGTATACAGTGGGGTAATATGAGACAGAAAGTGGAAAACAGTTAGCAATTATTTTTATTTCACTACTTACCATTAAACATTACCGCAGAAATTTGAGTTTGGATACAAGATATTTGCAACATTATAATAAGCATCTTTCAACCCTTTAAAGGACGATTTGTCCCCGGCGCGGTGGTCTAGTGGCTAAGGTACTCGGCTGCTGACCCGCAGGCCGCGGGCTCGAATCCTGGCTGAGGCAGCTGCATTTCCTATGGAGGCGGAAATGTTGTAGGCCCGTGTGCTTAGATTTGGGTGCACGTTAAAGAACCCCAAACGATCGAAATTTCCGGAGCCCTCCACTACGGTGTCTCTCATAATCATATGGTGGTTTTGGAACGTTAAACCCCACATATCAATCAATCAATCAATCAATCAGTTAAAGGACAATTTGAAAAAAATAAGCAAAAAATGCTTCAGATGTCTCACCTTGACCTAACCCACGGGGCAAAACGAGACGCTGCATGGGGCAAAACGAGACAGTGTAAAAAAAATAATTTCTTCAGTTTATCCAGTATAAAGACTTGAAATTCTCTCCGTGGGCTCTTACGCAGTCTTCATGAGCCCAGTACTTAGACTCTACGCTATAAATCTAGACAGAACACGATGTTCTGTTGCTCTTAAACCCCTTGCCGATAAAACACCATCAGTTTTTTTTTTTTTTGGGGAGGGGGGTCTAAAGTTGTCTTTTGTTGAACGGTTGCACCTCATTAGACTACTGAACAATTGAATGCTAGATGTGTTCCAACGTATCTTTTTCGCCTCTTTTGGCCGTTTCGATGCGCAACTGCTCAGGCGTTTCGTGGCTTTTTCGTCAGCCAGGCTTTGTGAGGCAATGAGTTTAAAACTGTGCTAGATTCAGATTTTCTAGCGCTTATAATATTTTAATTAGGGTGTTGGAGCGACGTCGTTAAAACTCGATTCTAGGACGTGTTTATGAATTACTTGACTGGGAGACTCGGTCTTTTTTTTTCTCCATGTGCCTGTTGAAAGCATCCTTGGGATTAAGGAAAAACCTTGATGCAACGCAAAGGGAGGTGGTCATATCTTGAGTGGTAACTTGTGCGTTTTAATAGCTTTTTCCTCCCAGAAAGCTCTATATGATATTCACTTCTGGTCTGAACCCTTTCAAACCGATTATTTATTGTACAAAAAGTAAAAGTAAATGGTTCATTCAATAAAACACTCTCTAAGGCGATTCAATGCCTTTCTATCGCATTTCGCTTCTCTCACATGGTCGAATTCAAAATTATTGCCCCTTTGAACCATACGTAGCTAGAAATATAAAAGAACAAGATAAATACTCATGTTATCCTACTGACGCTGCAGTAGCTTCCTGCACAGATCGGAAAAGTTGGCCGAGCAGAATACCACAACTTTTCGGTGAGTCGCGAAAACACTGAAATCAGCCGTGCAATCTCTCCCTTGTGAATGCTGTGAGCCACCAGTAACTTTTGCACAAGAAAACTTGAAGAATTCAATGAAATATAAGAAAAAACTAAAGAAAAGTAGTTCTCGTATTCGCGATAGAGGTCTGCAGAGTCAGAATGTCGCGTTTTACCCCGTGTCTCATTTTACCCCACGCTATACCCTAGTTGCCACAGGCGAGAAAAAAAAAATGATTCGAGTACTATTTGGCAAAGCCACTCAGTCTCCGCCCCACCGCGGGTGGTCTAGTGGCTAAGGTACTCGACTCCTGACCCGCAGGTCGCGGGATCGAATCCCGGCTGCGGCAGCTGCATTTCCGATGGAGGCGGAAATGTTTTAGGCCCGTGTGCTCAGATTTGGGTGCACGATAAAGAAACCCAGGTGATAGAAATTTCTGGAGCCCTTTACTACGGCGTCTGCCATAATCATATGGTGGTTTTGGAACGCTAAACCCCATATATCAATCAATCAACCACTCAGAGTCTCACAGATGTGGTCGGCCGGACGTATGTTCGAGACCCTTAGTTTGTAGCATTTACGTGTGAGGCATGCGCGGCTGTGACGAGACAATCACTCGTTATGTGCGTGTTTGAAAAAAAAAACGACAACAACACGGCTTGTGGCAGGAGGTTACAAGGAAATCCGTACGGATTTCTCAGAAAGAAAGTTTTACTATTTACGAAAAATCCGCCTTGGTCCGCGATCGAAGCCGGAACCAATGTCTTTCCGGAGCAGTCGATATACGAACAAAACTATCCAAAGAGCTGGCAGTTGACAGTGTGAAGGCGAATCGATCGACAACGCGAAACCCACGGACACTCAGTATTGCGTTATGTAGGCGCGTGCTCATGCTTTAACGACTAGAGGTAGGTTACACGGAATGTGCGGCACCGACCTAAAGGTCGTCCAATTTTGAAACAAAATAATTCAAGGCACGTTCTTTTAAAGAAGGGGCACCTAGAATTTTTATTCGCGCTCTTCTGGTTGTCGACGTCGACGGATCTTCATGATAGACATCAGCGGCAGCGCCTGCTACTACGCTTCAGTGTACGTGGTTAGATTGTTGCATTTAGCCCTAATTTCTCTTTCTCAACTTCCCCCTCTTTCATTAACTCTCAGTTTCTTCACCTTGTTTTAACTCTCAATCAAACATCTGATTTGAACACTCACCGTATTTTGTTCCCAAGCTGTTAAAATGACAAGGGTCTTATCACCTATTTGTTACCCGCACATATAAGTCTCTTCAAAGATACGCATTGTGTGTCTTTTAGTTATCAGTGCCCTCTTTTAACATATTCGTGGGTGCACGATTCTTCAAGAGAAAGATTTCCTGTACTTTCAAAGAGAGTTGTGCGCCGAGACGCGTGTTATCTTTATACGAAACAGGAACTCTTTTTACAGTGCAAACGAGTTCCGTGAAGACCCAAAAGGCGGCGGAAGGGTTAAAAAAAGAAATCGCGCAATAGACAACCGTCACTCGTTCGTGGTACGAAGCCACAAGAAAGTCCGTACGTATTTCTCAGAAAAAGCCCGAAAATTGCCCTGAAAATTCATCCTGGTCCGGGGATGAATTCGCCTTCGCGCTGCCTATTGCTGGCTTCCCGGTTAGTTGAATTGGTCGAGCGAACGCGCCGGAAAGGCCTTGGTCGCGGGTTTGATTCCCGGACCAAGACGAAGTTGTCTGCAGCAAAGCGGCTTTTCTTTTTGATAAATCCGTACGGATTTCGTTGTGGCTTCGTGAAACAAACGGGTGGTTGTCCGAGTTGCCCTTCGTAATCATTTTAGTCCGCATTGACTCAGTTACGCGGTGGCATGTGCTTCCGACGGTTGATAGATGGCGCCGCGAGGCGAACGAAGGTGCGAGGAAATGCACAGCCATTGAAAGGCGGTGATCGCGCTCCCTGAAGAGCGCTGACCGTCCAATACGGCGCGATTCTGTGCACCGAGACAGGAAGAACGCCAGACGCGTGAGCCATCTCTGTACACAAGGAGTGCGTATTCCGCTCGTTCCGCTTACGCGGCTCATCGCTCAACCGAGCGCGCCGGCGCGAATCGGCCGGTGCAGTCAGGTTAGGCCTAGTCGGGGTCGTTGACGCGTCGCCCGCGCCACCCAGGGGCGACCCGACTCTGCTTAATCCTTAGCCGCCAGGCAGCGCCGCACTCGACGCTTATGCTGCGTCTTGAATGAAAGAAAAAGAGAGGTTGTGGGCCTTAGTCGCGCAGGGCGCTTTATGATTTAGCGTTGCTGTTTTTGTGAAAATAATACTTAGTTTAGTTATTTTCAATGGGAACGAAGATGTTTGATGACCGCGCTCTTAGGTACATTATACAGGTGTACATTAAGGAACTCCAGGTTGTCGAAAATTCCGGAACCCTCTGCTATATATGGCGTCTCTCATAAGCAATTAGTGGTTTTGGGGTATTCAACCCCAACAATTCTATTACTACTTTATCCTTATTAGTATTTTGAGACGACATTAGCACCATGGGTGACCCTGGCCAATTTTTTTCAGTTACTGAAGGGTTTCAGATGTGTGAAAGTAAGCATAAATATGAATAAGTGTACGTTGTCGAACTCCTAGCTTTCAAAATTGATCGCAACAACTCGATAGTTGTAAAAACCTCGTAATAATGTTGAGCTTTCGGCTGTAAAAAGCCAACAATTCCATTTTGCCCTTCTAGCTCAGAATCAACTTACCCTCTGATTACCGATGAAAATAGTGCTTCATCACAAAAAGAACCTTGAGGTCAAGTCACACGTTTTAGTTGTGGTCGACTAACGCCGCATAATGTTTGTACACCGTTAACAGACACTTCCAAGAAATGCATGCTGTGTGAGCTGTTCAGCATTATTTTCATCCCTTTGCAAGAACGCTATCAGAAAATTATAGTCTGTGACCTTGGTCCATTATATGAATGCACCATGCCACAGAAGCCCTATACAGTGAACCATGAAGGAGGCCAGCCTTCACGAGGATGTGTGAACTACCAGCGCGAGCTCATGTGTTGGGTGTTCAAACAATCTGCTCACTTTTCTCTTTCCTGCTATTGTTCTTTGTTCTCTATTCTTTCTATTACTCCCCTGTAGCTTACTTAGCTTGGCTCGCCATAGCTTAGTTAACCTGCCTGCCTTCTTGCTTTTTTGTCTTTCTCTGTCTCTCTGTCTGTTATGGCTTTGTTTGTTCGCATATTCTCTGAACTTCATTTTAGCAATCTTCAAGTGCTCCCAGTAAGCAGTATTACTGGTGTCAAGTGTACCTCCGACATGAAATGACATATTCTTCACCATTCATGGGGACTTCTTCGTTAAATAATGTGGTTTAACACGCCAAATGAACTATATTTGTGCCGGACTTCGTATGTATTCGGCAACAGATAAAGCCTGACCACATTCAACTCATCAACGTGACCCTGAATTGGATGACGATAGTTATTGCGCGAGAACAAAACGACGACACAGAGACAAGAAGGACACGAAAGACACGAGCGCAAAAGACAATTATTTTCGTGCTCTGCGCAATAAACTCAGTTGGAGGTTGCGCTCGTGTCTTTCGTGTCCTTCTTGTCTCTGTGTCGTCGTTTTGTTCTCGCGCAATAACTATCGTCATGCCATACCAACTAGCCCAAGCTGCCACACTCCTGAATTGGACTTAGTGAGCCCTTGATTTAGGTTTTTACATTCAATTTGTCTTAACCAAAATGCGTTCGCCCCTATATGAAACAGAACCCGTGACACAGAGCTTAGCAGCAGAATTTGCTACAACTACTGTGTCACGGCGGCATGTTGGTGGCTCCTCGCAATTTCTATTGGCATTTATCCCTGACTGCGGAACCCAAATTCCCATGAACATTTTTCCCTGCCAGGTCTACCCACGCTGACAAACTTCTGGTGGTCAGATTTGTATCACCGCCTAAGCTTGAACTCGAAAATTAAAACACCGCACAGCAATAGTTTACGAACACTAAACGTTTCAAGAGCGTACGTCTTTTTATTTTCCATTTTACAATTATTATACCTGCGTCTTACTTGGCAGATATACGTTCACGCAACTGGGTCAGTAAAATGCATGTCCATCATAATTTCTCTCTTTGACCACTAAAAATTGTACCACTACCTATGAGTAAAACCACCGAGCACAACCCGATGAAATAATTTTGAGCAGTGTTAGTTCTTTGTCATACCGCTAAATCTCGAAACACGGGGGTGTTGTTGCATTTCCCTCTCCGTCAGGATTCTGCTAAACCGAGGCCGGAAATCGTACTCACCACCTCGTGTTATGCTGCAAAGCGCCAAAACTATGCCGCCCCTGACAGCTCGAATAATGCATATACTATATTATTTTTTCTTTTACTTTTTTTATTTGAATACCTCAAAGGCCCCAGCTGGGGTATTACATGAAGGACGGGTATTATTGATTACAGAAATAAGGTGACTCGATGGCAACCTTGAATTCAAGAACAATCTTGAGGTGAATGACAGACCTTACGTCTGTGAAAAAGCCAATAGCTAAGACGATGTTCTAACGAGATGCAGCTTATTTTGTCCACTAGGCACTTGTGTAAAGGTGTGCCAGAGGCTTTACAGCTCAAACTGAAAAACGGGAGTGAGGACAGCGAGAACTGTGAGCTCGTTGCAGAGCCGCCACAGAAAGCTTACAGGACAGAAAAATAAAATGGGAGGCCTGCCTATAGGTTTGGCACTAGGAAACTCTTTGGTGGTTAATGGATGCGGCGCGTTCAGAATTGTGCCAGCTTCTCTTTCGGGAAGGTTCCGCATCGTCGCGTGTCGACCTCTTGGGAGGTCCCTCCGCTCACCGCACCTCGCCTCCCCGGTGTTCATAAACGCCGGGGATCAAGGAATAAAGACCCGAGAAACAGGACCGCTCGTTGGAGACAAGCTCTTCGAGCGCAGAAGGTGTGGAGGAGAGGTCTTTAGATCAAAGAGTGCGCCGGACGATTCTGCCAGGACCTTCCAGAAGGAAAGGAAAGGACTCGAAGAGAAGGCAAGGTACGACAGGTTAAAAGAAAGGCTTCGCGACGCGTGGTATAGCAATGTTATACACTGTACAAACACGACCCGCGCGCCATGTGCGTATGCGGATCTTAAGTCCGTGGGGGGCTGGGCTGTACTGGTTGCGTCCTGGTATAGTTGAGTAGAGTGTTTAGCCGAGCAAACGGATCACGACGGTGTTTCCGGCGCTCAAAGGAGGGAACGAACTGGGACGTTGTTTGATGGTAAGAAGCTTCTGCTGTACCAGCGGGTCGCGCTTCTTGGGGTGTGTGTGTGTTCGCTTAACAACAAACGCAAGTTTGGTGCGGGCTTCTGGCCCACGTAGGCGCAGGTTGAATGCTCGCTTCGAGTTGTGCCTTTCGCGGCTGGCATGCCCAACGGTTCGCGGTGCAGTATGATCGGATTGTTCTCGACTGTTGTTAAACTGTAGTTCGTTTGATCGTGTCGGGCTTTGCTACGGGTGAGTGAATGACCGGGAGGATCGTGGACGGGTGTGTTTCCCTTGTACAAATGGGTGTGGTTCTAAAGACAAGGGTGTTGTGCAAATAACGTTGATGCTGATATACAAGTTCGCGACTGCCGTAACATTGTGGACCACGCTACTAACTTTCTTTTGTCCTCCGATATTTGATAACTATTATTAGATTCATGTTATATCTGTTTACGCCTGATACGGAGATGCCAATTACATCTTAGGTTCATGAAACGTACGAATAAGAGACGAGACTTATTTAAAAGTACGAGATATCAAGCTATAGCAAAGCACTTAAGGACGAGTTTACTTAAATCATTCATTAATAGTGATACGTGTGCTAAATAAATA
Organism: Rhipicephalus annulatus; assembly: GCA_013436015.1. NCBI lineage: Eukaryota > Metazoa > Arthropoda > Arachnida > Ixodida > Ixodidae > Rhipicephalus > Rhipicephalus annulatus. The sequence goes on from WOVY01000738.1 coordinate 355,039, forward strand.
TTAAAATTCAGTCCTTGTGGTCTAAAAATTAAGCAGCATGTCTTGTCGTTAAAACAGTAATTTTTTCAGAAGCTGGTTTGCACTATGTAATGATGGACTCCCGTTTAGTCCGAACATGCACATTGCAAAGATTTATCTTTTAACTATGTATTGTGGATAGAACTGGGACATCCAAAATAATTCCACTTTATGATGCTTTTAGTCGGCTACATGAGCTCACCGCAATGTAATAACACGCTGGGAAGTTGGCTGCACCCTTCCACTCACTTTAGGGAGAGGAGAAAAAATGGCAGCATATCCACGGAGTGAATGATGGAGAGTGGGGCGAAGCATTCGTCCGTCCATGCGTCCGTCTGTGTGACCGTCCATGCGTCTGTTTGTGCGCCCGTCTCTGCGTTCGTTCATGCATCCGCCCCTGCGTCCGTTCATGCGTCCATCTATGCATCTGTCTGTGTGTCCGTTCGTCCATCTATTCAACACTCCAAGTCCCACCATCTCGCATCTTTTTATCATATATTCCCCATATAGAAGCACCGCCATCCAGCGGACATTCCAAGGACTAAACGAGAGGTGGCACACGCACACTTTCTTACGGCCTGCGCTTTGGGTCCACTTCCCACCTTTAACCACCTCGAGTTCATGGTATATTCTAGTTCACTGTATTCATGGCACTGCGACCAAACGCTCGCTAAACCTTTCGAAAACCAAGGAGGTTACGCCCAGCGAGTATAACGTAGCAACCTTTCCCTGTCAGATAGGGCTCAGTTTACATGCCAATGGCTGCTAATGAGAAATGAGAGACAGGAGAATTCAGCTTTTACTTTCTTACGGCTTGCGCTTCGTATCTACTTCTCATTTTCAACCACCTTGAGTTCATTCATGGTATATACAAGTTCATTGTATTCATGGCACTGCGGCTCAACGCTCGCTAAACCTTTCTAAAGCTAAGGAGGTTACACCTAGCGAGTATAATGTAGCATCCCTTTCTTGTCCGATAGTGCTCAATGTACATGCCAATGGCTGCTAATGTGGATTGCAGCGTGCGCGTTGACTAAAAGCCGAATGCTCATGTCTCTTATTCCCCATTAGCAGCCATTGGCATGTACATTGAGCACTGTTTTTTATTGCTAAACAACGCACAGAAGAAATCTCTCACTGGCACCACCTTGGAGGTCAAGTGTTATACCTATTTCAGGTATGTGCCACTGGGGGTTACATACGAGGGACGCCCAAGCCATGCCATAAGGAGCTTCGCCCCTAAAAGGTGGTTGCTTGAAGTAAACTCAGGGAGGAGTAGTCATGACTTTTTCGTTTTTAGAAGTTGCTATCATCATGAGAACGAAATCGCAGCATAAGTACTGTTATTTGTCTGAGTCATTCATCTCAATTAGTAATGGAGGTGTGCGATGAGCACTGGCCTATAAAGGGGGGGGGGGAATCTGACACAGCTTTTGGAGAGGAAGGGGCGATCGCCCCTACCACACAGCCCCACTCTAGCATCTACCATTGGTGCGAAGCACAGATTCGGAGATATCGAGGTTTGTCTTCAAAATGTGGTTGGTATTCTAGTACTCATGATATTTAATTTTTTTATTATATCGTTCATCAGGTGTGTTTATTTGGTGTTTTTGTATAATCAAATATCCTAGAAACCGGCTCAGTTCGCGTTGCGGTAGTACCATTTTACCAAAATGTTCTAATAAATTTGGCCTATTGAAAACCAGCAGTCTATATCAGTAACTAGTTTATTTTTCTTCACATATTCTTTTTTTATATTTTTATCGCTCAGTCATGCCTATTTCCTGTTCAGTTACGGCACGATGCTGCGGCCTCTCCCAAGAGATGGCGCAACATACCCATCTCCCCATAGTCTAGTCATGAATAAAATGGTGTTAGAATGTTGAACCACTAAATTCGCGCACCCATATCAAAACGAGAGCAACAAACGCTTCGAGCCAAAGAAACGGGCACAGACGCATCACGTCTACGCAAAAATACCATTAGCTTCCAGAAGTCCCTATTCTCCACACCCTATACGCTCCATCTCACAGTTGTATCACTCACACGGCGCTTTCGTTCAATTCAATCGCGTTCTCCGTGCGTGCACTTTGATGCCAGACGGTAGCGGAGGGCCAATATTCCCTGTGCTATAGGCGTAAAAGAAGAAACCATTGAAGTCGAGGAACCATTTACAGGCGCCTGTTTATAGCTTTCGATAAGAATCGCCCGCAGGGATCCCTATGTAAGTCCCGTGTTTATGGGCGTCGACGCATCACAGCGATCTTTCGCTGTCGTCATCGCCTCTTATTTTTATCCCCGTGGTATCATCTAGAAAGGAGCAAGAAATTGAGAGCTCAAATAGTTTTCTATCGTAATCACTACTCCCTCTTCTTTTTTGTGCTTCCGTTGACACTCTCCTTCTTTTATCATTTCTTGTTTCAGTGCTTGCTGCCGAGATTTTCATAGAAGACGGAGTATATAGATGCTAACATTTTATTTTTCCCCAGTGCAAGATGTGCCATTTGTCTCTTTTACTTGTTTCCCTTGAATCCGATGAGAGGTTAGCTCTTCTGTTTTCTTGTCTTTTTTTTTACGGTGATGAACTTACATGAAAAAAAAAGAGGGGGGGGGGTTGCTGTACAATGAAATTCATTGTCGCATTTGAGTCAAACAGAACTCAATACATTTTTTCGGTCGTGCGTAATAATTCTTACAACAGTTTTGCAATCAATATTCTATTTATTATTGAAGATTTAGGTCCCCGAAACACATTATGATTGAGGAACACCGTAGGGAGCGAGAAGTTGCGGAAATTTTGTCTCTGGAACAGAATAAAGTTAATTCAACAACAAAAAATGACCTGTTTTTTTTTTTCACGTGCACGTTAATCGAAGTACAAGGGTACCTAAAGTTTAGCCTCGATTGAAATGCTTTCGCCGCGGCAGAGATTCGATCACGCGACCTTCGTGTCATCCGTCGACCACCATAGGCACATAGACTTGTAACCAGTACTGAGTGGACTCAGTTCGAAGTGAGCGTGATTTGTATGTGTTTGTTATATCAAAATGAGAATGTTTGGACTGACCGTTGTAGGACTCTATATGTTTGCATGCTAGTTTGTCTTTTAATTTCTTCATTTAGTAACAGTCAAGTGGAAGGGGGTAGCCATCACCAACTAATGGTGACAACAACGCCTTCGTTTATTATATTCTTCAATATAAAGTACTTGGACCCTCTTTTCGAAGGGCACCCTGATGGGATGTGAAGCAACAGCGTTGCGCTTGGGTGGCATCCTGGTTTGAACGGCGCTAACGTAAGTGCTGCGGCGAGCGCTGGAAGATTCGTTCGAAGCGATGACTGGCGTAGGTCTTGTTGGTGACACGTCGGCAGTGTAGCGAGCAGCGGTCGCGGCTTCTGTTGCGGGCGAACGGACGAGGCGGCAGCTTTGGGTGCCGCAGTGAGCGAGTGGCAGGCGAGCGAGATAGTGACGTCAGCGAGCACTGCGAGGGGAGCGTGACGTCAACGCTCACCAGCGGCGTGACCTACTTAGCACCGCGCCAACACTTGCAGCGCGTTCGTACGGAGGGACAATGTTACGAAGGCTAGTAAAAGAGCTGCTTCGCATCTAAAACATTCGGCAGATCTGATGTACCTTGTAAATCAGTGTTTTGTGAAGCATGTGGAGGGATGGTGACCGTGTTGTAAGTTTTTATTGAGTGAAACGTTATGAAATGACACGAAATATATGTACAAATGCGGCACACATATATATGTTGAACAGTTGTAGATGTTTATACAGCCGTTGTTTGCACTTGCACAACGATGTCAACAGGCACATGATTATTAGCAACACTAGAAGCGATAACCTGGTGTGAAGCTCTGGTGCTCGTGAGGATGGTACACATCGACACTGCTACAAAAATCGACTTGAGCGCATGATACTTAACTACAATTAAGGATAACCAACGTGAAGGCTGTATCATAGCAGTACATGCGTAAGTTCATAAAGATGGATAGCCTGCACTGCAACAACGATTGACATTTCATTAACATCGGAGTCAAGTTACTGTACTAGAAAACTCTGTACTAGAAAACTTGACTTCTACGCAGAATGCTTGGGTTCCATTGCTGTTAAGACCCTGACGTTTATTGTTTCCATTCGTCGGATCAATGCTGCCGATGTCAGGTTTTTCACAGCGAAAGCTGTTATGAGATCACAACACCAGTCATGTGCAAATGCATGTTGTCCGCCACCACCAACTCTGCCGCCGCCGCCAGTGTCCGTAACCACATCACGCGAAATTAGAAAAAGCAAAACCTTGCGCCAATGACACAGTGAGGCTCGAACCCGGCTCCGCTGGGTGCCAGCCAAGTATTCTACGACTGAGCTACACCGGTGCTTCTGACTTGTTGTCAAACTTGTCTTAAGCAGGCTTGATTTTACGAAAGCAATCGCGTTAATCCAAATTATAAAGCGTTTACAACAGCGAAAGAACAACCAGTCGTCGCACAATGCGACTAGCGTAACGAGTGAGTCGTCCATTGCTCCGACCAATTACCAAAGCTTGTTCTTGTTTCCCTGTTAACTGTGGCGCATACCCACTTCAGCCATAATTCCTCATCGTCGTCAGCCACTGCATGGACAATTGGCACAAAAAATTCCTAGCAAGTGTTTAGTGCATACCACGCTTCTCAGAAGAATGACGAGAAATAGCATAGCGAATGCCGGCCTATTACGCAAAAGTTTATTAATAATGCCCTAGCGGGTACCAAGTAAGCGTGCTTGCAGTAATTACCCAATGAGCGTTTTGAAAAGGCCGCTTTTCTAGCTTTCGCTGTGACTGTGCTGCGCCTACCACGCAGGCCTGGCGTTTAATTTTTTTAAACGCTCACGCGTTAAAATTACCCAGTGTGTTCTCTCTCGTTGCTTGATAGTATATACCAGGTGTCAATCACCTGTGGCACATGCCCGCATACCAGGGGCATATACCCACCCGTTGGTATGTGCCACTATTTGGTGGGAATGGTCTGACGACGTACGCGAGGGGATTGTGACATTATTCATGTGCGTCATATTCGTCGAATCATCGTACCTTCTCATACTAATTTTGGTACACGCCAAAAGAGTGATCATGGGGGCACCAAGACGTAAGCGGATAGATAGATAGATAGATAGATAGATAGATAGATAGATAGATAGATAGATAGATAGATAGATAGATAGATAGATAGATAGATAGATAGATAGACAGACAGACAGACAGACAGACAGACAGACAGACAGACAGACAGACAGACAGACAGACAGAAAGACAGACAGACAGACAGACAGACAGACAGACAGACAGACAGACAGACAGACTGACAGACGGATAGACGGATAGACGGATAGGTGGATAGACGGATAGACGGATAGACGGATAGACGGATAGACGGATAGATAGATAGATAGATAGATAGATAGATAGATAGATAGATAGATAGATAGATAGATAGATAGATAGATAGATAGATAGATAGATAGATAGATAGATAGATAGATAGATAGGTGGGTAGGTGGGTAGGTGGGTAGGTGGGTAGGTGGGTAGGTGGGTAGGTGGGTAGATAGATAGATAGATAGATAGATAGATAGATAGATAGATAGATAGATAGATAGATAGATAGATAGATAGATAGATAGATAGATAGATAGATAGATAGATAGATAGATAGATGTCAAAGGTACTTGCAGAACGCAAAGAAATGCCTCGCTTTTTAAAACCATAGTGTACATGGGGACGGGGCGATTATATTGACTATATGCGGCCATGATAGTGGACTAGGTAGGTGTAGAAGTTTCGGGAAGATTTAGGTGGCTTCTAAGGTGGTCAGTAAATGTGACTTTGACTGCAACAATATCGGTTTGCTGACTACATATAAAAATGTGCCAATAAGTTGTTTATAAGAATGAATCGAACACAAACTAACCTCAATTCTAAAATCATTGATATCTACGCATCTAAGCAACTTTTCTTGACTCTGACGAGCTATACAACATTTCGGGACTACGAAGGCCGTCATTAAATTACATTTAATACCAAGCCTGCCTGTGCAGCTGCACAATGACGGAAGCATCATTATGAGGTCAAGAAACTCACGTAACTACTCAATGTATATGTTTGTTTCAGGTGAAAATTAAATCGATTGTCGGGAGTGGTACTTTTGTGAAATCCGTTCAGAGGCCTTTGGGGTAGGTGTTTCAGAGGATATCACGTGATTGATGCTTTATATATCAACTGTCTAGTGCATGATATACTTATCGGAGTGGCACTTATGTGAAATCCATTCAGAGGCCTTTGGGGCAGGTGTTTCAGACCATATCACGTGATTGATGCTTTATGTACCAACTCTCTAGTGCATGATATACTTGTCAGTGATGGCCCGAAAGAGCTCAATGAAAGCTTGAAATAACAGTATTGTGGTGCCCGTTTTGGACGTATCAAGTGTGTTCATTGAACAATAGAGCGAGAACATAAGCCATAAAAATAAATACAGACAAGAGACTACACGATTTCTGTGCTGTCTTCTGATGTTGTATCCCTGAAAAAAAAATATGAATAAGAAAAACCAAAACAGGAGCATTGTTTCAGGGTTCGCCGAACCTGGAAAGAGAGTCGCATTATTGCACTCTGTATTTTGTAGTTTGTAGAGCACCTTTCCATTCATGCGGGAATACGAGTGACGAGTTTATATGTGAGTATAAATATACGTTTAAAGCGGAATAAAAACGCACACCCACAGATATGTCGTGTGCGGCAGCAGCTTACAAGCGCCAGATGAATGTTACCGGCGTGTGCACGATGTAATAACGGCTTGACCGTTTCTTCGCTCTGTCTAAACTAAACATCGTAGATACGTTGACAGGACAGAGAGATCATTTGAGTCGTAGATTTGCTCGGGCGTTATGATTGGCGTAATCAGCGGAGGTCCTCGAGGTCAAACGCTGTGTCCACCGTGCCGGTTTCCTCATTGTCGCCCATCACTGGGCGTCATTTTGTTGACAGAGCTACTATGCTTGAAAAGCAGTCCACCATTTTGGGCTACAATCGCCGTTCGCGCTCGCTCGTCGGACAATGCACGCTCCAGTTGCTGCGGCGAAGTGACGCGACAGGTTAGACGTCTCGCGGATCACGGAACAAAAGGTAGAACCTAGGTAGTGGCGGTCACTTACGAGATCGTGCTACTGGGAGAAAACGTAGCCAGAATCTGTTATACAGAAAAAAAAAGGGGGGGGGGGGGAGGGGCTTCATCTACACATCATATAGGTTCGCAGTCCATCTCGGTGGAGCAGTGGCTATGATGCTCGGCCACTGACGCAAGGTTCTCGGGTTCGGTCCAGGCTGCGGTGGTCGCATTTCGATGAAGGCGAAATGCTAGAAGCCCGTGTGCTGTGCCATGACGGGGCACGTTAATGAATATTAGAATTTCAAACTTCCCAATACGGTGCCTCTCATAATCATTATCGTTTTAGGACGTAGAATCCGGATATTATTATTATTATTATTATTATTATTATAGTAGTAGTAGTAGTAGTAGTAGTAGTAGTAGTAGTAGTAGTAGTAGTAGTAGTAGTAGTATATGTTCATTCAACATTCTAAATTTTGAGGGGATGGAAGGGTGGCGAGAGTGGAGTTAAAACTGACTTCCAAATCCTCCCCTCCCTGCTACGCCCTTGCTACCTATTCAACTCTAGCTTTTTCTATGAAGACACAGGCGGCTTTCAGAAGCCGTGCTTTGCGTGATGTTCGCCACTTGTCTGGAAGATTGTCAGAAGTTTATCAGCGTAAGTTGTTGGCTTTTAGACATAATGAGCGGCGAATAAGGTGGTTCTTGCCTTCGATTCGTCATAGGTGAGTTTATAAGTGACTACGTGACTTTGTGATTTCACTTTCAGAATTAATTCACATTAAATAACGTATTATCTCCAGTTGTTAGGGAACTTTTGACGTCGCACGCTTCCTCCCTGCGAACGATGGCGTTTGAATAATAGCTTGTCTCGCATTTCTTCGAGAGCGATTGTTCGAGATACTTGAAAATTGTACCATTTTGGCCAACGGAGACGTCACCGACCGGTCATACGAGCAGGTTGAGAACAGCGTTGTCTATACACATACACCATGCGCTCATATTCCGGGTCCGCTTTCGACGGAGCTCGGACGATGCGAAGGTATGCCAACGGCGTCGCGTTTGCGGCGATATCCCAATTCCGAAGGAAAGCCGATCAGCTGAGTGTCTGTTGCACGATGCGGCCACATGCATGTGCCTCGTGACACAATGAACAATGCACATAGATACAAAGGAACTGGAGATTGCACGGATATATTCGCACAGTGCTGTAATACGACTGTGCGGCAAGAAGACGTCATCATGGCAAGCGGAGGAAATATGGAGTTTGCGCTGTATTTGGAATAGGTAGTGGCCGCGGAGCCGAAACGATGTGCTAAAGTAACGACACGAATAAGAATGTGGTATTATGCGATTAGCGCGCGTCTTCTAATCGTGAATGGCGGTTCGCCACTATCCCTCAAGACTAAACTATATAATCATCATCAGCAGCAACTTGACTGCGTCCACCGAAAGACAAAGGCCTCTTCCATGTTTTTCCAGTCCACTTGGTCCTGTGCTTGCTGCTGCCACTTTATACCCGAAAACTTTCTAATCTGATCTGCCCACTTAACTTTCTGTGTCTCCCTAACTGGCTTGCGTTCTCTGGGAATCCAGTCAGTTACCCTTAGTGACCAGAGGTTATCCTGCCTGCTCACTACGTGCCCGGCCCGTAGAAAATATATAATAGCTGCACCTTACCGGTACTCAGAACCTTGGAGGCTCACAAAGTGGGTTCAACTGGGATGGAGGATGACGCAGGGATCTATAAAAGAAAAAAAAAACTCAGAAGGCTCCGTATCACATTGACCTAGAATTAATGCAAAGGGAAATCACCTTCTCTCGTCCAAGTTGGTGTATACAGAGGGGTTTCAGTGCCACAATGTTGGTCTGTTAGCTTTGATGTTCTGCCTCTTTAACAACTAAAAAAAAAGAACTCGTGTGGAACCATTTAGATACATAGGCGGTCATCCGGTTCGCAGCGATTGCAAATTTAGCTGTAGACGTAATGGGCGTGGTAGAAAAATATTTGTCAACTTTGGTTTTTGTGATATTAGATCGAACACGGTCTTGTTGGTGTAATGACGGGGACACATGAACACGAGTAATGACGGGGACACATGAACGGAACACGCGTCGCTCATTTACACCAAATCATTTCAGCATTTGTGTCTGACACAAATACTCAGAATCAGTCGCATCAGTTTCCTATAAGTAATAACCGTATGCGTTTCATTCCTGTGTCCCAGCAGTTACCTGCGCTTTGTCTTTTACAATTCAGGCTTTCTCCTTGCACGCCTACTACAGTTTACCTTGCTACGTCCAACGCAAGACCGTAGAAATCAAGTACACTCTTTTTTTTCTGTTATTTCTCGAGGGACATACCAAAAACAAGCTCGGGCCCTCTACACAAAAAATGAACTCTGAACGCTTTTCGCCACCTCTCGCGGAATAGTAGCAAGCCTCTAACCCCGCTGTGGAAGCGTGGGAGGCGTAGGAGGGGGTAAAGTTAGGTGGGGGCAGGGAAGGGGCAGGAAGAATGGGGAGGGAGGAACATTGGGCGAGGGAAACTCGTGTCTGACGAGCAGTCCAGGGTCAGTCAGTCACTCTGGGTTGTCTGTCTGCTGTGCGCGATATAAAAGCCGTTAAAAACCATTAGGCCCCGAGCGTGTTTGAACAAAGCACTGAGTACAGCTTTCAAAGCTGTGGGGGGGGAAGGGGGGGCATCAGCCGCGTTGTCCATTTAGGGCCTTCTCCATGTGGGATTCACGGACGTGGCCAGGACCACGTGCCTCCTCGGTTGGCAGTTTCTATAAATGACCTTCGCTCACTTTCGCAGCTCATATCTGTCTCTGCCCTCCACCTGGTTGCTTCTTTTTTATTCTTCTCGCTATTCCCTTCATCACTCATTCGTTCTCACTTTTGTCCGACCCGTGTTTTTTTCCCCCAATACATCTTTTTACGCACCTCCCTATGGCCTATCTTAATACAAAAATTACCGAGGCCAACTCCGACCTCGGCGCACATGAAAATGCGAGTGGGATACAGGTTTGGCATGGTGGCCAGCGCGAGAAATTTCTTGAACTTAGTTCTTTTGGTTCTGAGCGGGTTCGCACGATGGAAGTGTGGTCTTATTCCGCAGAAGAATAATAATTTTCTACGGAAGTAGATAAGCTGGAGGATATATAGGTGCACTTAAAGAACACCCCTGTGGTCGAAACTTCTAGAACCCTCCACTATAGCGTCTCTCATTGTCATATCGTGATTTGTGACGTTATGCTTCTACGAATAATGCTATATATAATAAATACGATGCAAAATGATTCCACAATATTATGCTATTGTGAGTTCGGACTTTTTACCCCCGTGCGTTCAAAAAAATATTTCATCATTTGTCTCTCGAGAAAGGCCCTGCTTCTGCCGCACTACTCGCTGGACCTGGTCAAGACTGTCACTCTCAGACCTTTACAAACAAGCGCTCACTCGAGCACTTTGCAAATGACACAATGTACCCCGACCGGCTTCCAAGCTGCTCTCACTGTCCGCCTAGGGAGAACAGCGATTACAATTATCGGCTGCTGACCGAAAGGTCGCGGCTTCAAACCCAACCGATCGAAATTCGATGAGGAGCAAAATGCTAGACGCCAGTGTACTGTGCAATGTGAGTTCACGTTAGACCACAGCAGGTAGTGGACATTTTTGTAGCCCTCCACTACGGCAGCTCTCCTAGTCATACCGTAATTTTCAAACGTAAAATCAAAAAAATGCTTTGCGACAGTGTTTACTGGGCTACCTCAACACAGAGATTTGGGTGCTTTTGGCCTGCCTGTCTGTCTTTTTAGTGCTGTCATGCGATTCCGTAAAATGGTGAAAGTTGAACCCCTTGCTAAGCGACCAGCAATCTTGATCTGGGTTTGTGTTCATGCGTGCTGACATTGCCACTAAAACAAATCAATATTAGGTACATGTTGGCGCGAACATAGTAAGGAGTCATTGGGTAGTGTGTTACTGTATTTCTAAAGTGCATAGGCACGTAAATATGAAGACCACATCGATTATTACGCGGCGCTGGAAAAATTACGCAGCGCAGCGAATATAACGCGGCACTGGCAAAAAATGGGAGTTTTATATAAGCTTCACTAAAACTACATGTTGCAGCCACCAACCAGTAAATTGGCATTCTAGAAAGACTTCGTTTTTTCAAGTTATACCTCTAAATGGCGTGCATATCTCACGCAGCACCTATTCACCGATTTCCTCGAGCAGAACGTTAAATAAACCTTATATTCTATCTCTCTCAAGACATAAGACTATCGTCTTTCGAAGACCTTTGCCAGCGAAGCAAGCAGATACGCCGTCAATTTTTTAAACTTAGATGTCCCCTTTCTGGTGGATATGCAGACTTCGAGGATATACTCTGGCCAGGTCTACACCCTCAGCCGGCTCACTTTCCACCTAAGAAGAACTTGTGAAATTTCTTAAGGCTGAGGACATACTTCAAATCCTGGCTCCGTCCAGAGGGCTCACTAGAAGGCCGTCAGGTCTAACGTGATTGTCCCCGAGTAGCCCCATACGGCTGGGTGGCGTAGAGTTTACTCTCATCTACTGTGGACCGGGTGAAGCTGGTTCACTCACTTTATTGGAAACTGGACAAAAAAGACCAATCGTAGAACATACGGAATGAAACGTGCCGTTGCAATAATCAAGGTTCCACGAATTGATCCGGCTCCCATGTGTATAGTAGTATAGAATGACCAAAGTGCTAGAAGTGAAAGCTGGACTAGTTGGTTGTTCATGTTTGTGTGTAAAAGCAGCGCGAAAATGTAGACAAATACGGAAGAAGAGATGACAAGGGCGCGGAACTCGCAACTCGCAAGGTCCTCTGGCTGATGTGTGTGTGCGTTCGTCCTAATAAATTTTAGTTGCGAGTTCTGTGCCTTGTCGTCTCTTCTTCCGTCTTTGTCCATATTTTCGCGCCTTTTTTTTTTACATCTGAGTGCTATGATCTTCCTAACAGTGTTGTGTGGAACTATAGACCTTCTGAGTTCCACAACGCTGTCCAATCGCTGCAAACGTTCGCACGCATAAAGCGCTCCTTTTTCGAAGCGATGCTACTGCGCAATTTCGTTGCTGACGTCACAGCTCCGCGCGATGTATCTGTGAGTTTCTTTTTTCGCTCTTCAGATATAGCGCACAGAAAGGGCAATGCACTGGGGTACGATGCGGTAGGAGCACTAACTTTTAACATATGATATAGTTAGCTATGCAATACAATTAGGTAAATATAAAAAAAACAGGTTGCACCAGACGCGGGTGCCCATGTCCGAGTTTATAACTTTCAAAACATGCCAAACACAAAGATAACATAAAATGGCAGCGAAAGAAACGCAAGAATACCAGGCCATTTTCAAAACTATCTTCGTGAAGAAGTAACATTTAGTATCACTTTATACTAGGGGGAAGGCGCACTGACGCTCCTTTCCCCTCAGCCTCAGCTAGCAATGTTGACCACCTCAAAGACGGTTTTTCTGGTTGTATGTATGGGAAATCTTGTAAATATTCACTTCGCTGTACTTGTATATTACCTTCATCTATCTTCACATGTTTTAAATTTATTTTCTCGTACATGTGCGCTCAATTAAGCTTATGTCCTGCTTTCGGCCGCGAATCACTTTCAATAGACTTCCTCGTAAACTTCTATTCATTTATCACTACTAAAAATCATATATTTACTAACAACGCCAAGAAAAAAAACGAAGCTATCCATTTAAGCGAATGCCGGCACTGAAAAAGCCGGCGAGTTTTGTAGCTCCGATTCGGGGCCGAGCGAATGCGACGCATAATGCTTTCCCGCAAAACGCTTTATGTCAAGTCTTGATCGGGTCGAACGATGCGGTCCCGTCTTCAACACGCGCGCCCACCGTTCTCTGCTCCCCAGAAACGAAACGGGTCAAACTTTTATCACCTCGACACTGAAGCGCGATCCACAAAACGCGCTCGCGTTTTGATGGAAGCACAGCCGTCCGGCCTGATTGCTAAAGCAGGGCAGCCTGGAAAGCGCATCTAAAGACGTCCTACGCCCTTCCACCCCCATTATTCTCGTTTTCCCTCCCGCGTCGCAAGAAACATCGTTTGCGCTGGCTTCGGATTGGAAACGGCGTCACAGCTCCAAAGCGTACGGACCGTATCGCCCGCTCCATATGAACGCTCACCGAACGCACAAACGTTTTGATCCCGATACAAAAAGCGCGCGATCCAGACCATCCCGAACATACGCACGAGCGTATCCTACGGTAAGTAATGCGTTCGATCGGCACGAGGCGAATTCTATGCTGTCGTCTGTCTGTGTTGCACGGTGCGGGCATCGCCCACAGCCCATCTCGCGACTATTTCTGTCTGTGTGCGTGCGTGCTTCGGTTTGGTGCTCTGTCGGCGTGGGCGGTGCGAGTGGCGATTCGCTTTCCGCAGTTTTGACGACAGTGACGCCGTAACCGTCTTGCGAATTACGCCCGAAACCTTCTCTGGCGCGCGCCGTGCGTTTGGGCTTGCGTTTATATCTGCGTTGCGGGGGGTGTGCTGCTGCCGACCGGGCACCGATATTGCGGAAGGCGGAGGAGGTCGGGAAGGGAATACGAACGCGGCGCACTTTTCTCCCCAAAAATGGACCGCCAGCGAGGGGCCTTTCGGGTGGGAGAGGGAATCTCGGGGGGCGATGGATTGCCGCGGTATATCGAGAGATGGGTGGCATCATTCATCATGCAGCTCATTTCTCATCGTCAAAAAACTCCGCGCGCGGCGCTCAATCCCAGCCTGCCGTTGGCCAACCGCCTTCACCTCCGCGCCGCCGCTGTCTCTGACATTGCGCGCGCTGTTGTAACAGCTAGTGCGTCTCCCTTCTTCGTTGGATTCAACTCAGTGAGCTCTTTAGGGAGGCTGGGGTAGAAAGGGAGAGAAAAAAGGGGAAAATGCCTCCCGTTTTCTACCTCTTTTTACCCCTTTCGAACCCTTTTCCGTCAAAATGTTTCGTTTTTGTCTTTCCTGCCTCTAGTCTCGCCGCTGCCCTACCCCTTTTGGAAAGAATCGTTTTTCCCGAATTTGCTTTCTGCTCTTGCCCTGTTCGGTTCGCGTCCTTAATACAGTTTCCCATTCGTTCCACATGTTTCCTGTTTTTCTGAAGTTTTTTTTCTTATGCCATTCGTTCCACGTGTTTCTTTTTTTTTGAAAGTTTTTTTTCCTATGTATATATATTTGTACACGGGGCATTCAACTAACCGTATGGTTCCACTGCAGATTAGAACTTCTTTTTAACTCCTGACCAGGAAGAAAAACCAAGGGACAAATAATGAAAAACAAATGTTAAAATGATGAAAACTGAATGTTATCGTTTTTTTGTCCATTCTGTTGTCTGCAGTTCGTGATCGTTCGTCTTGTTAGTTTGTGGGGCCGCGCAACGAAGTGCCACATTATGATTGAGCTCAGCTTGAAGTTCCTAGGCGCTCGCACAAGGAGTAGAGGGGAGAAGGTTGCAAAGGGCCCTCAATTATCTAAGCAGGGCGCCAAGTGTGCCTCCCATTTCCGCTTTACTTAGTTGGACCTGTCCCGTCTACGTTTAGAGTGCGGGGTTGTTGCCACGCAGATCTTTCACGAAAAAATTGACGATCGAAAACCGCTGATTCTTCATTTTGCATTTGAACAGCTGTTCATTTCCCATTTGTGCTCCCAGAGAGCACGGGACGCAAGGTACGGTGTTGTGAGAAACACGTAATTCTTCATTTTCATTTTTGCAATAATTAGGCAGCTTGCTCTCTTTAAGACTCGACTGATCTAAGGTTAAGGAGGGGGGGACTGCCACAGAGCTTCCCACCCCCCTCAATTTCGCCTAAAGCCAAACCGTGCGAACTACTCTGTTGAAGTTGAAGTTGCCCGTCACGGGGGTCTAGCGGCTAAGGTACTCGGCTGCTGACCCGCCGGTCACGGGATCGAATCATCCTGGCTGCATTTTCAATAAAGGCGTACATGCTGTAGGTCAGTGTGCTCAGATTTGGGTGCACTTGAGAGAACCCCGGGTGGTATAAATTTTCGAAGACCCCACTACGGCGTCTAACATAACCATATAATCGTTTTGGAACCTTAAACCCAACATATCAATCAATCAATCAATCAATCAATTAAATCAATCCTCTGTTGGAGTTCACTGGATGCTTTCGAACTGCTCACATCGTCGTTGATATCTCAACGCAGAAACTTGAACGCGTTGGTGGTAACTAAACTTGTACTGTCATCAAGAAGTAAAACGAGTCAAATTTACGGCTATGTAATGTGCAGCTGCACTGAATATGCAGGGCAACACAGGAAAGCATGGTATATCTACTTCAAAGATTGCGCATGGCTTCAACATGCTTTTAAATTCCGGACTGCGCAATACTTTCTCATTTAGGCCAATTCGCCAGGGAGATAACAGTCATTGCCCCGCCACGATGGTCTAGTGGCTAAGGTACTCGGCCGCTGACCCGCAGGTCGTGGGATAGGATCTGGGCTATGGCGCCTGCATTTTCGATAAGGGGGAAAATGTTGTAGGCCTGTGTGCTCAGATTTGGGTGCACGCTAAA
Organism: Rhipicephalus annulatus; assembly: GCA_013436015.1. Lineage (NCBI taxonomy): Eukaryota > Metazoa > Arthropoda > Arachnida > Ixodida > Ixodidae > Rhipicephalus > Rhipicephalus annulatus. The sequence goes on from WOVY01000738.1 coordinate 370,791, forward strand.
GAAGCCCAGGTGGTCCCGATTACCGGAGCCTTCCACTATGGCGTCTCTTATAATCATATGGTGGTTTTGGGACTTAAACCCCGCGTACATATCAATCAGATAACAGTCATTACCTGTGTAAATGAGAGCATGTGGAATCCTCGCAATTTTGAAGTAGCGAGGCCATGACGCTGCAAGTAATATTGAGTGTGGCTGCCTACATGCTTACGTTTCCGCCGTCTTCAGTTCGCGTCATATCGGCCCACTTTCAACTCGTACGATTTCATCTGCGTCAGAGTCAAGACCTTTTTAGAGATTAGACTTGTTGTGAAATGACACGCTTATCTAGGGAAGTTGCGCAAAGTAGTCGTTATAGTAATTTGATGTCGTCAGTCATTTGATGATGCATTTGAAATTGTGAGAACTACGCATCATAAAACAAGCGCGCACCAAAGGAGACTGAGGTAAACAGGCCTTCTACTAAGTTGTTCTAAGAGAGAAAGGAAGAGAAAAGTGAGCCCCGTAACTGTCTGCTTCAGCGAGCGACACCTCAACAGTAGCACACAAGGGATGGGGGTGAGGAGGGATTAAAAGGATAGGAATAAAAGCGTAGAGATAGAGAAAGAGGCATGAGGTGGTAAGGCAGAGAGCGGCAACATATCGAGGGGAGAGGAGAGATAAGAAAGATGGAAACAAGGTCAAAGGAGTTCGAGGACGGGGCACCACTTGCGAGAGCTCTTGTCGGCGTCAGGAGATGGCGTAGAGCAAGTGCAGTTGGTCATAGCTACACTGTCGTCGGAGGTCGGCGTCAGGAGATGACGTAGGGCGAGCCCATTCGGCCAGAGCTACGCTGACGTCGGAGATCACGAGGGCACAACCGGTCGGCACGGAATCCAGTGAACGAGTCCAAAACAGACTGGCCATTAAATGTGCGAGCACATCTTCACAGGCTTTTCATCCCAAGGAAAGAGCTTATCAGAAGCGACATTGCAGGTATCCGTGTTAGCAGCCCCGTCCGTGCCTCTTTCTGGGCTCTGCGCATTGTCGTTTTGCTTCAGTAAAACTTCAATTGATACTATAGCACTCAACCTGTTTACGTGCATCTTGCTTGTGTGATTGATTGATTGATTGATTGATTGATTGATTGATTGATTGATATGCTTGGTTCAACTTCCCAAAACCATCATATGATTATGATTGATTGATTGATATGTGGGGTTTAACGTCCCAAAACCACTATATGATTATGAGAGACGCCGTAGTGGAGGGCTCCGGAAATTTAGACCACCTGGGGTTCTTTAACCTGCACCCAAATCTGAGTACACGGGCCTACAACATTTCCGCCTCCATCGGAAATGCAGCCGCCGCAGCCGGGATTCGAACCCGCGCCCTGCGGGTCAGCAGCCGAGTACCTTAGCCACTAGACCACCGCGGCGAGGCATATATGATTATGATATGATTATGATAGACGCCGTAGTGGAGGGCTCCGGAAATTTCGACCACCTGGGGTTCCTTAACGTGCGCCCAAATGTGAGCACACGGGCCTACAACATTTGCTCCTCCATCGGAAATGCAGTGGCCGCCGCCGGGATTCGATTCCGCGACCTGCGGTCAGCAGCCGATACCTTAGCCGCTAGACCAACACGCGGGGCTTCTTGCTTGTGCGCTGCGTTCCATGGCACTTGTCGAGATGTACGGTAATCAACTCTCACGTTTAAAAAGATGCAGCGTCACGCTCGGAACTGAGCGAGCGGCACTCTACAGTCACTGATAAGCATTGTCTGAGCATGCGTGGTGACAATGACACACCTCCATCGCATTTTTGATACTTGATTATCGCCGCAGATGCAACATTCGCAATGGCCGTTCAAATTGATCTCGATTGTCTGACGCAAAAAAAAAATAATAATATTGAAACAAAAGAAAAAAGAAGCCATATGTTCACTGCGCCCGATGCAAGCTGCGCTGCATATACTTATTCTCTGTTCGTGGTCTAACTTTCCCAGCACAAGATTTGCGCCTACTTATCAGCCGAATAAAGCTCTTTCTGGCTTTGGCGCTACACAGAGGAGAACGCTTTTGACCGCCAAAGCATTTGTCGCAGCCGCGGCGATGAGCGAGGCCGGAAACTGCAAGGCACGCACTCCATTGGCGTTGCGCATGCTCAGTTGTGGATCATTTCAAACTGTAGGTGTCACTGGTGTTGCCCTGAGAACGACGCTTCGCTGTTCAGACTTGACAGTTGACCGCTTTAAAAGGTGCTGCTTTAATGACGGTGAGTGGAGTGTTCTCTTCTTCTACTGTTTGTTTAACGTGACAGCGTTAAAGAGCTCGTTTCGCCGAAATTCCGTCATCGGCGACAGCGTCGTTGGTGTCGAGTGATATCTGTAGAAGTGCGCTCTAGGAAAAGGACATCACTATCTCATTCAAACCTCAAAAGCGAAGCCTAAAGGTATCCGACTTTTTCTACTTCGTTGTGCTGTGAGTTATGCCACGAAGTGCAACAGAACTGGGCACTCCTTTAGCGGTTATCCGGTTTATGCTATGCGAATGAACACGGGATGCACACCGCCCTTCGAGGCCACACGTGGGCCAAGCCTCTGCATGGGTGCACACTGCTGTTTGCTCTATTCGTGTGCGCATAACAACCTAATCGGTTCGCAGGCTGCCTCTCAAGCGCACACAGTTGTCTATAAAATTTAGAAAAGTGCATAGACACATGGACACACACACACGGTAATCATGCTTTCTTTATCGTACAGGGTGGTACTGAATACTCTCCAGACACGGGGTGCAGGTAGGGCATTCTATCTGTCTCTATATGATTAAGGCGTGCGATTACCCACGATAAAACACCAATTAGGCCTTAAAGCTGCTCTTAGCACGCGCACACACACGCACGTTCTATCAACTTCCCGATCGCTAGCCTGCCTTCACTTCTCGTCGGATACCTAAAATGTGCTTCAATGTAAGCGAAAGTGATAATGTCCTTTAGTTCCTAGATTTTTTTGCATCTACCTGGAATTCTGTTTCACGGCACGACACGAGTTTTGCGACGCAATCGTGTTACGTACGAATAGGTGTAGAGATAGCTGCCAATCATCATGTACCATAATGTCACGCCTAAGCAGATAGTTGCTTCGTGAACGTTATTCAGGCCAGAAATATGTGTGATTTTATTAGAGATAAGGCATGACATGGTTTGAAAGTAAAAAAAAGAAAACCTGGGTTGGTCTTCCGAACAGGAATGGACGCTCCACTCAGCTGTCGTGACACACATTAAAATGATGCTGAGTGCAAAATACTTAATGTCGTCATTGTGTGCCGCGTTATTAGGTGGAACATTTAGGTGCTTGAATGTGGCTAACTGTGAATTACAGGGGAAAAATGTACATGGAACTGAAATAATAGTTAAGTAACAGGGAAATAAATGTTGAAGTGGAATAAAGTAAGGTCAAGGTGAGTAAAGTTTTAATTAATGGGACGAAAAGCGGAATGAAAAGTGAGGACATCGCAGAACCTAATGAGTGTCTCTAGAGAGCATGGCCTTTCGCCCGAGTTCTCTTTAGTGTTAGCCGAAGTGACTGCAGATTTTGTTAGATGCTTAATGTATGTCAACGGAGTACTGGTGGGCTAGTGACCATATTACACCGATAATATTGTGGGAACCAGAGTTCATAACCATGCCCTCGGAGTGTTTTACATTAACCACAGTGTTTTTTTTAATTATGAGTGAAGTATTGCTTCTATTACATCTTGATGAAATCGGGACCTTCGAACCTCCAGGTATTTAGGCGAGGACAGGTATACAAAAACCGGGCCAAACAAGAGCTGTGCATAGTTTCAGAAATTTTGAAGACTGGTGTTTGTTAAGGTAAGAAACTTGGTATGCTCCTTTATAAAGCTCTTATTCGAAACTTTCTATTCAATTTTTTCAAAACTGTAGTCTACATAAATCCAAGCCATAAAGGCTGGCATCAAACAATAACTGTCTTGCACTACTGCTATGTAACAACTACTGCAAACAAAACATATCGTTTTAGTGAATGAGCTTTCAATTATCCCAACACCTATAGCACGCAATCATGCTCCCCACAATTTTATTGAAAACACGTTTTCATGCGTACGATGATTATGAAATAGTTTTTAATGTTAATGACAGATTCATTTGTGGCGTTCCTCACATTACACCTCGATGAATGTATACGACTCTTTTGGTCGTCTTTTCTATGCATACAAACAGTCATTCTACCTTCCATACATACACAACTCTTTGAAGACCTCCGGTTTTGTTCACCGATGTGCCTTAATAACATCGATGGACAACCACAGCTTTAGAAAATAGCCCGCTGATTTTCTACAGTTTCCTTCCTTATTTGGCTGCCCCGCCGCGGTCGTCTAGTGGCTAGGGTACTCGGCTGCTGACCCGCCGGTCACGGGATCAAATCCCGGCTGCGACGCCTGCATTTTCGATGTAGGCGGAAATGTTGTGAAAAAAAGTTATAAAACGTTCTTTTGAGATGAAAAAAAGTTATAAAACGTTCTCTTGTACTTTACGCACGTTCATTTCATGTGAAGAGCGAAAGAGATACTTTATTTACCTTTGAAAAAAAGAAAACTTGAAAACGTGCTTTCAGTTTTGACGTTACGAGCTGGTAAATGAGGTCACCACAAGTTTTTTTTTTTTTTGGTACAATGCTTGTGACCTTGAAACCGTCTATACCTTAGAGCTGTTGATCCTCCTTGCGCAGGTACTCATAGTGAATAAATAGGCATAAATGGTAACAAGTTACACAACAAGCTAGCTATCATCATAGCCTATAAGAGTTTTCCTTTAAACTGAGTATCTTTGTAGTTTACATTCTCAGTTGATAGATACATTCCCACTTTACATTCTGTGTTTATATGCTAGTTCTATCTGCTGTTTTACTTTAGAAGTATTTTATTATTGTAACATTTTACCTGGTATTCATTTCCTTCGAGAAGCGGAAATAAATAAGCTCCAGAAATCCAAGTTTGTTTGCAATCTAAAGCTTTTGTATTAGTATAACTATCACGAAGATGCCCAGGAATAGACAAACCGTCGAAACGGTACAAAACGGAATGTACGGTGTGCCAGTTCAAAAAAGAAGGCCACAGAAATTTTGAAAATACGTTGGGTCCCAGATACGTAGGAAGTGAAAAAAATATATAACCTAAAAAAAAAGACTAACGGGAGGGAAAGAAGCGAAGCGAACCCGACGTCTCAAGGACGAACGTCAAAATTCTGCCAGGTAGCCTGCCGATACACAGCCCCATTTATATTCACTCCTCAGGGAGGCAATCTTTCTCTCTACATTTCTTTTTTCACGTTTGACTTCGGAGTTTTCAACTTTTCGCGCCTCCCGGGTAGCCCAAAAGGCTCCTTTGTGGTGAATTTGTCCTTTTCTTTCTTCTTTTTCAGGCCTGCCTTCATATTTTGCGGCCCGACTTTCGGTGAACAACTGGCACACAACTCTGCATTTTATGCTTTCGAGTGAGTTTTTGGTTGTCTATTGTTGTTTTTGCGAAAGCGTACACTTTCCAGCTGACTTTCGGTGGCCAACGACATTGTTTTGAAGGGACCATCTGCAGTATGTTAAGGTTGTGGATCTTATTTTTGTTTATTGAAAAACTATTGAATGGTCGGAAGGCATTGAGTAAGGGTAGGTTGCAATTAAATTGGAAGCAACCTTGTAAGCAGCTAGGTTACAATGCAAGTGAATGGCAGCAACTAAGAAAATATAGCGCATGCAAGCTTGCTTTTCTGTGGTATCAAATACACCGGGAAGCAAAAGTAAAAAGATCTTTATCACATTAGAAAATTACTCTCACAGTCTCACAATCATTAACCTTGCAGTGGGGTCACTTCTGGTAAGCGAGCAAACCTGCAAAATAAAAAAATGTAGGCTAACAATCAGGGGGTGGGGTTCACCACAAAGTAGTTTTTATAGCATAGCCTTTTTTTTTTTCTTCGGGCCATGCACTCACGCCTCTTCTCAATGATGGGCCATTAAAATAGACGCTCGGCAACGCACGTGTGAAGCGACTGACGTTATGGGTTGTTTTCTGGATGTCCCACGATTATTGAAGCGAGAGTCTTAAATGCCTCATCAAACACTACAATTAACTACCGGCGTCCTACATCGATGGCGTACCTTCGAGAGATTCAAAAATTTGTCATCACGTTATGGCGTCATTGTATGGCGTCATCGTGACGTCGCATATAACCAAATTTGACGTCACATTCACGTCACATTTGACAGGGAAGTGCAAAAACCAGTGAAGCTGCCCAAGGGTTGAAATGCCTTCAATACTGGTGGCCGTGCCGAAAACATCCGGGTGGTTGGGGGGCGTGCGAAGGAGGATAACTACATTAAGGTGGTAGGCAACCTTCAAAAGTCTTTTTTTTTCACGAAATTAATTTTTAGGGTTTTGTTTTTTTTACACGCCCAAACATTCACATATATGTTGCAACAAAAGTTATCCTCCTAGCGTCATTAGTTTGCGAGTTACAGCAAGTTTTCTATACCCTATGCTCCTATAGCAAAATCGAAACCACATTTTCAACTGTGGTTTCGGTTTCGAAAAATCGCTTCCAAAGCAAGTGTTCTCAAAGACATGTATGGAAAGGACAGTGTGCAGAAACTGGAATCTATTGGGCATGTCCAGAAGCGTGTTGGCTGCCGCCTCAGAAAACTGAAGAAGAGAGTGCGTGGACTCAGTGGTAAGGGAAAGCTCACTGATGCCCTCTTTGACCACCTGCAAAATTGACATGTCATCACCATAAAAGCTAATGTGGGGAACCTTTCTGCAATAAAAAGGCTACCCTTGCCAGTCTTTTTCATGGCAGCTCTGCCGACAAGCAGCCGAGACATGGCCTGTGCCCACTCGGACCAAAAAGCTGGTGCGGATACTGAAGAGTCGAATCACTCGGCCAAGAGAAATATGTACACAAAGGAGGACTTCCAAATTATTTGCTCAACAAAGTTAAAACACTCTACAGTGATCTGTGCTCTGATGAACTTCTAATGAAGTGCCTTTATGGAAAGACTCAAAATGCTAATGAGTGTTTCAATGGTCTAATATGGCTGCGGGCACCCAAAGAGGTCTACGTAAGCTTGCCTACAGTAATGTTTGCCTTGCATGATGCTGTGGCACATTTTAATAATGGCAGTGTAAGCACCCTAGATATCCTGAGGCAAGCTGGCATAGAACTAGGGTACCACACGACGAAAGCTTGCATCGCCAGGCATCCCCTGCGCATGCAGAATGCTGAACGCAAGTCAGTGGATGGGACAAAACAGGCCAGGAAGAAAATACGAGAAGCCATCCGAACAAAAGGAGACAAAAATGCTTCCGCAGAAGAGCCGAGCTATGAATCTGGTGCATTTTAGACCTGCGTGCGAAGATTGTGACCCTTTTTACAAGCTCGGAAATCTTTGTTTACGTTTTTCTGAAAATAACAATTTGCTACAAATGTTGCGACGCAAACTTTCATAACGTATTTCTCAGCGTATACTTTGAACTGAAATTTTGTAAAATAATTTACAACATATATGTCTGTGCAGTGAAGTAGAATAAAAGAAATCCATCGAATATTTTTCAGTTCACAGCTGAATTCTCCAACAGGTTCAGTCTAAATTAGCTTTTTTAACCCGTTTTTATGGTTTTAGCTTTACTTCCTTGATATTCAATGCATATTATTTATTCTAGTTCACAGCATAGCTCCAGCCATTAGTTACACAATTGTCAAAGCTTTACTAAATAAAGCCACCCATTAGTCACTTATTACAGCTGGCGTGACTAGAACTTTTAATGCAATTTTCGACAAAGATTACCTCCCAATAAATAAATATTCCATATTTTGCACTGTAAATAGCTGGGTAAATTAAATGATACATGCTGTTTTTGAGGAAAAGTTATTTAAACGCTGCCTTCCCTTAAACAATTTTTTGTTTTTGAGTGGCCTACCACCTTAACTGAGAAAAAAAACAAAGACTGCTTTCACCTTCGAATCGTTGAAGCGAATACATACTGGACCCTGTTAATTTTAAATAGCGATCATACAGGCATTTATATAGGTGAACGGGTAAGCTTGTTACTGAACCCGAACATTTGATGGCCTTCTTCATGCTCATACTAGCCCACACTGTAAAAAAATAGTTTTAAAGCTTACAATATGATGAACGACGCACCCAATTGAGTGGTGGAACAACCTCGACAGATGACCATTTTGAAATAGCGAAATTATTATGCCATTGCCACATTTAGATAATCAAAGGCACGCAGTGAGCGCCTTTCATGATTTTTTTAATGTGCACAAATTTATTGAACCGTCTTTAGTTGCTATTGCTCCTCGCCCTTATATGTATGGAATCTATCAGCGATGTGATCACGCCCTATGAACTGGACTATACCTGCAGACTGAGCTCATAGGCTGTGCTTATTTTCTGCGAATAGACTGCTATAAGCCCTATACATAGTGTACAAAGGGGCTCTGAATACTTTTTCTTTTAATTTTTCGTATCTTTGTGTGTATCTTGTGCATTACTACCGTGATATAGAGATAGCCAGTTCTAACGTAGCCTGCTATCGCATCCTTTTGTTAAATGTAAATAAAAAAATGTGTCATGCGCTGTTCGTTCGCAAAGGAAAATGTACATAAAAATAGGGCACAAGACACGCGCAAACCAACAACAAAGTTTTAAAACCCACCGCCCCGGTCCGTAAACTATTCATCCTTCGTATTCACAGGAGCTGATTTAGAAGTTCGTAGCTGCCACGCGCTCGCAGAAGTGTAATGTGAATGGCGCCCAGTCCTGACTTCTAAGATTTCTGCGATTCGATTTACTTCACCACATAGGGGCACAAATGAGATGAAGAAATGTGCCATGTAGGTGAGTACAGCTGGGTAAAGGTACAATTTGGAACTTCACTAGGCCCGCTAACCTCTCAGAATGGGAGCAACGTGCAGTACAGAAACAGTTTTGCTTGTCGTCGACATTCGAACTCACGATGTAGAACCTAGAAACAAAAAAAAATCATGCTTTCATATTTCATAAGCAAACAACGCGTCTTATACGCCATTTTAAGTTTAAATTTTTGCGCATTTAACTTCAATAGCTGCCTACTATTTGGTGCCGATCCAAGTTACGAGTCATTGCTCATGTTGTAGATAATTCGAGCAATTTGGTGATCCCTCGAAAAAGACTGTCACATTCACACCCGCATCCACCCAAGAAACACAACCCAGACATAGTACTCGCTAACACCTGTTTAATGTGCGTGACCAGTTAGCGTGTATGCATAAAGGTGGATGTGCAAAAACAATGAACAAATATTTACCATGTGCAATGATGCACCAAGCGACGCAAGATCCAGCCACCATCAAATAAAACGAAGAATAAAAGAATAAATAAACCAGCTAGAAGCAATAACTTCATACCTCGAGAAAAAAAATTACTCGTATCGCTCACACATCGGTTCTTTGTTTCTTCTATGAAGTGAGCTTCCAACTATAGATGTGCAGATGTTGTCACGTTTTTTCCCGAGAACCTGTGTGTCTTTAAAACCATGGTTTGCCGTGTTTTTCGACGGATTACCGAGGTTTGCAAAAAAAACCTGCTGTATGACAAGTTACCAAGTAGCCGAACAACAACCTCTGATGAGTAATTTTGTCCGTTGAAAGATGCAAAACATTTCTTCTTCAGCCCTTTTTTAAAAATGAATTCATCGCTCACAAGTGGTAAATGAAAAATCAAGATAAAACTAACTACAAAATAGGAACAAAATAATACTAATACGTATTACTAAACTGCGTTTTACGCAGTTTACGTGCCACAATATCAATTTAGTTTTGACCGACGCCGTTGTCGAGGGCTCCGTAAATCTCGACCATCTCGTGTCCTGTAACGAGTATGACATCGCACTTTTACATGGGCCTCCAGCACTTCATCTCCATGGTAATGTGATCGATCCAGCCGGGATCAAATTCATGACTTTCGCATCAGCATACCATATTATTGTAAGCAGCACCAACAAGGCGGACAACACTCCAACGTAAAAACAAAAATTCGCCTGTGCTTTCGAAAAATGTTCAATAAGATTTTTCTCTTTTACTATTGTGGGTCTTCAGAGACAACTTATAGCGAGAACCTTTTTTTCTTTCATATTAGTAAGTCATGCTTTCACAGTTATAAGATCCCCATGCTTTCCGTGAAAAGGCACTCGGTTACCAAGAAAACACGCAATTAAAAATGAACATGAGTGGTGATGCCACCTTGGAATTCCCGCACCAAGCATCCTGACGTCATAGATTTGAAGGCACCTACTGGGTGCTGCGTAGTTCCTAATCAGTAAAAATGAAGTACATTGTCCTGTGAGTGGGCCCAACACTTAACATACTATACGTTTTAGGATATTTCACTGAGACAATGTCCCCAAAGTACGAAAAACACACTTTGAAATCTATGACGTCCCGCGCGGAGATTTTAGCATGAAATTTAAAAAAATGAAACTTTGACCTTAATTTTTTTCACAAGCAATAAATGTATGGTGATGAAGTTGGTGATAATAAAGTTCTCAAGGCAAAAATTTGGCCACATAAATCGCTCAGTGATTTGACGTTAGTGTCCCTGATACGAGTTTCTGTGGCACTAACGACAAAAAAAAAACTAACTGATGTTGCGCACTATGCCACCATAAGTGCGGCAACCTCGCTATCCCTTATAAAAAGATTCCTTCCGGGCTCGCAGCCTCCTTCCGGTTAGCACGCGGAAGAGACGCGTTTGCCGACCGGCACGGAGACCAAGAATGAAGCTCAGACGTCGCGCAACAAAAAACTCGCGCGCCTTCGGAAGATCCACCCCACTCCGCGTTACCGAGGCCGAAGAAATTCATCTTGCACGTCGCCCAACCGACCCCCGATTCTTCATTCAGCCGGGAATCATTTTCTCTCTTTTTTTTTCTCGCACCGCCACGGCGCGAATCACGAGCCCAGCACGTGCCCCTCCAGACTCTCGCGCCTCGGAACGCCGAGAAAGAAAAAGAAGACGGACGCCTTTCGCGTGATCGCCTACACGTTCGCGCGCGTAGCTCGTGCCTTACACGAGGCGCGAGCCCGACGCAACAGTTATAAATACAATGCAGCCGCTGCAAACGTACGTACAGCCGTTCTATGTGAGCGTACGCGCCGCCACAAGCTGGTCGCACGTATGACGCCCGAACGCACCAGCGGCGTCCGGCAACGATGTGTTTAGGATGGGGGGAGGCCACGTCAGTTCGTCATCATCAATAATCATTCTCGCCATTCAAGGCGCTTCCCAGACAGCGGCGCGCCGGCGTTGTTGCTAGCGAAGAAAAAGGTTGCCTCCCGACGCGTCGTTGCAGCCGAAAGGGACAACGACAAAAAAGGTGTCGAATCTGAAAAAAAAAAAGAATCGAGTCAAGGTCGCGTCTCTATCGGAGGCTCGCGTGGCACGTCTGTCGCCCTGTTTATAATACTATATATATTCTCTAGCTGTTTTCTTTTTGCGGATAACTGATCGTTTCAAACCATCACATCTCCCGTCCCCCCTTTTCCTTTTCACCTACATTGATTCTCCCTCACTCTCTCCCTTATTTCTTCTCCGAGCGTCCTTTCACTTAGAAATTGACGTGTACCAGATGCTTCTTTTATTGGCCTGTTCCGATTTTCAGAGACGGGCGTGTTTGTTTTTTTCTCGTGTATTCTCTACTGCGTTTGCGAGGGATCACTTTTCCTGTCGGCGTTGCGAATGCCTACGGCGGTGTTGTTAACTAACAGGATTGTTCCGTAGTTGCCAGTAAAGCCGGTAAACAAATGGGAAGTCCTGGTGATTTAGATCAAGCAAACGCTAAGAAAGGTGTCGAAGGCGTGGTGTGAAAGGGAAGAACGATGTTTTAGGCATTTTATCGCCACTCATATTGAGTAAGGGAAAAACAAACGCAGAACAAAAGCGGTAAGAAACAACACGGTGAGCGCTACCTAGTTACCTCTTTATCTTTCTTACTGATTAATATGTAAAAATAGTAATTAACAAAAAGAATGATGCATATTTTCGATGTAGTTTATTCAATACTCATAAAAACTACCACTGTCTTACAGAAAAAGGGGAGGGGGGGTGCTTATATATTTTCTTTGTTTGGGGATTTATTTTTCATGTACGTTGTCCCCGTATTTGCGTTAACGAACAAGATCGCTTCAAATTCATAGGTGAAAGTCTTCTTGCTTTTTTCTATTCTGCTAATATTGCCTTGCCCCTTAAAGGCACAACGCTTCGTGTGTCTATATGTATTAAATCTGTGTGGTAAAACCGAATGTTGTGCATTTAGTGAATCGGTGTATTGCGGAACATGTCCAGCAGTCATCACTGGTCGCGTCAATGTAGCAAAGACAGGCTTGCAGAAAGGGACTCCTGTTCGAGTCACTGCCTATGTGTGGTGTCGAACAGAGGAGAAACAGATGATGCAGATTGTCGTCATCATCACCAAACGACCATGTTGAAGACTCTGCACGTTGAATGCGGAATAAAACGAAAAGTGTTTTGTGAATGCGCTACCAAGGCCGTGGGTGATATTTTGTTTTCCTTTTACTGAATCCAAGTTGCGGAAGAACGTCCAAACGCCATATGTGGTAGCAACTTGCACAATCTGCAACTATTGTTAAAATGAAGTAGTTTGTGGGGGCTCTGTCCCGTATTGTACTTTTCACGTTTTATAACGATGCAAGGCTGACATAAATGAGTCTTTTTTTACAATCCCTGGTTTTCTTGCACATGCATAACCGAAAAGTAGATAGGAGGACGACCGCCGCCATAGCTCAGATGAGAAAAGCATCGGAAGGTTTAAGGTTTGGTTTCTGCTAAGGCAAGTTGTCTTTTCGTCCATTGTTTCTTTCTTATCACAAATACTACAATACACGCAAACAGAATGCCTATAGCTTCCATGGACTCATCATATACTGCTTTTCGTTATTATTTTCAAAATATTACCATTTGAATGCGAGAAAGATATATAAAAACCACAAACCCACCACACCAAGTTTCTACTGAGTTTCAGATAGCAGCGCTAAAGGTGGAATTTTTTATCCTGTTCAAAGAACACACCAGTGTCACAATGCGAACAATCGAGAGAACTACGCAAAAAGAAAAAAAAAAGATGTACACAAGGAGGTCGGACATACCCTGTACGTGTGTCGTGTCACCAAGAAGGGCACACACATTTCTAGCGGGCATAAAAACTTAACCAGTTCGTGGTTTTTGTCGTACATTTTTGTGTGTTCGTGTTACTTTTTAAGATACAGCCATTTCAAAACAAATAAATCATTTACGCTAACACTGTATGATTGTTGGGGCTTAAGGTGCCAAAACCCCAAAAATATTATGAGGCACCCGTAGTGCAGGGCTCCGGAAATTTACGTCTGTAAAGGAATCGCATTGTCTTTCACAGCATGAGTTGCTTTGTGAAGTTGAACCCCATAAGCCAAAAACCAACTAACTGAACTGACAGACTATTTACTGAGTGCAGTGCTATTCTGGGATGGGATGCTCTATAGGGTTAAATAGATAGAGGGAGCCCATAAAAGAAATATTGATTTTCCTAATTCGTTTCCTATTTTCAAATTCATTTTTCATACTGGAAGGCCCGGACTAAAAGTGGCAATACCCACTTGACAAAGATTCGGGTCTCCTGCAAAAGGCATAGAGCAAAGCGAGATATAATACGCACATGTACTTAAAGCGTATTCAGTAGCAGGAAGTACAGATAATTCGCAGAGAAGTGGCGTTATAACTAGTTAGAATGGACAGAAAGGGTTAGTTTTGGTCGCTTTTTAACCAAATTCTGGCTGAGAATTTTCTAATAGCTAAGGAATTTAGCTAGGCCAAATTCATGAGGCGTACCGAAAAAAAAACGGGCGTGTGCTTGCGCGGCCTATCAAAACTATCGTCATAAAAGGTTATTTGCACCAGATATTGTGCAAACCCCACAACTCCACTAAAAAATGGAGGCAACAGTTAACCCGACCAACACGGAGCGATGGCAATGAGCCGAAGACCTCGAGTACGTACACAACGAGAGAACACTAGTGAAGGGAAAAGGTAACGGCAGCTGCCAGAAAAGTCCCAGAGCGATAAAAGGCCTACGCAAATGACGACGTGTTCGTAGCCCCACCGCGGTGGTCTAGTGGCTAAGGTATAGTGGCTAAAATACTCGGCTGCTGACCCGCAGGTCGCGGGTTCAAATCCCGGCTTTGGCGGCTGCATTTTCGATGGAGGCGGAAATGTTGTAGGCCCGTGTGCTCAGATTTTGGTGCACGTTAAAGAACCCCAGGTGGTAGAAATTTCCGGAGCCCACCATTATGGCGTCTCTCATAATCATATGGTGGTTTTGGGACGTTAACCCCACATATCATAATCATCAACGACGTGTTCGTGGAATTTTGAGAGTTGGGAACGCTCAATTTGAGCACGAGTTTCTCCGGAGTTTGAACATCCAAGTTGTATCTGTGCCGATCGTTGGCTTAACCCGAACCTCTCTTCGTTGTGAGTGCACGCAGAAACAAAAACTAGTATCGCATAGCTATAAAGCCTAGTAACGACGTAGAAGACGGTTTATCTGGTTCAGGACTTCCACGGGACGGCTTTTAGCTTTCCCATAGGAGAGTACGAAGTATTTTAAATTGTTAACTACTTTTTCCTAACACAAACGGAAAACCAACCTGCATGAACCAGCTAAGGACTAAAAAAAACAAGATGCAAGCAGGTTTGTCTTCAGTATAGCCTAATTTTTCTGTCTTTAGCCTCGCGCGTCTTAGTGCAAGTACTGCCAAGTTCTTTTTTCTCGAACTCCATAAAACTTCGCAAGCATCGCATTAATCGCACAAAAACTATAATATATGCACGTGTCTCCATTCTATAAAAAAACTATTTATGATCATAATGAATGGCCTAGTGTGGAAACTCATGATGAATTTTTACCACTTGCCCCGCCGCGGTAGTCTAGTGGCTAAGATACTCGGCTGCTGACTCGCAGGTCGCGGGATCCAATCCCGGCTGCGGCGGCTGCATTTCCAATGGAGGTGAAAATAGTCCCGTGTGCTCAGATGTGGTTGCACGTTAAAAAACCCCAGATGGTTGAAATTTTTAGAGTCCTCCACTATGGCATCTCTATTAAATTGTGATTTTGGGACGTTAAACCCCCATATTATTCAATCGATCAATTTTTGCCACTTGAAGTTATTCAATATGCACCTGTGTGAAAGTGCACCGATGTTCATGCAATTAGCCATCTTCAGAGATGTGGCCGCGGTATACGGGAGTCGAACAACATACCTTGAGCTTAGCAATACGACAGCTTATCCTCTAAACTACCCCTGCGCGTTTCTTCATGTAACTTTACAATGGCTCTATAACAGTGGTCTCGTACTGAGCTCAGCTAAGAGGCTGCAGTCTCGAAAATTTACTGCCGCAAGAGCCAGAACAGTGATGAAGGTAGGATCAGGGCGCAGAAGGGGAGGGGGATGAAAGAAGACTCTTGCCACTTTTGATATAGGCGTTATTTCAAGATTACAACTGCATATTGTCGCGGCGTGAAGATAGAGGTCGCATATTTGAAGAAGCTGAGAAAGCAGCAGTGGGTTGGTCTTTTTATTTACCGCGAGCCAGAGAGTTCCTCGTCTTTCCCGTTGTTGCGTTTGACACAAAAGCGTGCGCGTATGCACTGTCGCCTTCGTCTTTCTCGCAGGACGCACGTGACAATATTACCACATATGTCCCAAATAAAATAGTTGTGGACGCCGATCCTCAAAATATAGACTTCTCTAACGGTTATGTAACAACACAGCGACCGCAGTAGGTGCCTTATGAAAAAATAAAAATTATTTAGACCTATCATGTCTCTGTATATCAAAATCATACTTATAAAAATATTTAAAAATGGAACGATGACGGTCCTGTGGGGGTCACGGCAGGCACAGAGTTTCCGCAAATTAGCTATAAGGGACTCAGGTGCTGCGATCGTTCAGCGGGAATGATGGGTAGTACAGGAAGTCACCTAGTCTTCGTACTTGCGGGCGGTGAATCGTACTTGTGGCTTCGTTCATTGCGGTTTTAAGGTTTTGTTTGAAAGAAAAGAACAAACCCTTTTGAACTTCGTGAGCTGATTTGAAATGGTAAGCCTAAATTAATAAGATGGTAAAACACGATTGCTGAAAATTTGCTGAGTTTTATTTTGTTAGAAAACAGTGTCAAGCCACACGACAACACTTGGAGCCAGAAGTACGAAGATTAGACAAATCTGTGTACTACCCATCATTTTCATTCTCAGTGAAGCGCCGTGCGTCACAGCTCCCATAGACACTAGCGCCAGAGTTCCCTCTAGTGTATATTGACGAAACTCTATGACGACAGGCACTTCTGAGACCCCTGTTTCGTTAGATATCAGGCAACTATGCCTAATAAGACTTGCAAAGTTCTTCCATTTGGCACAATTTTTTTAGATATGAGTGCATTATCTTTCTTTTCCCGCAACTTGTATCAAAGGTCAATATAATTGTTGAGTTTACCAACTCAAAACTGCCATGTGATTATGCGAGACGTTATAGTGGAGGGCTTGGGAAATTCTTTAACGTGCACCTAAACTTTCGCATCCATCGCAAATACAGCCGCAGCTGCTAGGATTCAATCTCGTGACCTGCAGGTCAGCAGCCAAGTGCCTTAGCCACTACAGATCACCATGACGAGTCGTATCAGAAGTTTAAAAAGAAATGCAAGTGCTCCAGCAATGTTTTTTTTATTATTCTACATTACACGTGGTCTGTTGCAACTTAGTGATGTAGATAGAAGAAATACGCGGAATTTTATAGTAAGTAGCTTTCAAACAACAAAATATATGTAGTCTCTAGAAGCAGCGCAATCAAATGACAGCAAGCTGCAACTCTAATAAGAAGCTAGAAAAAAATATAAAAGGAAAATATCAAAAAATTGAGGCACAACGTAAAACGCCGACGAGCGAAACACGAGAACGCTCTTCTACCCGCGTAGCACACCCTCGACAAAAAATAAAGCATTAATCGAAATCAACGAGGGAAAAAAGGCACCTTGTATAGCAGACTGCTTTTTTTTTGCGATTAGAGCTATAGTGTATATCGTACACTTGGACGACGCGAACCGCGCCTTCACCGCTACTGCGCATGCGCGAGACTTATATGCCTCCAAGCCCGTTACTCTCCGACGGTTGTTAGGGATGAGGTTTATTGATTTTCGAGCAGCAACCCTTTTCGTCCACTCCATCCTGTCATCTTACGCCTATTTTTTTCTTTACTTTTCTGTGCTTCTTTAGGGAGATCCGGTGACGGGTTTCTACAGGATACAGACGCTTTGTCTTGCCTCTTTTGTTTCTAGCCCTTTTTCTAGCCTATATACTCATTCTGCAATAACGCTTTTATCTGCATTGTTTCATTTGCGAGAGAGCAATTTAATCAACGCCGGAACCTATGGTTCTTTCTTCTCTATCCTCGAAACAGGCTTCGCCCCATGCTTCATGCCTATATCTTCCTCTCCTCTTTTCCTATATCTTCCTCTCCTCTGTTTCTATTTTTTTTCTTTCTAGCTTGCTTTTGCCGTGTGTTACCGGCAACTAGTACCCCACTTGATTGCAGTTAAGTCATCGTCTAAGGGAGTTATTAGCCTAAAACAGAACCTGCCTACATTCACTGCTCAAATTCTTGAATCGGCATGTACAAACGAGTAGTGTATAAAAAACCAAGAGAAAATCTGGCCTTGCTTGCAAATCTCTCCGATTTGTTGGTATTGCTACGTTTATGGAATTGTCGCTCCTGAACAAGCACGGAAATGACACCCAAAAGGAGGAAGATAACGTGCTTGTTGTGAGTTGGACTCTCGAGCAACAGGACACCATCGGCCCGCACGACTGTGCGCTCTGTACAGCGTTAGCAAAACCCGCGGTCGACGAATAAATCTTTCCCATAACACCTTTTTGGTGGAGGTGCCGGGTATGCGTCGCATACATCCAAGACGTACTGGCACTTTGCCAGAAGGCTGACAAAGACATGACAGAGGCGGACAAGATCAGCAACGTGTTGAAAGGCATTGCTTACGATGCTTTCAACATGCTTATGTGTAAGAACTCCACCGCTGTATACTCCATCATATCCGAATGCCGACGATTCAAACAGGCTAAAAGCAGGCGAGTAACCCAGCACTTCACGATACTTTCGAACACCGCTGCGACTTCGTCCTGCGAGGCTTCTGCGACGCCCCGCCCACTTGCGCCTCCTGCCAATATCGCAAGGATTGTTCGCCAGGAGCTGGAGGCCATGGCACCCGCTTCCTATCAGCCCCCTGCGCAAGGCAACTGGGCAAAAGTCTCGCTTACTCAAGCCGTCGTACGTCAGGAGATTGCCAACCTGGGACCCCAAGTTCCCCAGCCCAGCAGGCACATGCCGCAGCCCATGAGCACTCCCGTCCTCAATGCTGACCACCACGCTGATCCACTTGTCGCTGCGGCAGCTTCGGCTCCTCGGTTTCCACAACGCTACCGAAATCCATCTGAGTGACACACGAAAGACGACTGACCCATATGCTTCTCTTGCTCTCGTGTTGGGCACATCTCCTGCCATTGCCGCAACAGATGGTATTCCCGGCCAAGCTTTCCTAATCACGGCCGTCAGGGTCGCGGACAGTATTCGCAACCTGCTTTTCCGGATGACCATCTTCAGATCCCTTCAACTGGCCGTTCATCTCCACGCTCCGAACCGTCTTACGCTGACGACGTCACCCAGAGAACCTGGTCTTGCTGCTCGCCGTCACCCCAGGGTCACCCGTCGCACTCCCCTCAACGCCGCCGCTCTCCTTCACCAGCTTATTCTGGTCATCCTCCGGAAAACTGATGAGTGCAGCTCCTGGAAGTGGCGCTGTGTTGACGACTCGGACCTAAAACCCTCAACTGGCTACAAATTCAAGACGCAATTTACTTCGAGTTTTTTTTTTGATGTCCTCGCCGTTACTGCTCTAATTTACCCTGGCGCCCAAATATCTGTTATGAGTTCTGCGCTTCGATCTCAACTGAAAAATGTTCCCACACCTGCTATGTTCTCTACTGCGCTTCCATCTCGCCTGGAAAACGTTGTCACACCCGCTATGTTCTCTACTGTTCGAGTGGCCAACGGAAGGCGAACATCGGTGCTTGGAATGTGCACTGCACGCGTTACTGTTGCTGACCACCACATTTCCGTTCTCTTCGCAGTCCTCGATGCTTGCTCACACGACGTCATCCTTGGAATTGACTTCTTAACCACCCTCTCCACCCTCACGGATTGTTCTACCGGTATCTTACGGCTCGAGTTGCCTCTGTGCACCAATTTCAATCCTCCAAGTCGCACTCGCCTAGATCCATGGAGTCTCTACGGCTACCGCCTCGGGCTGCTATGTACGTTCCTGTCACCCTTTCCGTCCGTTCCTGATGGAGACTGTCTGGTGGCTTCCCTCATTGATTTGACCCTTACGCACCACGTCGCACTTCCACATACCATAGAGGCTGTTACTAACAACACGACACTACTTCCTGTTTTTAACCCCTCTACGTCGACACAAGTCTTCTTCAAGGCATCACTTCAGCCGAACGTTTCATGGCACCTGGATGAATGCTCGAATTCTTCTTTCACCGCTGACACTAAAACCGTGGCGAAACCTGTCATCATCCCGCCATATAAGGAGTTCCTCGACAAAATGATATCTGGCGACCGGCCAAGTTGCAGCACTTCAGGATGTTCTATTTTCTTACCTGGATATCTTTGACATCGAAGGCCGTCCCCTGAGCCGCACTAGCGCCGCGTCTCACCGCATCGACACCAGCGATGCCAGTCAACTCCACAAACGCCCTTACCGTCTCTTGCTGAGCGCCGAGTTATTCAAAGGGAGGTCTAGAAAATGCTCAGCAAGGACGTCATCAAGCCTTCATCAAATCCTTGGGCATCCCCCGTTCTCTTAGTTGAAAAGAAGGACAATAGCTGGCGCTTTTGCGTCTACTACTGCCACCTGAAAAAGATAACCAAGAAGGACGTTTATCACTAGCCCCGAATCGATGATGCGCTCGACTGCCTCCACGGTACCAATCATTTCTCGTTCCTTGACCGTCGATCCGCATACTGGGAAATTTTGGTTGACGGCCGCTACCACGAGAAGACAGCATTCATCACAGCCGACGACCTTTACCAATTTAATCAAGGTCATGCCCTTTGGGTTGTGCAATGCTCCAGCTACTTTTGAACGTAGGATGGACTCTCTTCTGCGCGGTTTCAAATGGTCGACCTACTTTTGCTCTCTGAACGATGTAATCATTTTCTCGCCTTCCTGTGAAAGCCACCTGCCTCGTCTCTCAGCAATTCTTGACATTTTTCGTGGCGCTAGCCTCCAACTGAATTCATCGAAATGCACATTTGGACACCAGTAAATTAAACTACTCGGCCACCTTGTTGACGCCACTGGTGTCCAACCCGACTCTGACAAAGTCCAAGCAGTAAGTGAATTCCCAGTTCTGCGTTACACACAAGAAGTCAGCAGTTTTATTGGGCTCTGCTCATGCTTGCACCTCTTTGTCATCAGCTTCACGGATATTGATAGGCCCCTTACAGATCTCCTCAAAAATAATGTGGCCTTTTCTTAGAGTGAGGACCAAGAACATTCCATCGCGTCGCTGATTAACACCCTCACATCACCCCCTGTGTTGGCTCATTTTGATCCAGGCTCTCGAACAGAGCTTCGCACTGATGTAAGCGGCCATGGCATTGGCGTTATACTCGCTCAGATACAGATTTGCACCAACCGTGTGATAACCTGCGTAAGTCACCTTCTATCACAAGCGTAAAAAATTATTCCCTCACTAAGCGGGAATACTTATCTCTCGTCTGTGCCATATCAAAATTTCGTCCGTACTTATACGAACGTTCATTCGCAGTCATCACGGACCATCACGCGCTTTGCTGGCACTCAACACTTAAGGACCCAACGGGATGACTCGGCCGATGGGCACTACGATTACAGCAGTACAGGTTCTTGGTTGTGTACAAATCTGGAAAGCTGCATAGTGATGCTGATTGTTTATCTCGGCACCCCGTTGATCCATCTAACTCCACCGACTTGGAATCCGATGCCTGCGTTTTAGCCATCACTGACTTTGTGCACGTGGCTGGTGAACAGCGCCGAGATCCGTCGCTGCTCTCTTTCATTGACCGCCTTCAACTGAACCATACTGAACCTTCACTTGGCAGATTCCTGCTCCAGGACAACATTTTCTACCGCCGCAATTTACACCCCGACGGCGCAAAACTTTTACTCGTCGTACCACATCACCTGCACAAGGATGTTCTGCAAATTTTCACGACGTTTAACTTGAGGACATTTAGGCGTCTCCAGAGCTTACGACTGTGTTCGACGACGGGTACTCTGGAAGAGTCTTTATCGCTCCGTTCGCCGCTGCGTTGCATCTTGTGATCTCTGCCAGCACCGAAAGTAACGCCCTTAGATCAAGAGGCTTCAGCCGAAAGAAGCCTACGACTCTCCCTGCCGGTCTCCTTCAGCCTTTTGAAGTTCCTGTCGAGCCGTTTTATCAAGTGTGTTTGGACTTGTTAGGTCCCTTTCCCACTTCAACAGGAAATAAATGGATTGCAGTGGCCACAGATTATGTCACTCGGTATGCGATCACTCGTGCGCTACCAACGAGCTGCGCTGCTGACGTTGCCGACTTCCTCCTCTACGACACCATTCTCCAGCATGATGCTCCGTCCCACCTGCTCATCGACCATGGTCGCTACTTTCAATATCGTGTGGTTGATGATCTGCTTCGATCTTGTGCTAACCGTCACAACTTCATCACATCTTACGACCCCCAGACTATCGGTCATACGGAGCGCCTCAACCGCACATTGACAGACATGCTTTATATGTATATATCTAGCAAACACACTGATTGGGACATAGCTCTGCCTCTCGTCATCTTCGCCTACAATTCGTCGCGTCATGAAACAGCCCGCTACTCACCATTTTATCTACCTTTCGGTCGTCATCCCTTGCTGCCCTTCGACACACTGCTTTCATCTGACCAACCATCCTCTACTTCGTACGCTCGGGATGCCATCACCTGGGCCCTTATGGAACGCTCGGTATCCCACGCTCGGTTGCCGTCATTGCAGACAGCATCAAAGTCTCTTTACGACCGTCGACACAGGGATGCCGTTTTAAGAGACGATGGTCTGTCTTGGGGACCTTCGACGGAAAAATTTGGTCTGTTCGTCTGTCTGTACATTTGTTTGTTTGTCTGCCTTTATCGATACCTCAAACGGCATAGAACGGCCAACCCCTTCCGCAGCACCCACCAATATTGCTCAAGGTTGAGCGTTCATAGTTGTGCGATTGTCGATTAAAAAGCAATTATTGCGCATACTTGAGGTGCTAAAACAACACGTCGATGTTTTGTATGTCTGCCTATGTACTAGAGAAGGCACACACAAGTAATTCTAAGGAATGTAGCGTTAAACACGCTGCGCTGGCTGTGCAACTCGGTGCTCAAAAAGGAAAGTGTTATCAGCGTTTTGCTAAAATGACATAGTGGTGGCACCTGCCCGTCGCTTTGCGTTCTACACCTTATCACCTTCGAGACTGGCGCGCATCTTTCTCAGCGGGCCGCACGCCTTCGTTTTCGAAGATAACTGCCAGATGGCACTCGTGTTTAACGTGCCTCGATGCGCTCGTTCGCTTCCGATACACGCTCGGCACGCTCTAACGCAGCGCCTCCAGAATACCATTCACCGATTTTCTTGCGCAGAACATCAACTTAACGTTTTGTTCACTCTCTCCAGACGCAATACTATCGTCATTCGACGACATTTGCAGTGTAACATGCAGATTCAGGACAATTTTTTCTGCGGGCTCTCTTGTTCTCCTATGGCTCGCATCTGGACCTCTTGGCTTCTGCGAGAAACTGCCATCGCGATACGTCGGGCCCTGCCGCGTCCTTCGTCAGGTCACACCTGTGACCTACGATATTTACGTGGCCACAAACTCATCAGCTGCAACACCCAGAACAAAAGTAGTCCACGTTTCTTGTTTGAAGCCCTACAACACCGACTCGCTCATTTAACAGGTACCGAGACGGTGCCTTACCGGCCGGAGTGTTGGTACGTGAATGGAGTTGTCGCGTCGGCACAAGCACTGAAACAACACCCAAAAGGAGGAAGACGACAACGTGCTTGTTGTGGGTTGGACTCTCGAGCCCCTCTCTTAGCCTCCATGTCTGTGTGATCTGTACAGCGTTAGCAAGACCCGCTGTCGATAAATAAACAACATGACTACATGCTACGCTCATGATGCGCTCGCTTCCGTTTAGCGAGCTTCACACTCGGTATTACGTGATGCGAATGGACGACATAGGTAAATGACACAACCCAAACATGATAATCACGACATGCGTGTCATGTAACAACATGGCTACAAACCACAGTCATGATGCGCTCGCAGCCGTTTCGTTAGCTTCACATATACCAAATTTGGTATTACGTGACGTCAATGGGGGACGAAGGTATGTCATCATCATCATCATCATCATCATCAGCCTGGCTACGTCCACTGCAGGACAAAGGCCTCTCCCATGTTCCGCCAGTTAACCCGGTCCTGTGCTTGCTGCTGCCAATTTATACCCGCAAACTTCTTAATCTCATCTGCCCACCTAACCTTCTGCCTCCCCCTAACCCGCTTCCCTTCTCTGGGAATCCAGTCAGTTACCCTTAATGACCAGCGGTTATCCTGTCTACGCGCTACATGCCCTGCCCATGTCCATTTCTTCTTCTTGATTTCAGCTTTGATATCCTTAACCCCCGTTTGTTCCCTAATCCACTCTGCTCTCTTCTTGTCTCTTAAGGTTACACCTACCATTTTTCTTTCCATTGCTCGCTGCGTCGTCCTCAATTTAAGCTGAACCCTCTTTGTAAGTCTTCAGGTTTCTGCTCCGTAGCTAAGTACCGGCAAGATACAGCTGTTATATACCTTCCTCTTGAGGGACAGTGGCAATCTACCTGTCATAATTTGAGAGTGCTTGCCAAATGTGCTCCACCCCATTCTTATTCTTCTAGTTACTTCAATCTCGTGGTTCGGCTCTGCGGTTATTACCTGCCCTAAGTAGACATAATCTTTTACAACTTCAAGTGCACTATTACCTATGTCGAAGCGCTGCTCCTTGCCGAGGTTGTTGTACATTACCTTCGTTTTCTGCAGATTAATTTTAAGACCCACCTTTCTGCTCTCCTTGTCTAACTCCGTAATCATGAGTTGCAATTCGTCCCCCGAGTTACTCAGCAATAAAATGCCATCGGCGAAGCGCAGGTTACTAAGGTATTCTCCATTGACTCTTATCCCTAACTGTTCCCATTCTAGGCTTCTGAAAACCTCCTGTAAGCACGCGGTAAATAGCATTGGGGAAATTGTGTCCCCCTGCCTTGTACCCTTCTTGATTGGTATTCTGTTGCTTTCATTATGAAGCACTATGGTAGCAGTTGATCCCCTGTAGATTTCTTCCAGAATGTTTATATATACTTCATCTACGCCCTGATTTCGCAGTGTTTGCATGACGGCTGATATTTCTACTGAATCAAACGCCTTCTCGTAATCTATGAAGGCTATGTATAGTGGTTGGTTATACTCTGAGCATTTCTCTATTACCTGATTAATAGTATGAATGTGGTCAATTGTTGAGTAGCCTGTTCGAAATCCTGCTTGTTCCTTTGGTTGATTGAATTCTAATGTTTGCTTTACTCTGTTAGCAATTACCTTTGTAAATAGCTTGTATACTACAGAGAGCAAGTTGATCGGCCTGTAATTCTTCAAGTCCTTGTCATCTCCTTTCTTATGTATTAAGATGATGTTAGCGTTCTTCCAAGCCTATGGTACTCTTCCCGTCAGGAGACACCTCGTAAACAGGGTGGCTAGTTTTTCTAACACAATCTGTCCTCCATCTTTCAGCAGATCTGATGTTACCTGATCCTCACCAGCAGCTTTGCCCCTTTGCATGCTCTCCAAAGCTTTTCTGACTTCTTCTATCATTACTGGTGGGGCGCAATGTGGGTTACTGCTAGTTCTTATAGTATTAAGGTCGCCAATCAATCAGCTAGCACTGAGAGGGAAAGTACAGGAATTCAGAGTGTCACTGCAGAACAGGTACTCGGCTCTTAGTGAGGAAACCAACCTTAGCGTAGATACAATGAATGATAATCTGACGAGTATCATTACGGAGTGTGCAGTGGAAGTTGGAGGCAGGGTGGTTAGACAGGACACTGGCAAGCTTTCCCAGGAAACGAAGAACCTAATTAAGAAGCGTCAAATCATGAAAGTGTCAAGTACAACAGACAAAATAAAACTGGCAGAGCTTTCGAAGTTGAATAATAGACGTAAGGTATGCGATGTAAGAAGGTGTAACATGGAGAGAATTGAACACGCTCTGAAAAACGGAGGAAGTGTCAAAGCATTGAAGAGGAAACTTGGGATAGGCAAAAGTCGGATGTATGCACTAAGGGACAAAGAAGGCAAAATAACTACCAATATGGATAGGATAGTTAAAATAGCGGAGGAGTTTTACAGAGATCTGTACAGTAGCCGAGACAGCCACGAAGGTATGTAACTAGTGCAAACATGATAATCATGAGATGTGTGTTGTGTGAGAACATGGCTACATGCCACAGTCAAGGCGCCGATATATTTCGACGTGAAGTGGTGTGCGTGCTCGCCGGCGTTAATTTCGATGCGGCACGGCGGCGTTGCGACGCCAGGCGCCTGTCCTGCCATATAGCTGCAGGTGCGCACCACGCTGGGTTCCTTTCACGCATGCGCGTTTCATCGTGTCCGGCGTCCGTTCGTCACAAAAAGAGGGAGACGCAATGTTGTCTGGGTAACGCATCGGTTCGAAATGCAGAATGTCGCATTTCGCACCGGTTTTCGTCGGGCCGCGCCGACGGACGCTGGTCGCGCCGGTCGCGCCTGGCTTCAGACTATGGAGTGCTGGCGTTTTAAGTGTGAATACACTTTATAAGCGACCCCAAACCATCCACCGCCGTCGGCGGCGTCCACAGTCTTCTCTCTATTTTTAAAAGGAAGAGGAGTAGGCGGGCCGCAGCGCGACGCTCTACCGAATAAGCCACGGACGCGACGCTGATATCGGTGTCAGTAACGCGCCTTATATCTTTAACGCCGCTGCGCGCGTCCCCCTCCCCCTTCGCTCGCCAACATGCTGAACAATTACTCGATAACGTGTCTGTCTCTCGAGTTTCCGACCACGATCAACGGTGGCTTCATAGACTTGGCGTTCAGTAGGAACTGTACGGTCCGCTCCGTCTTGCCGGATCCGCTCACCGTACATTTCTCGGATCACAAAACACTGGTACTAACCGTGAGCTACAACGATAACACGAATAGGTGCTAATCTATAGTGTAGTTTGTGTGTGTGTGTGTGTGTGTGTGTGACACACTCGCGATGTGTGCATTTAATGCATCGTTCGAAAATCGTGTAGTGTAAATAAATAATACTTCGTATATAATGTATCTGTGTACAAATGCTTCATGACAAACAACACTTAAATTCATTAATTACACTTTAATCATCATCATCAGTAATAAAACTCCCAAGCATTTCCCCGAGGGTGAACATGGTTAAGTGCAAATGCACGGGGTGATGCTATGAGGGGGAGTAAAGTAAAAATCCGTTGGCATTCGCCAGTGAGTTAACGTAAACTCCCCCGTGTGATCAAATTGCGATTCCCAGGAACCATTACACCATAAAGGCACCATAGTGTGATTAATAAATATAATAATGCGAATTATTAAATACCCCTCATAGCATCACCCCGTGCATTCGCACTTAACCATGTTCACCGTCGGGGAAATGCTTGGGAGTTTTTGCTAACGTAGCGTCGCTGCGCCCAGCGTGCGCGCGCCAACGCTACATAGGAGTATATTGGACCCTTCATGATACGCTCGCGGCCGTTTGGCTTGCTTTACGTATACCAAATTAGGGGTGAAGTGAAGTCAATGCATGACAAAAGTATATGACTGGTTCCAACATGATGATCCTGACACACTTGTCATGTAAGAACATGACAGCATACTACGCTCATTGCGTGTTTGCGGTCGTTTCGCTAGCTCCAGATATACTAAATTTGGTATCGCGTGACGTGAATAGATGATGAAGTTAAACGACACATCTGAACTTGATAATCAAGACATTGAAGTCATGTACCGAACCATTTACCTCCATCTCGTAATGTTGTGCTGATTTTAAAATGACCTATCAACCTTTCTCATTCGGGCTTCGCATGTCATCGATTCCCACTGTACATGGGATCTGCCGACTTTTTTTAATGACGTATTTCCGTCATCAAAATGACGACAAATAATTTACACGATTAGATGTCATAAAAAAGGTCCGTCAACGGGCATCTAATGAATAACCTGACAATCCACAGCGTCAGATGCCAGGCACGCTATGCACTGTGCCATGACGAAATACTCAGACGGCTCTTTTATCGCACTTCTCCCTTTTCTTTCTTACTTTTCGTCCCTAGATTCGTTTACTCAGCGTAGAGTGGCAAAGCGAACGTGCGTCTGATTAGCTTGCCTGCCTTTCATTACGCAATTCCTTGTACGCATATTGTTCCTCCTTTGTTTTTTCGTCGATCTGCATGCTTTTAGGGCGAAGCTCCTTGTGGCGTGAATGTCCATCCCTCGTTGCCGTACGTAACCACCAGTGGCACATACCCGAGAGAGCGGTCCTCAGAATATCCGCTGGATAGCGGTACTATGCCGTCAGACAGACAGACAGACAGACAGACAGACAGACAGACAGACAGACAGACAGACAGACAGACAGACAGACAGACAGACAGACAGACAGACAGACAGACAGACAGACAGACAGACACGCTGGCAATGCCACGCTCGCAATGCGACGCCAGGCGCCGATATCCCCCTAGCAGAGATCAGTGGATCTACCCACTGGCCTTCATGTGGATCTGCATGCCACATACTCGCAGGCGCATGCCGTGCTGCGTTGCTTTGACGCGTGCGCGTTTGAGCGAACGAACGGACGGATTCATGGACGGACGTGCCGATGGATGGACGCACTGACAGTCACACGGGGGGACGCACACACGAACGGACACACGGATGGTCTGTCGAACGCTTCGCCCCACCAATCATCATTCACTCCATGGATATGCTGTCATTATTGCCAGCATGCTGAATTTACATTAGCAGCCCTTATGGTGCAACAATTGTGTTTCGTGTAGCCTCCCTCGCCAACGCTAAATTCTGTTCTTTCACAAGAGGACACAAGCGCTAGCGTATGTTCTGAAGGAGCAGTGACATAAGTTCAAGCTTGAGATGTTACCGTCACTCAATAGCTTGGCATGAAAAGCTTTTTTGGACCAATCACGAACTGCGTCATTTACGTATAGAAGTTTTTCTTGTTTCTAGAGAAAAAAATTGAAGGACACTATCTGTCTGACGAAAGCCTGTTGCCATTCGACTAAATTTGCCGTGTGTGTGTGTGTGCGTGTGTGTGTGTGTGTGTGTGTGTGTGTGTGTGTGTGTGTGTGTTGTGTGTGTGTGTGTGTGTGTGTGGCATTTGGTATCAGGGGGGGGGGGCACCATACTTTATGAGCGCTTATCCGAACCGCTTGTGATGGAATCTCTTACCAGCGTGCCTACAAGTGCTGTTTATCGGGGAATATAAAGAATATGCATATTAGTAATTAAAGGTTCGTTGCTACTGCTGATAATATTTTGTATGGTTGAGCAGCATTTGCAGAATACTGAACGGTGCTTTCCAACGCGTTCAAGTTTTCAAAAAAAAACAGTTACAGAACTGTGGTTTCTAAACAACGCATCTCTGAAGAGAAATAAAGTTGAGCGGCGCAGTGTTGCAGTATTTGTGCCTTTAGTAGTACATGTCGCGTGGACGTGTTTGTAACGGGACAGCTTTACGCTCTCCCATAGTAGAGTACCTATAGTACTCTAAATCGTTACCCCCTTTTTCTAACGCCCACACCTTGTTGAGTATATAATGTGCCTTGGTGTTTTTGTATTGTCGAAGTGGAGGGGACTGGCATTCCTGCGGGGACGTCCTCAGAGAGCCATGTTTCCTCTGCTACATCGCATAAGAACCATGATGCTAACACATCTGAACGAACAGCTATTCATTCTGGGGGACGAAGCTTTCCTCATGCGGTGGTCAACACGATTTATTCTCAGAAAAAACAAAGTGTTCATGCCTTGCCTTCATTACTGAAAAGGTAGGCTAGTGTTTGTGTATTCAATGAACCTGCATTTAGTATTGTATAAGTATTTCTTTATTCTGATATGCATTTCTTAAATGTTGTTTTTCGTTCTTCTTCATGAATTGTACGTACCCCTGAGCATAGTTTTCTTTATGCACGTTAGATTTGAATGTATATTAGGATATATTAGCATGCCGTGAGAACGAACAATGTAACACATGAATGTCTTCTGTGTATGTAAGATTTTTAAAATTAAATTCTCTTAAACACATCTTTACAGTGGTCTCCTAGCATTACAATACTGGGCGTTACTTTCTCTGCATTTCGTGTGCAGGACAGCACCTGGTCATCCATTATACGAACTCTTCAAAGTGACGTTAAAGAAGCCAGACACTTCGACTTCCCCCTCTTGGAACACCGATACTTAGCTCAAACGGTTTACCTCGGAAAATTTTGGTACCTTTGCCATTCTGTAAAACCACCGCTCCATATGTCTAAGATAGTGCAAAGCTGCATCAGTTCATTTTTGGGGTCTGGTGGCACAGAATTATATTCTCGTCCGGCGGTAGCTAAACCACGTGATCGAGGTGATTTTGCATTCCCCGACGTCTCCGTCACGGCTTCTACCTTGTGCCTCCGCACTTTACTGCGAATACTGAGCAACAATGGTACGCCCACTCAGACACTGCAGGCTCGCTACTATCTGGAGCCATCACGTCGCGTCTTCCTGCCGGATAGCCAAATAAACAAAGGTCCCCAATCAACTGAATTGCCATCTTTGTATCGAGCCCTTCTGGCATTTCACCGACGTTTGAAAGCTACGTGCCCAGAGATAGAGGTGGCTGATTCTAAAGTGGTGGACAGAATGGGCACCCTTCTATGGCCCTTGGCGCCCCAGCATCGTCAATCTATAATGAGTGGCGCTTGGAAAACAATAACTACAGCAGTGTTGCCAGGGCATCTAAGAGACTTTGTCTGGCGGTTGGGCTAGGGCTTGCTCCCCACGCGAGATCGGTTACAGCGGTGGCAGGTGGTTCGCACCATAGAGTTTCTCAAACTTAACTAGAGGGCACTCTGGCGCTGCGATCGTTCAGCCACCATGGGAATGATGGGTAGTACACACATTTGCCTAGTCTTCGTACTTGCGGATGGCGAATCGTACTTGCGGCTTCGTTTATTGCTGTGTTTTAATTTTGTTTTGAAAGAAAGATTCAACCCTGTAAACTTTGTGACCCAATTTGAAAAGGTAATTTAAAAAAAAAGGCTGGTGAAGCACAATCACTGAACATTTGCCGATTTTTGTTTCATGAGAAAACAGCTTCAAGCCACACGAACACACACGGAGTCAAAAGCAGGCCAGAAGTACGAAGTTTAGACAAATGTGTGTACTACCCATCATTCCCATGCTGGGTGAAGCGCTGTGTGTTGCAGCTCCCATAGACACTAGCGCCAGAGTTCCCTCTAGTAAGTATTGTGAGAAACTCTATGGTTCGCACTTCGACTTGCCCCAACTGCGTCATGGTCGAGACCAATCGGCATGCGACGATTGAATGTGTGGTATCCCGCCTTTTTTGGCGTGCGGTTCACGCTGGTTTTCGGGGACAGCGTGTGCGAATTTTCGTGTCCAATGGCCGATTTCCGCGCGGCCACTTCTCCGCTCTTTTAATAGTTGCGGGGCTGTTCAGCCTTTGGCGAAACCGATATTAGGCCGTCGCTGCCAATTGCCGCCGGCGTGCTTTGTGGCCAATACTGGGGAAAATGAGACGAGAGACTCTCGCGTTCCTCTCTGAGGAGGTTTTCTTCCTCGGGGAGCACGAATTTCTGCCGCATTGGTCATGCCTTTTCGTCAATGTTGAACATGAAAGGGTAAAACTCATTTTTCCACCGACGTGGTGCTAAGAAGCGCCCGGTGAGTAGTTATCCATGATTTCGTTTGCAAGCAATTGTGTTTCATTGCATCTATTTTATCTTTATACCATTTATTGTATCATGATATCGCATGAGTTCTTGTGTACACGTCTGCCAACATTGTCATGTATATCAGAGCAATGATGTCTTTCTTTCAACGTAATGATGTTAGTCATGGTACATAGATCTGTGGAAGTATATGTGCCCATTACTGTAATGTTAGGAAGTTTTTGTTTTTTGTACATAGTGTAAATAAACTTTTTTATACACGATGTACTCGAGGTCCATGGGACGGCTTTAAGCTCTTCCATAGTAGAGTAACCTGTACTCTGAATCGTTACCCACTTTTTCTACCCCCCCCCCCCCCCTTCTTATTCTCAGCATTTAGTGTGACACTCTGAGCAGGGTGCAAGTTAAATCAAAACCAACTGTCTCACGCAGTTGTCACTCTGCACCACGACTGGGCATGAACAGACCGACGTGAGCATGAGACATGAATGACTTTCCCACTTGAATAGTGTATACGATGGTTTAACGTGGCATTCATCACCCGTCGACATCGGCAGTACTCGGGCGCGTTCAGCGGTTCCCCATGCTTCGCCTCAGGCGCTTAGTGACTATGGGCTAGTAACATTAACGTCGACATTCTCCGCATTGTCATCGTAGTGCCGACTGGCGGTGACGCCTGGCAGTTGCTTCACTTTGATTGCCGATGTTGGTTAGTCTCAAGACTCGCGTCTTCGCCAAGCTAGCCGCACTGCTTCGAATGATTTCTCATGTACTCGTCAGGGTGCGATCATTTCGAGCGCCCATCTCATCAGCATTACGCGCTAGCATGTTGTACACCAGTGGCATTTCAAGTACCGCAAGAACGAATGTCGTTGTTGTGGAGAGCTTCAACGGTCGCCTATAAAAGATTTCAGTTAGGAGTGGGCATGCAATTTCCGTCTCTCGATGCGTCTTCGCGATTCTATCATAGTTGGCATTACGCACCTGTGCTGTTCTTTTCGATATCAAAACTGGTGCTTTGCAAAGGAATGAGTCGAAAATGATTCGCCATGACGCGAATCACACTGCTCAGTATTTTAGGGACGAAGCTTCTTAAAGTGGCACTTGTTCGTCCCTCGTCGTAGTACGTAACACGTCTTACGCTTTCACCTGCAAGGTGGTGCCGGTGGTGCCGGTCGGAGATGAACAATAAAAAATTCGCAGCGTGCACGTCAACTAAACGCGAAATTCTGCTGTCTGTCATTCCCCATTAGCAGCCATTGGCATGCACATTAAGCAATATCTGTTAAGAAAGGGTTGCTACGTTATACTCGCTGGGCGTAACTTCCTTGGTTTTAGAAAGGTTTAGTGAGCGTTGGGCCACAGTGCCATGAATACAGTGAAGTAGTACATATATACCATGAACTCGAGGTGGTTAAAGGTAGGAAGTGGACCAGAAGCGCAAGCCGTAAGAAAGTGTGCGTGTGCCACCTTTCGTTTAGTCCTTGGAATGTCCGCTGGATGGCGGTGCTTCTATATGGGGAATATATGATGAAAAGGTGTGAGATGGTGCTACTTGGAGTGTTGAATAGATGGACAAGCGGACACACAGACAGATGCATTGACGGACGCACGGATGGTTGCATGGACGAAGGGACGCATGGACGGACGCAGGGGCGGTTGCATGGACGAACGCGGGGACGGACGCATGAGTGGACGTATGGACGCACGAACAGATGCACGCACGGGTGGGCGGATGGGCGCACGGATGGTCACACAGACAGACGCGTGGACGGATGGAAGCAAGAACGAATGGACGGATGGATGCTTCGCCCCACTCTCCATCATTCACCCCGTGGATACGCTGCCATTTTTTTATAACTTGTAGACACTGAGGATGGCGGTAAGGATGATGGTGATAACGAACACATGACTACACGTGTGGGCCTAATAGACGAAATGTCATCTGAAACTTGCGTCATTGTATCATGTGACCACGTGATCAAGCGTGGTGTGGCCGAGGGAGATTACCACCCAGCAGCACCTCCAGCACGGCTGATGGGTGAAATTGGCACCCCTTTTGAGTTACGCTACATGCATACTTGTATTACTACTCAATTTTAATCCCTCCATGGCATTATCAGTACGGGAGCTTTACTAGGGGTCGATAACAACACGTTGACACAGATTTTTTTATACTTTCTTGAGAAAGCACGACAGGCAACCAAATGTCCAAATAAGGCTATTCGCCGGTGACTGTGTGTTGTTTAAAGAAATCACCTGTGGTAGTGACCGAGATGACTTACTCAGTGGCATTTTGCCGTGGTGCTCCGGTCAGGAAATGACCTTGAATGCGGAAAAAAGTGTTCTTTTACCAATTTCCCGAAAGAAAACGTCCCTTTATATAAATATATGTTGGGCACCTCTCCAACTAAAGAAGTCACTAACTATAAATATTTAGGTGTCACAATTTGCAATCATCTTTCCTGGAATCCTGATGTTCAAAACATATCTTCATCTGCCTCCAGAAAACTATGCTTTCTTAAGTACAAACTTAAACATGCTCTGGTGTCCGTTAAAATTCTTGGGTATTAATATTTATTTCGTCCGAAGCTCGAGTACGCTTGCGTTGCATGGGACCCCTACACACAATGTAACATAAAAAAACTTTGAAAATGGAAGGACCCTATCTGAATTCGGAGTCTGACGAAAGCCTGTTGCCATTCGACTAACTATGCCGTGTGTGTGTGTGTGTGTGTGTGTGTGTGTGTGTGTGTGTGTGTGTGTGTGTGTGTGTGTGTGTGTGTGTGTGTGTGTGTGTGTGTGTGTGTGTGTGGCCCCGCCGTGGTGGTCTAGTGGCTAAGGTACTCGGCTGCTGACCCGCAGGTCGCGGGTTCGATTCCCGGCTGCGGCGGCTGCATTTCCGATGGAGGCGGAAATGTTGTAGGCCCGTGTACTCAGATTTGGGTGCACGTTAAAGAACCCCAGGTGGTCGAAATTTCCGGAGCCCTCCACTACGGCGTCTCTCATAATCAAATGGTGGTTTTGAGACGTTAAACCCCACATATCAATCAATATATATGTGTGTGTGTGTGTGTGTGTGTGTGTGTGTGTGTGTGTGTGTGTGTGTGTGTGTGTGTGGTGTGTGTGTGTGTGTGCGTGCGTGCGTGCGTGCGTGCGTGCGTGCGTGCACATATGAACACAAATATCTTGGCGTAACATTAACCAGTACCTTAAGTTGGAACTCTCACATTACTAACATATGCGCTGCCGCTTTCCGTAAACTTTGTTTATTACGACACAAACTCAAAACCGCTCCCTCTGAGGTTAAATACTTAGCATATACTTCTATAATTAGACCGAAACTTGAATATGCCTGCGTTATTTGGGATCCTCACACTAAAAACAATATCGAATGCCTCGAAAGAATTCAAAGAAGGGCCGTCCGCTTTATTTATGGTATTTACGGTCCAACAGGTCCCGTTTCTGCCCTGATAGAAAGACATGGTATCCCAACATTAGAATCACGACGTAAATCATTTAGGCTAAAATTACTGTACCAATTAGTTAACCGGAAGCTCTTACTTGATCACAGCCCCTACATTAGTCGCCTGGAAACACGGCGCGGTCGTCATTCACACTCCCTTGCCTTAACTCCGTATTTCTCCTAAGCTAATCTCTTCAAATTTTTGTTTTTCCCACGCACAATCTGTGAGTGGAACAATTTACCGTTTGCCGCCCTGCTGTCGACAGATTCTATTGACGCACATGTTTTCCTGAAGATGTAAAAATGTTTTGCAGTTTTTTTTTTCTTTCCACTGATTCTTTTTGTTGATTGCTTACTTTCAGTGCCATGTTGTTTCCCTTTGTTTCCCTTTGCGATTCACGCTAATGCGATTCTCGCAATCCCACTTAAATCATTGCTGTTACGATAAGCTTGGTTGCATGATTGTTGTATGTGTGTGATGATTGGATTATTGTATGCTGTGTGATGTTTGGCTTGATTGCCTTACTGCCTGTACCATTCCTGCTTGGGCTCCATGCCTGCAGTATCTTGTAAATAAATAAATAAATAAATAAATAAATAAATATACGGTGAGTGACGGCGACCACGACAACACAGACTCCGGCGGAGAAATCCAGCTAGGAATGTCCATATATCTTGGTGATGCAGACTTTACCCATATTATTCAGCTGTTATCGTGAGTTTTGAGGTGGAAGTAAACATCCCTTTCTTGCAGCTTATAGGCAAACCTTGGATTGACTAATTGATAAATTGAATAATTGATCGATGGAATCACCAGCTCTATATTTCTTTCCCTGTAACCCGCATTACTTTCACATTATTGGTGCTTATATGTGACACCTTTTTCAGCACAAGAAGTATTACTTCATGTACTTACACACTCATTTTTCTTATGAGCAATTCCTACACCCTACAGCACTACATTGGTGGCATTTCATTCTCAGTTACACCCGAGTTGACGAACTGGGAAACTTGTGATGTCAGGAGAAACACTCTGCAGTGCTCTGTTTTTTTATTCTTTTTTGCTTGGGCCCAAAATTTTCGGCGCGTGCAAGGACTTTGACACTATTTATTTTTTATGTTCTTATGGTGGCGTAGAGTGAACCTCGGAGCACCCCTCTGCGTATACGACCATAGCACCGCTAGCATCGCCCCCTCTAATTGTCATTATTATTTTTAGGGACGAAAGCCGGGATGAAGGGACTTCGATGGCATCGGTGCTGTCGGGAACGGAGGACGCCAGGCGGAGAAAAAAAATTATAGAAAGGGAGGCGAGAAAGGGTTGCAAAGAAGGACCCCACCCACATACTCCAGTGCTGGCTTTTTTTTTCACGTAGAATTTTTATTTTTATTTTCTGCACACACTTATTTAGTTCCTTTATCACCTAACGTACGGCTCAGGTTGTATCCGCTTTTTTCGTTAAAGATGCTCGTTTCTGTAATTGATATTTTTATTTTAATAGCGTCGCTGGTTTCGCTGTTAGCCTTGGGGCTTTATCCTTCCCTGCTATAATTGCACTCTCGCACTTCTACCTTTATTTTCTTTATTTCTTTAGATATGTCTTTTGTTCTCCAAATAATTGCTCTGCCCGTTTGTAAGTTTCCTCGATTTACGCAGCTGCATCCTCTCTAGGTCTATATTCCATGCTCTTAAAGGTCCTCGCCTTCTGTTTCTTACTTGCTTTCATTCTACCTATTTATTTTTTTTTTACTTCCACGTTATCTCACTTTTTTATATTGTAGCTCAAATCGCTTCTGTGCCTCCTCTCGCTGGCAGAAGGTCCTTTAATTTTTAAGCGTCTTCAACCCTCAGCCTTTTCTCCAGCACAGGGTAGCCAGCCGCTGTAAGAACTTTCTAACCTCCCTGTCCTTCCGCTTAATCTATCCTCCTCATCAATGGTCGTCAAGCCGTTTTCCGGAGCCCTCCACTACGGCGTCTCTCATAACCATAGTGTGGTTTTTGCACGTTAAACCCCACAAATCAATCAATCAATCAATGGTCGTCAAACGCTGCACGTTTTCACCGCTATCTCCGTCAATGTCTTTCCTTCTTTTAAACAAACTATGCTTAGAGAAATTTATTCTCATGAACAGTGATGATCAATTACAATCCAACAGAACGCCGCCGCGGAACACGGCATCGCCAGATACACCAAAAATTTTAACAAAAAATATGTTTATAAATGTACATTACATGGTAAACACAGAATGCACAAATGAGGAGAGAAGAAGAAAAAGTGGATCTGTTTGGTCGGCCTGAGTTTTCTATTTTCCATCCACTGCCTTGTATGTTTTGCTTCAAGATGCGTGTTCGAAATTCACTCAAGGGCTAAGGAGTGGCCGGCGCCATAAAGGTGCGCCAACATCTCCTTATATGTCATATCAATAAAAAATGCACAAATGAAACGTAAATATGTATATTTTGGGTATTTGCGAGGTATTTGGGCGAGTACTAAAGAAACATTAACCTACCAAAACCAGGCAGGCCCGAAAACAAGCTTTACATGTCTCTCGCAGACGAACGCAAAAGGGCCGGACCAGTGCCGAAGGAATTCCTCCTCTCCGAGAAAGAGGAGTTCCTCTGACAGTAGTAGTAGCTCTTTGTACAGTCACTTCAAAATCGGGAAGAGAGCGTGACGGTGACGGCCTGTTTCAACAAATTTATTGTCACAGACATTAATAACATTTCAATAGAACATTTTTTTTCTTAGACATACAATAACGACGATGAGAAAACAGACTCCATTTATATGAAAATAGATATGACATGACGTGGAAAGAACATGTACATTCGATGGTTCACGCAAACACAGCCACACAAAAATGCGTTACAAAAGGACAGATACTCATATGAATATTGCAATGTAAACAAGAGGCATAAACAAAACATGAATATGTACACTTCGCATATTTACATATTGGCATGTCATTTCTACCGACGCATCGCATCGACACATACTAATACCAGGCTGGCCGAATAACAAGCTTCACTCGTCCGTCACAGACCGAGACAAAAGGGCAAGACCAGTGCCGAAGAAATTCCTCTTCACCGAGGAAAAAGAGCTTTTCCGACAAAACAGACAGCAGCACCAAATACAATCGTACTAGAATCGGCAAGAGCGCGCGGCGATTGCCCGCTGCAACCGCCTCGCAGAGGTTGTGCCAGAGGTAGAAAGAGCCGGCAACAATGAGAAGACAAGCGAAGCGGCCTCGCGAACAACGCCCAGAAGAAACGAAGTGATTCACTCTGAGGCAGCGAAATTTACCATTTACGGCACTCCAAAAAACGCGAGCAATGACACATTGCCTCGGAAAACGCTGATTTGTTTCTCAAAGGGAGCAGTTTGGGCATGTTTCTGACTGGACTATTCTCCACCTTTCGAGGCGGTCGAGAGTGGGAAGCACATCCCATCCCAGGCACCGCATGAAGTCTCGGAGGTGTCCAGGCAGAAAGGAAGCAGTCAACGGGCTCCAAGACGCCCGACTAGAGCGAGCACGGCGTGCTGAGGGAACCAATGGAAGCAACAAAGCAGAAAGTGCCTCAGCTATATGGTTGTTCAATACATCTTCGCCAGGACAGCTCGACTGGCTGGACATGACGAAAAAATGCAACAGTTGTTGCATAAGACAAAGGAAGTGTTGACTGTGGCCCCCTGTTCAGGTGCACATTAGGCATCAGAAGTAATATGCAAGCATTCGTGCGGGAGATTCTTCCCCTTGGACTAGGTGCAAAAAGAAGCACAGTGCCAGCAGCCGACAGCGTACAGACACTGAAGGGAAAGCAAAGCCTCCCTGAGAACGCTGCGAACACCAGTGCAGCACGAATGACCAACTCAGTGCCGCCTGACCAAAAAGGGAACACAAACGCGACTGCAGTGATCGCGCGATACGTAAAGATGCATGGTTGCACGATGTGAGAAAGATACAAAATACGACCGCCAAATACAGTCTGCGCAAGGTACCTCCGCTCAAGAAGGGGAAAGTCGAAATCCCGTGCGTCCTGAATTTTCAGTCTTACTTCTTTGAGAGCGTTACACCAAACGGATTCACAAATACCGAGGTGGTTGTATGAAATACCCTAAATACGAAGGGACGCGGCCAGCTGAATAGGGAAAAAAGCGCTGAACCCGGAGTTTGGAAAGCCAATGATGAAATACCGGGATTTCGTAGATGACCAGCGCTGCACCTGGAATGTCACCATACTGGAAAAATACACGCAGACCGCGGGAAAGGCTATCCTCATCTGAAAGGACAAGGTAATCTCGTCAGCGAAAGCTGTGACTTTCGCAACACTGTTATCAGAAAGCGCAAGACCCCGGATGCGCGAATCCTCGTCAAGAGCACGCTAATATGGCTGAAGGCCGAGAACAAACAGCACAGGAGACAATGGATCCCCTTAATGACTTGGTTTAAGAGAATTTTATTTCCAGATATATCTTACATAGCTTGTGTGCACACAGAACGATAGGCAATGATGATCATGCGTATGTATAGTGCAAGCTGTTATGTACAGCGAAAAAAAAAACTTTTTTGCGTATGCAGTGATGTACTATCGTGAGCAATATGAGCCCGAACATACGAGCGCGTGGCGAATAGATTCAAACCCTACATCTGCTGATTTCAGGCACACTTTATTTTGCTGTTGACACTCCCGCCTCGATATTGTTACCACAGAACATAGCTTATAGCATGCTTTTGTTGCATCTATCCATGCCTTTATTGCATCTATCTTGTGTTCGCTGAACATCTTGAAGCGCATCTTTCACTTTTGTTTTCGGTTCAATTTTTTTCTTTTGTGTTGTC
Organism: Rhipicephalus annulatus; assembly: GCA_013436015.1. NCBI lineage: Eukaryota > Metazoa > Arthropoda > Arachnida > Ixodida > Ixodidae > Rhipicephalus > Rhipicephalus annulatus. Next base: position 410,369 of record WOVY01000738.1, read on the forward strand.
ATTGCTAATCGCTGATAGCACGTGATCAGCTGCCGTTTCACAGCAACAATCAAGCGGGACAGCCAGCAGTCAGTGGAAGAGCCCCCCTCCTCTCCCCATACTGTTTCGGCAGCGCCATCCACGCATCGCGTTATCTCGATTTTGAGGCCATTTGCCACGCGCTCGCACGTTCGAGCTCATATTGCTCACGATAGTACAAGGCGAAAATAGTACAAGCATGGGATATTTATGAACTTCGAGATGATTAAGCTAATATAAACAGTAAAGGCTATGTGCATAAACAAGGTGATCGTTCACAATGTAATACAATATGTTTAGAAAAAAAATTGGTAGATCCCACGTACAGTGGGAATCGGTGATATGCGAAGCATGAATGAGAAATGTTGATATGCCACTTTAAAATCAGCAAGACATTACGAGGTGGAGGTAAATAATTACATACATGACTTCCGTGTCATGATTATGTGTGAATATGTCATTTACCTTCGTTATCTATTCACGTCACGTGATACCAAATTTAGTATATGGGGAGCTGGCGAAAGTGCGCGAGCACGCTATGAGCGTGGTATGTTGTGATGTTCTTACATCACACGCGTGTGAGGATTATCATATTTGCACCAGTCATATATTTCGTCATCCGTTGACGTTCCGTAACACAAAATTTGGTATATTGAAAGCTAGAAAAAAGGCCGCCAGCGCATCATGAAGGACCCAATATACTCTAATGTAGCGTTGAGGTGCGCGCACGCTGGGCACAGCGATGCTACGTTAGCAAAACGCGAGCGCTCTATAGTCTGACGCCAGGCGCGACCAGCGTCCGTCGGCGTGGCCCGATGACAACCGGCGCGAAATTCAGCCTTACCCAGGCAACACTGCGCCTCCCTCTTTTCGTGATTGTAGGGACGCTGGACGCGCTGAAACGCGCATGTGTCAAAGCAATGCAGGGCGACGCACGCCTGCGATTATATGACAGGACCGGCGCCTGGCGTGGCAACGCCGACGAGACGCGACGAAATGAACGCCGGCGAGCACGTGCACCGCGTCATGCCGAAATGTATTGGAACCTTAATTGTGGCATGTAGTCATGTTCTCACATGACACACATCTGTTGATTATTATGTTTGCACCAGTCACATTCGTCATTCATTGCCGTCACGTAATACTAAATTTGGCATATGTGAAGCTAGCGAAACGACCACGAGCGCATCATGAGTGTGGCATGTAGTCATGCTGTTACATGAAACGCATGTTGTTATTATCATGGTAGGATGTGTCATTTACCAATGTTGTCCGTTCGCGTCACGTAATACCGAGTCTGGTACATGTGAAGCTATCGAAACAGCCACGAACGCATCATGAACGTAGCATGTAGTCATGTTGTTACATGACACGCATCTCATGATTATCATGTTTGCACAAGTCGCATACCTTCGTCATCTATTCACGTACCGTAATAACAAGTTTGGTATATGTGGCGCTAGCGAAACGGTCTCGAGCGCGTCATGAGCGTGGCATGTAGTCATGTTGTAACATGACACGCATGTCATAGTTTTCATCTTGTGGTTTGTCACACCATACCAGTTTCGTCACACCATACCAGTTTCGAAAATGCTATGTGAACGAAACCACCGCAAGAGCTGCAGGACCATAAAATGTAAATCATGTCATTTATGACAACATGTCTTGATTTTCATGTTATGACTAGTGAGATAAGTTCTTCATAGAGTTATGCTGTGCCATACCAAGATAGATAGATAGATAGATAGATAGATAGATAGATAGATAGATAGATAGATAGATAGATAGATAGATAGATAGATAGATAGATAGATAGATAGATAGATAGATAGATAGATAGATAGATAGATAGATAGATAGATAGATAGATAGATAGATAGATAGATAGATAGATAGATAGATAGATACGCTTAAAGTAGCGGAAGTTCGCTAAGTAATGCTTCGTATTTAAAATAGTTACGATTTCGAGCACTTGGTTTTCTACTATGGGTGAGCAAGAAAAGATGGCAGCATATCCACGGTGTGAATGATGGAGAGTGGGGCGAAGCATCTGTCCGTCCATTCGTTCTTGCTTTTGTCCGTCCATGCGTCCGTCTGTGTGACAGTCCGTGTGTCCATTCACCCGTCCGTGCGTGTGTCTGTTAGTGCTTCCGCACGTTCGTCTGTGCGTCCGTCCCTGTGTCCTTCCATGCGTCCGTCCGTCGGTGCAGCCATCCGTGAGTCCGTGCATGCATCTGTCTCTGTGCCCGTTCGTCCATCTATTCAACACTCCAAAAACCACCATCTCACATCTTTTCATCATATATTCCCCATATTGAAGCACCACCATCCAGCGGACATTTCAAGGACTAAACGAGAGGTGGCACACTTTCTTACGGCTTGCACTTGGGGTCTACTTCCCACCTTTAACCACCTCGAGTTCATGGTATATACTAGTTCACTGTACTCATGGCACTGCGGCCCAGCGCTTGCTAAACCTTTCTAAAACCAAGGAGGTTACGCCCAGCAAGTATAACGTAGCAACCCTTTCTTGTCAGATAGTGCTCTATGTACATGCCAATGGCTGCTAAGGGGCAATGAGATACAGGAGAATTCGGCTTTTAGTTAACGCGCACGCTGCGAATTTTTCATTGTTCAACAACGCACAGAAGAAATCTCCCACCGACACCGCCTTGGAGGTCAAAATGTGAGACTGGTTACACACTATGACTACTACTACGACTACGAGGGACAAACGGGTGCCGCCATAAGGAGCTTCGCCCCTAAAAGCCGTCCCAAGGAGCAGTGCTCAGAGAAATGTTGACGATTCAGAGTACGAGGTACTTCACTATGGGAGAGCATATTGCCGTCTCGTGCGTCACACTATTTCCGTGTGTTTAGAAAAGGGGTTAACGATTTCGAGTAAATGGTACTCTACTGTGGGAGAGCTAAAAGCCGTCCCTAAGGTGACTGGGCACCGCACAGGGCTAACGAGAAGACCGTGTACAACTATTTCTTCATAGAGTTTGGTAGGAGCTTACTTGGTAGGAGCGTACCTTCAAACATATCCAAGCGACGCCTCCAAATGGGCGCCAGTTCCACGCGTGCTTGTGTGCTAAGTTTATCTAATAATTAATGCTGCCTCAATAGTAGTCTTGTTGGCCGCCAGTTGTTTGTGATACGGCAATTAGATCTTTTATCGGAGTGTCGTATCATTCTGAGTCGACACGTTTCATTGTAGCGTGGATATGAACGCGTCCGCGTCACTGTTGTCTTCGGCGACTCAGGCGTTGCGCCGTTAAGCACGAGGATGCAGGTCCAAATGTGGGCGTTGAGGAAGAGAGAAAATCGTTTTAATAAAGAGCTGGAGAAGTTTTCCTGGTTTTTCATCTGACAGGCTACAACAGGTGCCGGGTGACGACTATTATATATACAGTGACAAACACATAACTTATACAGTCACATAAACGCGTAACAGTCGCATAATACATACAGTCACACTCACGCACTACGCTACTTGCAACGTTTCGCTCAGGTCTGTGGCCCGTAAGAATGTCAGTAGCGCTTTTGTGGCATGTAACGCAATGGAGCTCTTCTACCATGGGCATAGAATATCTGTTAACTCCAAGTTTGTGCCCCGTTGTAGTTATAAGGCCACCTTTAGAGACTGTCTCCCTGATGCGTATATCGTGGACTCACAGAGGACGTGATTAATGTCTTCTACGACGTTACAATCGGACACACAATGGCGAGTCTGACAGAGTCCGATTTTGTTCCTGAAGGAATTCGTATATGCAACGTTTAACCGGATGTGGTGTAAAAATGTTTCGTCTTGCCTGTTGAGGTGTCGCGGCTTACAAATGTGACATGGCGAATCGAGCTTGTACAGAGGCCCATACTGGCAACTAGGGTTTCTCCAGAGGGATCACTGGAAGCGCCAAGCGCGTGCTGATACTAGTGTTGCAGCGTCTTGCCTCGAGAAAGGTATCTCGACGATAAGTGCCGAATCGTCATGTCCAGCTTTAGCAGCGTCATCAGCCCGGACGTTGCCTTATTTTGGCAGTGGGCAGGATATCCACTGAAGAACAACGCGATGGCGGAGGTCTCAGGCTTTCTTGCATAAGCGTTTAATGTCCACATAAGCATTTAATGTCCACGACAAGTTGGTCCTGCGTGCATGGAGACTTGAGCGACTGCAGCGCTGCTCTTGAGTGAGTAAAGATGACCCGGGACTCAGCTGTCTGGATCACAATGTAGTTAAAGGCAGCCCGTAGTGCATGCAACCAGTTCAGTGGCTGTAGATGAGGGGCAGTGACTGAGAGAGGCAGGTGACACTGGCAGATGGAATCCAGATGCCAACGGTGGCTGATGTAGACGTAACAGAGCCATCAGTGCAAATAGGACGATGAGCTCTGTAGCTGTTTTCCGAATGATCTACAGAGTGAAATACGCGAGCGTTGGTCAGAGTGTGCGTCTCTTGTCTTTAAACCCGGCATTGAGGAAGAAACAACTGAGACAAAGCATCGCGCAATGAACGAAAGAAAAAAAGAACGAGCGAACGAAAGAAAGTGAAAGAAAGAAAGAAAGAAAAAACGAGCGAACGAAAGAAAGGGAGAGAAAGAGAGAAAGAAAGAAAGAAAGAAAGAAAAAACGAGCGAACGAAAGAAAGTGAGAGAGAGAAAGAAAGAAAGAAAGAAAGAAAGAAAGAAAGAAAGAAAGAAAGAAAGAACAAAGAAACTGGTACTTGAAGCAGACATACACGCAGAACTTCGCTTGTCCCCATGTTTCCTTTAGCGTAACAGCTCCGATTTTTTTTTAATTAGGTTGCTAACGAATGACCCCCTGATCTCGAGTTTGGGAGGGCTAAAAAAACACATGTGGGCTTCGCATCGTACTGCGAGGACGTAAAAACGTGAACGTCACGCGCGTCGATCGTCCAGGACGAGACGTAGCGCGGCTGTTGTCCCGACGCCTTCGGAACGCCGGGCCGTACGCTCAGTCACGAGTAATATTTAAACGAAGCATCACCCAAAAAAAAAGAGACTGAAGATCAAGAAAGAAATAGAGGAAGCGCCCTGCAGCTATGTCCCCAGTGTCGCCGGGGACCTATCTCGAACGGTGCGTTTCCAAATCGATTCGGGCTTTTTTGCGCGGAAATAAATGAGCGGTCGCCGGACCCGGGTCTTCCAGAGCGAGTGTGTCTGAGCGGCTTTGGGTAAAGCGGCGGAACGTCGGATACGACCAAGTTGAAGCGCGTTTCAAAGAATAAAAAATATTACTAAAATAAAGGCGATTTCGAGTTGCGTAATGACTTCACCGTCTGGTGCGTACGCGCGCGCTTCTTACACCACGATCCAGGAGGAGTTGCATGCCTTTTTGGGTGTCCCGCAAGCTGCTGCAGCCTAGTATTGGTCGTATTCGCGGAGCTGCTTGGTTTTGTACCGGTCGTTTAAAGGGACGCAGGGAGAGAATAATGTCTTGTACAGCTTCGCGATTGGATTCAGATCAGGTGAACGTTATACTGCGTAGCGACTACTTAAAACAATGGGTAACCATCCCTCTAACACGAGCCGTTGTTTAGAAAACACTGAAGAACGAGCAATTAGTGTGAGCTGATTAAGACCGCTTGTATGCAAGTAATTATGGTAACTAGCTTAGAAAGGCGTTTTAGTCAAGGGATGCTTTATTCGGTAAATCTAAGGAGGTTTAAAAAATCACAGCATATCCACGGAGTGCATGATGAGTGAAGCAAAGCGTCCGTCCATCCATTCGTTCTTGCTTCTGTCCGTCGGTGTGTCTGTCTGTGCGTCCATCGTAAACTTTCTATCTTCGATATATAGGGAGCAAGCCTTCCATCTTCAATATATAAAAAGTAGGAGCAACAACGTGCGGCACAGCTTTATGCTTTCGCCTTGGTGCTCTAATTCGTTACCTACCTTTTCAAAACCCATCTAAACACATATGCGTATCTCTCTCTTATAAAGGCGAAGCTACTAAAGCCGTGGAACTGTCCACGTATCTCTCTTGTGACCGGTTGCTTACCACCTAGTTGTATGTCTCGCTCTGCAGGTGGCACTTGTGTAAGTGGCAGACAGAAAGGCAAATGGATGGGCGGAAGTACGAACGGAAGCATGGATGGACAGACAGACGGACGGATGGAGAGACTCATCGGATGGTCGAATGCAGGAATGACGAAAGTATGCACGGACAGACAGATGGACCGACGGAAGCACAAATGGGTAGATGGACGGACGCATGGATGGTAGCACACACGGACGAATGGACGGACGCTTCGCCCCACTCATCATCACTCACTCCGTGGATATTCTGTGATTTTTTGTGACACATGATTGTGTGGCTGTGCTAGTGTGAAACATCGAATGTACACTTTCTTTCCACGTCATCTCATGTCCATGTTCTTGTAAATGAAGTCTCTTTTTTTCATCATCGTTATGTGCGTGTAAGAAGCACATGTTCTATTGAAATGTTATTCACGTCTGTGAAAATAAACTTTTCTAAATACATTCCTTGTCCACTTTGAAAATTCACGAGCCGAACAGCGCTGCGGTTTCTGTGTTCTGCCGTATATTTCAATGCGAAGCATTTCTTAGCAAACTTAAGTGACTTTGATCGTATCTATCTATCTATCTATCTATCTATCTATCTATCTATCTATCTATCTATCTATCTATCTATCTGTCTGTCTGTCTGTCTGTCTGTCTGTCTGTCTGTCTGTCTGTCTGTCTGTCTGTCTGTCTGTCTGTCTGTCTATCTATCTATCTATCTATCTATCTATCTATCTATCTATCTATCTATCTATCTATCTATCTATCTATCTATCTATCTATCTATCTATCTATCTATCTATCTATCTATCTATCTATCTATCTATCTATCTATCTGTCTGTCTGTCTGTCTGTCTGTCTGTCTGTCTGTCTGTCTGTCTGTCTGTCTGTCTGTCTGTCTGTCTGTCTGTCTGTCTGTCTGTCTGTCTGTCTGTCTGTCTGTCTGTCTGTCTGTCTGTCTGTCTGTCTGTCTGTCTGTCTGTCTGTCTGTCTGTCTGTCTGTCTGTCTGTCTGTCTGTCTGTCTGTCTGTCTGTCTGTCTGTCTGTGTAGTTGCCTAGGACATTTAGCTCTCCTGGCCGTTTCGATAATGGTATCGATAGCAAACTTCGTATCGATACCATCATCACGACTGTATAAACATGACTGTATGAAAAACATATTTGACTAGTCGTAAAATGAAAACCATGGCATGTATGTCATGAATGTCGTGATTTACATTTCATGGTCCTGCAGCTCTTGCGGTGGTTTCGTTCACATGGCATGTTGCAAAGCTGGTATGGTATGGCATGGTTGCATGGCTAATACAAGCGACAAACCCTAACATGATAATCATGCGATGCGTGTCGATCATGTAACAACATGACTACATGCCACGCTCATAACGCGCTGGCGGCCATTTCGCTAGCTTCACTTATACCAAATTTGATATTATGGGACGTGAATGGATGACGAAGGCATGTGACTGGTGCAAACATGACAAACATGAGATGTGTGTCGAGTAACTACATGCTACGTTCATGATGCGCTCGTGGCCGTTTCGCTAGCTTCACATGTACCAAACTGGGTATTACGCGACCCGAACGGACGACATAGGTAAATCACACACACAAGCATAATAATCACGACATGCGTGTCATAAAACAACATGACTACATGTCACACTTATGATGCACTCGTGGCCGTTTCGCTAGCATCACATATGGCAAATGTGGTATTACGCGACGCCAATGGATGACGAAGGTATGTGACTGGTGCAAACATAATAATCATGAGATGCGTGTCATGTGAGAACATGACTACATGCCACAGTCAAGGCGCCAATACTTTTCGACATGACGTGGTCCGCGTGCTCGCCGGCGTTCATGTCGTCACGTCACGCCGGCGTTGCCACGCCAGGCGCCGGTGCTGCCATATACTCGCAGGCGCGCGCCGCACTGCGTTGCTTTGACGCATGCGCGTTTGAGCGCGTCCGGCGTCCCTCTGTTAAGAAAAGGGGGAGACGCAGTGTTGTTGTCTGGGTAACGCATCGGCATAGAGTAATGCCCCGCCGCGGTGGTCTAGTGGCTAAGGTACTCGGCTGCTGACCCGCATGTCGCGAGTTCGAACCCCGGCGGCGGCGGCTGCATTTCCGATGGAAGCGGAAATGTTGTAGGCCCGTGTGCTCAGATTTGGGTGCACGTTAAAGAACCCCAGGTGGTCGAAATTTCCGGAGCCCTCCACTACGACGTCTCTCATAATCATAGGGCGGTTTTGGGACGTTAAACCCCACATATCAATCAATCAATCATAGAGTAATGTCACTCTATGGCATCGGCGCGAAATGCAGCATGTCGCATTTCGCGCCCGTTGCCGTCCGGCCGCGCCGATAGACGCTGGTCGCGCCTGGCGTCAGACTATAGAGTGCCCGCGTTTTGCTAAGGTAGCGTCGCTGTGCTCAGCGTGCGCGCGCGTCAACGCTACATAGGCGTGTATTGGCCCCTCATGACGCGCTCGTGGCGGTTTTGCTAGCTCCACGTATACCAAATTTCGTGTTACGTGAGGTCAATGGATGACGAAATATATGACTGGTTCAAAATTGATAATCCTGACACGCGTGTCATGTAAGAACATGACAACATACCACGCTTATAGTGTGCTCGCGGCCGTTTCTGTAGCTCCACGTAAACTAAACTTGGTATAACGTGACCAGAACAAATGACGAAGGTAAACGACACATCCAAACATGATAATTATGACACGTAAGTTATGTACGGCATCATTTACCTCCACCTCGATGCGTTGTGCTGATTTTAAAGTGACATATCAACATTCCTCATTCATGCTTCGCATGACATCGATTCCCACTGTACGTGGAATCTGCTAATCTTTTTTGCAATGAAAGCTCTGGCAGTATACTGTTTGTACGCCCACTCCTGTGTGAGTCTTTGATTAGAGTATTAAATAATAAATGAAATAAATAAATAAACTGAGCTACAGTAGTGGTTATTCCCACCCGTGCGCTTCGTGGGATATATAAGTGCAATGAAACCTGGAAGAATTACTCTGCGAGCTAGTAGTTTTGACGGCGGGTGCAGAACACTCTTATTCTGCCTGTTGGCGTCACGAAGCACGGGATCTTGTCACGAGCTGTCACTTCACCGATAATCCCTCGCATATCAGTCTGCCATAACCAGACCTTTACTACGAGTGAATTGAAGAAGTGTAAACTTAAGGGCTTCTTTTGCTTCGGTAGGTACCCTATTATTGAGAACTAACAGAAAATGATGCCAAGGAAGGTAAAAGGGATGTTCTTAGTACTAATCGTGATGTAAATGTGAAGAAAGAAAATTGGATTTCTACGAAAGAAGAGAAGTTCTCATAGCAAGTATACAGCACGCTTTACAAAATGTTGCGGGCGATTTATTTACCGAGTCGACTGCTTTATAAACACAACGCCACGTTCACAGATTACTCTATAACTCCCTATACGTTCATTTCACGTTGCCTACGCGGTTTCCTCTGTTTTGCCTCTCGCGGCACGACCGTTCTTCCCTGCCTCTTCGTTCCCTACGCATGCCGGCGGCGTTGTCGCTATCCCGTTTCAACCCTTTCGCGCTGGATTCAATCCCCCAACCTTCTTCCCTCCTCCCGATTCCCAAAACCCTTTCTACGCACCCCTCTCCGTCCCTCGGCTTTCGCCTGGCTCGCATCTCGCGACGCGTGTCTGTACCGTGAGCGTCGTGTGTTTGCATCGAGATATTGAGTTCCTGCGCTAAGCTTTTCTGATGGAGCTCTTTCTCTTCCCCTCCTCATCTCTTCTCCGTCAGCCTCTGTTCCTTATGTTTTTTTCTTTCCCCCTCCTTTTTTTCCCTTTTTGCCACCACACCCTTTAATTTTCATTTTGTTCTTTAGGGCCAGCTCGAAGCTCTCCGCAAACCCACCCGTCCTTCATTTTCAACTTGTCTGTCTTTTCTTCCCTAATGCCCCCTCCCGCTTTATTTTTGCAGCGATCTTTTTTATGAGACCCTCTCCATTTTTTATCTCTATTCTTTTTATTCTTATCGTCTCTTACCAACTTCTTTTTGGTTTGAAGTCAAGACCCCCGGCACGCTCCCGCGGCGTCGGATCTCCTGTCTGTCCTCGCGCCTGCCAGGAAGCTTTAGGGATGCGTCGGTAGAGGCCGCTGCCGGCATCGGAGGGACCTCTCGTCTATTCAAACATGCGTTCGCGTGGGCTTGTGAGCGCCTGACTCGCGTGCCTCAGGGAGGGAGCTCTCGGAAAGGATTGACGTTGGGGGAAGTAGGGAAGAGGCTCGCGTACTATCACAAGTATCCTCCTCTCCCCTTTTTTCCGTAACCCTCCGGTTTCTGGTTCATTTTCCTTCTTTCCCACCCCCCAGTGGCCTCCGAGGATGTGGTAGAACGAGCGGCGGTGGTGCCACGGCGCGGCATAAAAATTAAGAAACAAATTAGGAACCGGGAGGGGGCTGAAATGGGGAAGAAGGGTTTTCTAAATCGTGGTGGAGAAGGGGGCGCGCAGACGGGGGACCAAAGGGTTGGCACGTGCAGAAATAGCGCTCAGCACGTGCCATCACGGTGTGTTCGTTTCTTTTTCTTTTCATTTTCTTGTGTGATTTGTTCTTTTTGTTCTTTTAGTGAACTGTAGTTTTTTTTTGGACTGATTCTTTTAATAAACCTCTCCTCTTCGTTTTTTTAATGTGTATTTACTTTTTCTCTTGTCTCTACATTCTCGCACTCTTCGCGTTCTTGCCGTTTTATATCTTATGCATAGTCGCTATAACTACTGAAGCTAGCCTGCTTCGTTATGTGAATTTTTCTTTTGTGGCACAGTATTTATTGCACTTGCACTTTTCTTTCTTCGACTCAGCCTTACGTTGACTTTTTCTCTTTTTTTTTGCCTTAATAATGCTCCCCTCCCCCCCATTTTTTTGCTGTTGCGTTCCTTTAAAACCTTTATATTCCCTTTTGAGAACTACGGCATCGTCTGGTAGTCGTGTTCCATTCCGTTGTTCTTTTGTTTATGCGCTGCCGACATCAAAAAGTAATACACGAAAAATTTGTTTAATGACAAAAGAAAGCAAGAGACTGCGGGCGTCTGGGCACGAAAGGGGTACGCTCGTATGACGCACGCGTTGCCGGGGAGGTGGCTGAAACGAGCAGGCATGCACCTATAGAGCCTATACGAGAAAGGCGGTGGCTCTTTCGTTAATGTTTTTGAGGAAAAGAGCAAAAAAAAAAAGAACGAAGAAATTAGGCCTAGCTTCGGCGTCGCGTACCGAAAGGCACGATGCGATACCTCCGCACAACTTCCCGTACACTGTTTTTTTTCCTCGTTGTTCGGAAGCATGGAACACGCTTTCAGTCCATTTTTCAAGCTCATAGCGAAATTGATTATAGTATGCTAACAAATTCGGCTGATGTCGTAAAGGATGTATCTAACGCATGTATACGCATATATCTATTGAGAAGGTATATTGCTCGTTGTTTGAACTCGTCGACTGGGAACTATAGCCAGCATCAGCTAATACAAAGGCAGCCACATTGTAAAACCGTTTATTTTTCTAGGTTTGCAGGTACAACTATGCGTCTCCCTTCTACAATAAGACAACCATGTGAACTATCTCAATACACAGGTCTCGTTCGGATAGTTAAGTTTCTGGTGTTTTGCTGCGCTTTGAATGTTCTCTCTGTATCTGTTTATCAGTTAACTCTCCTTCTGTATCTGTATCAATCCCAATTGAAATATACAATTTTTAGGCACAATGAATCATTAAGAACATACTAGGGCATACCAGCATCATACCAGGGCGCACAAGCAGTCTTGTTACAACGCTGTTGGCTTGAGAATCGATCGAGGATTTTGTTTCTTTGTTGGACACAGCCTAGCTAGGCCAACAGATAATACGGCAGTTGATTACAGATACCTTTGCACGTAGGTGCCCTCAAAGGTGAAGAAAGCGGTAAATCGATAGCCGTAATATCATTTCAAAATCTTGCATTGTAGCAATGTGCGTTCGCTGAAAAGATTCAGTAGAAGTTGATTCAACTGCATCTAATGAGCAGACAAATTAAATTAGAATTTTTTTAAGCAAAATACGGTTTAAGTTTTTTTAGAAGGTAGCTGATAAAGTCGGGCGTAAATGCATTGGTGTGAACAAAAAGCTACCATGGGTATGTACTACAGAAAGTAGGCAAATTCTTCTACTCAGAGCGGGTCCGCTAAAAATGAAAAAGGTAACAGAATGGCAGCCAACACCAATTAGGATTTCTATACAGGCATAACCAGTAACTGAGAAAAGCTTTTTATAAACCGCTGGGAAAGAACCATGAAGTGACGAACATCATGGCCTCACTTTTTGACTTCGTCGAACTATTTGAATAGAATGTTTTAATGGTATGTGCGACGAGAGAATACTACAGAACGGAAATGGCAACGGCGGCTTTGAGATGAGCCCAATGTAATGGAAGACCTGCGAGAACTACAACATGGCCGTAGATCCTTGGCAGGTGTGAATGCTCATTTTCGGCGAAGGTTTATGTGCTCTAGAGTTTGAATATCAGTGTCATGTCTGTCTCTTTATATGGTTTAAGTTGAACCTCACCGAGGTTTGAAGCAAGCAATAAACAACCTAGTTTGAACTAGCTAAAACCTTGTAACGCACTAAATATTTGACCCTAGAAATATAGCTAAGGCCTAGAAACAGCCTAGAAGCAACAAAATTAGTCTTCATAATCGTGAAGCTTTACTGTTTTAAGCCTTGCTCGATTTAATGCAATCTTCGCCATTGTTTGTTTTAGTTCACTGCCTCATTCATTTTACTTAATCTTGCATTAGACATATGCGTGTTTTTAATGCGTGCATTCATTCGTGTGGCTCCACTTATAGATTTCTGAGAATGATACACGAATCAGTAGAACATCCCCTTTATTTTCTCTATAAGCTTCACTAACAATAAACTTCGGAGTAGTGAGCCTGATCAGAGGCTTCTAATAAATGACGTAAACAGAAAAAAACATCTTCCGGGTGGTAGTTACTTTTTCACGTGAGCTTGTCCGTGTGTTTTTATGTACACATCGCTATAAAACATCAAAAAACAAAAAAATATTCTAGGGAGACTTGAAGCCCAAAAAACCTTGCCGCAACCCTCCCCCTTCTCCTCTGACTACGCCATTGCTTATAATGGCCGGGAAAAAGGTCGACACCTTAAAGGGAGGCGTGAAATACCGATCGTTTCCCTAAACGCCTAAGCTACTCCTGGCACTTAAAGAGAAAGACCTGCGAAACTTCACACGTGCCATTTATCGCATTACGCACAATATTTGGGGGATTGGTGAGAAAGAACGTTTTTGGAACACACTCACGCTCGCACACACGCAAAAATACATGCACAAACACACGCACAAACACACACACAAGCACACACACACACACACACACGCACGCACGCGTGTGACGTTCCTGAACTCCTATTTATGTTCTACGGCCACGCATTGCTGTAAGGCACTACAAAGCTGTGCTCGGTGCCACCCCATTCTCATACCGTTTCCTTTCTGTTATTTCACACTGTTCTGCCTTCGCATACCATCGATGCGACCCCTCGGCATTTTGCTGGCCCTTTAAAGCCAGCGTTCCCATATGTGTTGTGTGTGTGTGAGAGAGAGTCAGTATTCGTTGAAAGAAAACTGAATAGAAGTCCAGACCATGATTTCTCAACTTTTTTTGGCATTATTACTTCAATTCGCATTCCCTACGGCTCCTTCGTAGACACCTTGTCTCCCCACCTCCCTCTCCTTCATTCTCTCGCCAGCACTTCCCCAAACCCCCGGCAGTACTTCGTCTTTCGAGGGCCCTTGCCTACACCAACACTCCCCTACTTCTATACCACCGTTCAATTTTTAACCGTTCTTTTCAATCTTCACATTTTATCGTGTCTCGCGTTTTCGAGCTCCCGGTTTTTTCCCGTTTTTCGACCCAAAAACCAAGTGACTCCTATCTTCTGTGGCCGTTTTTTACTTATAATTTTTGGGGGTATTTGGTAATATCTGTACCCTTTGGCCCCACCACTTCCCGCGAATCTGTGGGCCTTTTTTTCTCATTTCTTTGTTATGCGCAGTAGAAAAAGAAAAACGTTTGTTTTACATGAAAGCGCCCCAGTGTCTCGAAATACTTCAGTTCTCTTTCTGTTTGTTTCTGTTGTTTTATTTGCTTCTTCTACTACCTTTCTGTCGTCGAGTCATACCCCATTTCTTATTGTTTTTTCCCGTTTCTTCATGTTTTGCTCGAAAACACTCCGCTCTCCCATTTTTACTCTATGGACTCGGTGAATCGGGAGTGGTCTACCGCGTTTAGGGAGCGAACACAAAAAATGGGGTTGAAATGCCAGGACGTCGCGCTGAGAGAGGTGAAAAAAAATAAGCTATACAAAGGCAGATACAATATAAAGCAACAACGTGAGACCTTGTGACTTATGAATGCCATTTGGCTCTTGCTTCCGCTTAATGTAGTCATCGCTTTTTTTTCTTTTTTTTCAAAGATTTTCACGCACTCGGCTGTCTTTCCTTATAATTTACCTGACGTATTACTTTCTTGGTTGCTGTTCTTCTTGTCTGACAACGTTGCATCATGAGAACACATTCCGCTTGGCTCATGGTAACCTCTTTTCACTGCTTTTTTTAAATGTTTCAGCTTCCTTCCGGTGTTCTTGTTAAAGATTTCCTTATGCATTGCTTCATTTTTTCATTTTCATTCATACACTCGTTCGATATATATATATATATATATATATATATATATATATATATATATATATATATATATATATATATATATATATATATATATAGTAAACAAAGCGTGGCAGAAGTCGTCGCCATTGAAAGCCACACCACATTTTACGTCGCAGCCAGAGTGCGTTGAGCAATATATGCGTGAAGTGTTGTGGCCGGCGCCGGAGCTGAAGAGGGAGCGGCGCTCCTTTAATCTTCAAACAAGTAACCGAACGACCGGCTGCCTACTGTTAGGACCGGCGCCAGGTCTGACAATGGATCGGCGTTCCTTTTGATGTTCCTTTTGAGTCGCCAAACGGGTTGGCGGCCTGTGTCCGCCATGTATTGTTCCCACCTGGCCGGAGGGTGCGGCGTCCTGCCGCCGCGGCGCCGTGAGCAGTTCGGGAGACCACCGGTGCAGCTTCTTCTTTGGAAGATGACGGCGGCGGCGGCGGCCGGGAATCGTCCCGCTAATTGAACGAGTCGTTCGGCACCCTTTGAAGCTTGTTTACGGCGGCCCTTTCGATGGATGCAGTCATCAACTTCAGACCCCTCGCCCAGCGACACCCCTTGACGAGGAGGAGCCACGTTCGTGCCACATGGCCGTGCAGTGACCACGCTTCAGTTTTGAACGTTCGCGTGGACCGTGCGTGCTCGTCACCCTCGCGGGTAATGTGTGGTCCGTGATTGGACGGTGCCATCTGTACGCGGTCCCCGATCTAGGGATCTGGGGAGGACAGACCCTTTATAATGAGCCCCCACGGCTCATTCGGTGCTTTTTCGAGTGGAGAGCTCGCCATGTACGAAGAACGCCACTATATATCTAAACTTTCTTATTGACCTCTCTCTAATGTAAATAAACGTCTGTTCTCTGTTTTC
This sequence comes from Rhipicephalus annulatus, assembly GCA_013436015.1. Classification (NCBI taxonomy): domain Eukaryota; kingdom Metazoa; phylum Arthropoda; class Arachnida; order Ixodida; family Ixodidae; genus Rhipicephalus; species Rhipicephalus annulatus. The sequence goes on from WOVY01000738.1 coordinate 426,076, forward strand.
CCATATAAGCATTGCTTCTCGCTATAAGGGACGAGTCCGATGGGAGCCAGCTACCAACGACGAGACCCACAGGACCCAGACCACAACAACTGGTTGGCAGCGGTGGGATACGAGTCTGCGACGGAGAGCGACATGTACCGGAGGCCAGCCGAAAGCCCTGGAACTCGGCGGGATCGAAGCAGCGTACCACCACCGCACGTAATGGGGTGAGTGCCTGGCTTTGTGCTTGAGATATATCGAGTCTTTTAGCCTAGATTCGTTAAAAGATAGATATAACCAACAACTGCCTGGCCACTGTGGTTGTTATCTCAGCACAAGGCAGCACTGGATGATTACCTGAGCAAGTACGCTAAAGCAGGAAAGCTTAGATGATTCAATAGGAACAAGTGGTAATGTTTCAAAATTTCTAAGGGTACGTTGCGGATTAAATTTTAGGATGTTGTAAAAAGCAGGAGTGAAAAATTAACAAGAAAAAGTAGAGAGGGATGTTGGCCACGTAGTGCTACTTGGGTGCTTAAGCTTGTGGTCTCCGCTGTGAGATTTGCCAGGCTTCAATTTCTCTAGACCCAGAATTGAGACGCTGGTGGGTTTGTGTTTTGTCACAGCTGAGCCAAAGCAAAGTAGTCGCCATGGATCTTACGAGATTGACGAGAGAGGACCTGCTGAACCTGTGTTGGGATCTGGAGCTAGATTTTAATGATGATATGCCTGCTTCTAAACTCCGCGAAGTGATTCTCGAAAGCAATAGTGACAATGAGGAAATCGAGCACTTCGGGAATATGTACTTATTGGACCAGGAGGAGGAAGTACAAAGGGCGCAAAGAAAGGAAAGATGGCGCCAGGAGGAATTGGAAGCTGAGCGCAGGCATGAAGAACATATAAAAAGGATGCAGGAATTAGATGAAGAGATAGAAAGGCTTAATTGTGAATTGGTGGCATTGCAGCAGAGTGGTCAATCCATAGATGTAGCGCACGAACGGTGCGATGTAGCGGCGGTGCCATTTAAGACCGAAGCGAAGGCTACAGGTCAGACATCTGTAGATGAAGTGCACGAACGGTGCGACGTAGCGGCGGTGCCGATTAAGGCCGAAGAGAGGGCTACAGGTCAGAAATTTGCAGATGTACCGCACGAACGGTGCGTTTCAGCAGCGGTGCCGTTTAGGGCCGAAGAGAGTGCTGCGGGTCTGATATCTGTAGATATAGCGGCGGTGCCGTTTGAGGCCAAAGAGAAGGCTAGTGCCTGTAAGGGAATGGAACAGGTTTTAACCCATTCTGAGGGAAAAGAGCTCGCGGTCACAGCAGGGTGTGAGGGTTCCGTGGTGGTGGAAACGAAGTTAAGATTAACAGAGTGTTCCATCGAACCTTGCAGCCCTGTAGACCATGTTGATGAGCGTCAGAGGCGGACGAAAGGCTCCAGGTTTGGCACCAAGGAATGTGCCAAACGGAGAAAGCGTCCGAAAAACAGAAGCGCGGCAAGGCTCGCGATCAGCGCGGCGCGTTTGACGAGGACCTTCAAACGGCGTGGCGGATTTGCGAGAAAAGGCCCGTTGTCTTCTCTGACTGGCTTAAATCGCATGCGTCTGAGCGGCCGGAGAGTAAGGAACAGAAGTGCGCAATCTACGCGGCCGCGGTCTAACGATGAACTGATAGGCAATCATCAGGACTGGGCGCGCGAGATGGCGGAGGAGCATATCGGTGATGAAGAACGTCAGAGTAGGACGAAAGGCTCCCAGGTCCGCACAAAGAAGCGTGCACAGGGGAGAGAGCGTCCGAAGGGCAACAAAAAGGCAAAGCTCGAGATGAGCACAACGCGTTTGAGTAAGGGTTTCAAACGGCGTGGTAAAATCGCGAGAAAAGTGCCGTTGTCATCTCTGACGGGTCTGTATCGTATGCGTCCGAACCGCCGGAAAAGAAAAGCGCATCGTACGCGGCAGTGTTTGAAGGATAGATTGCTAGGCAATTATCCAGACAGTCCGCGCGAAAAATCAGATGAGCATGTGGGTGCTGGTGAGCATCAGAGATGGGCGAAAGGCTCCGTAGACGGCACCAAGAGACGTGCAAAACGGAGAAAGCGCCGTAAAAACAGGCAGGCAAAAATCGCGACGCGTTTGAGGAATGTATTCAAATGGCGGAGCGAAATTTCAAGAAAGTTGCCGTATCGCAAGCGTCCAAGCGGCCAGAGAACAAAGAAAAGAGAAGCGCATTGTGTGCGTAAGTGGTCGAGGGGCAAGAGACCCTTCCGTTGTTCTCGCGGTGCATTGGACGGGGTGCGGGGCAAAAGAGTCGGTGGTTTTCGAGGGGCAGGAAGCGACAGCAAGTCGGCTTCGAGGAACGTCGCGGGGTTCGGTAGCAGGGCGATTGACGCGTGTTGTAGACCCCGCTTCTCGAGAAAATCGTTCCGGGCGCGACCACCGCGAGTTCGACTCAGAGTTGTTGCGAACAGCTGTTAGCCTCTCGGAAAACGTCGACTCGGGACTGTTGAAAGGAACATTTTGTTTGTTTTTGTGATTTTGTAAATAACTCGTTTGTACTTTGTTTTCGTTAGCGCTCTATCATTTTGGTAGCCTATATGCGTTGTATAGATCTATTGGAAGGATAGTGACACGCATTAGAGCGTACAGAATTAGGCGTTTGTCATCGGCACCGGAGTTGGTTTGTATGCGTCCGAGCCGCCGGACAAAACGAAAAAAAAAAAAAGCACGTTGGGTAGAAAGGCAGACCCTTTCGTCGCTCTATCGACGGCATGTTTGATGGACTGCGGGAGTGCGAGGTACTCAGCGAGAGTAAGAACGCAGGTTGTCAGCGCAGAGCTTTGCGGGGGTCGGAGGCGAAGCGAATGGGTTTTGCCATTGTTCCATTTCCCGTTCGCCTAAAAAGACCCACAGGACGCGACACCGCGCGTTAGTCCCAAAAAGGAGTAGACATCCGTGAGCTTTTGACGATGGTCATTAGTGGATTTATTTTGTTTTGAAATTTGCTTTTGACTGTTTAAGTTGTTTTGGATTTTAATGTGTTTTTTTAAGAATCTCGTCTACCAAATAGTGTTTAGGTAACACATTTTTTGGTTTTGTTCATTTCTTGGGCGTTGTACGTTTAGCTAAGGTAAGCGTTGTGCGATTGCATAAACGACACGCATAGGAGCCTGCGTCATGGTAGATACGTGTAAATGAGCAGGAGCAACGTTATGAACTAATTATGACTGAGCGTAGAGACGCAAAGTTATTGCTTGCGAGATTTTTCAGGATTCATGCGAAACTTTTTTTGTTGTTCATTTAATGTTTTGTTCGCATGTGTCCGGTGTGTAAGAAAAGCTAGCTCGTGAGTTTATATGTATGCTTTGTGAAAGTGGCAACAGCAAGGGAACGGTTAGGTGGTATCTCCTCCAGGCAGGCGCACTGTGATGTGCGTTTGCGGATGTATAATAAAGATGTTCCTAATGCAGGTGCAGCACGGCAGTTATGCTTTCGTCCTCTCAAAAGGAATTGACGACTGGCTTTGGCGGCACTAAATTTCGGGAACTAAAAGATAGCGTGAAGTAAAATGCTTCATTTTATGAGTATGATACCTGGTGGGTTACGGCGGATTACTCACGCAAGCACTCGGGTATGCCACGGTGAGCGCATCACTTGACAATTAGTTTTCTTGAAAGCAGTTTGATGGGAAGATTATTATCGGATCGGGATTAGGAGTTTTGGTGAAACCTCAGAGAAACGTCCCGATTGCTGCTTTGTGTTTGGTAATACTGCTTAAGTAAGGTTGCTTTTGGATAATTTGTCGGACTCGACGTGTCTCAGTGCGGGCAGGGTGCTCTCCCGTGCCTGTGGTGGTGTGTATGAATGCTTTTCCCAGAGGGGAGCCACAAGGAACGAGAGGGAAAGAGTCCTTGGCTGAGCGTCATCAGCAGTGGCCTGGAAGACAGCACTACACAGCGACACTTCGAGCAACCTGTGCAGCTGGTCACCCTCAGGTCGCTTCTCCCGCCGGCGGACGAGCTGTTGTGGCCGGCGCCGGAGCTGAAGAGGGAGCGGCGCTCCTTTAATCTTCAAACAAGTAACCGAACGACCGGCTGCCTACTGTTAGGACCGGCGCCAGGTCTGACAATGGATCGGCGTTCCTTTTGATGTTCCTTTTGAGTCGCCAAACGGGTTGGCGGCCTGTGTCCGCCATGTATTGTTCCCACCTGGCCGGAGGGTGCGGCGTCCTGCCGCCGCGGCGCCGTGAGCAGTTCGGGAGACCACCGGTGCAGCTTCTTCTTTGGAAGATGACGGCGGCGGCGGCGGCCGGGAATCGTCCCGCTAATTGAACGAGTCGTTCGGCACCCTTTGAAGCTTGTTTACGGCGGCCCTTTCGATGGATGCAGTCATCAACTTCAGACCCCTCGCCCAGCGACACCCCTTGACGAGGAGGAGCCACGTTCGTGCCACATGGCCGTGCAGTGACCACGCTTCAGTTTTGAACGTTCGCGTGGACCGTGCGTGCTCGTCACCCTCGCGGGTAATGTGTGGTCCGTGATTGGACGGTGCCATCTGTACGCGGTCCCCGATCTAGGGATCTGGGGAGGACAGACCCTTTATAATGAGCCCCCACGGCTCATTCGGTGCTTTTTCGAGTGGAGAGCTCGCCATGTACGAAGAACGCCACTATATATCTAAACTTTCTTATTGACCTCTCTCTAATGTAAATAAACGTCTGTTCTCTGTTTTCCCATATAAGCATTGCTTCTCGCTATAAGGGACGAGTCCGATGGGAGCCAGCTACCAACGACGAGACCCACAGGACCCAGACCACAACAGAAGGCAGAAATTTTTGTTTTTTGATCATTCGCAATCCACCCGTTTCATCGCTTTTTTTTTCTCTATTTGTGGCTCCATCAAGGAAGTTTCGCGGTACATATGCAGTTTTTTTTACGAGTTCGTACCGTCATTCACCCAGCCTTTACACACTCTTGTTTGTACTCGTTCGCCTCTGGCAAAACGCGCGTGAAATCTCTCTTTTTTTGGCTCCGGCCACCTTTTTTCGCTATACCTGCACCCTCTCATCTTCGACGGCGTATATGTTATTCCAACACGTTATTTGGTTCAGGCTGGAGTTGGTTTAGGAGTTGTACTTTATTCCGGGGTTCGTGTTTTTCACTATACTGAGAAGCTGGTGTGATATGGGTGTGCGTAGTAGATTCGTTTTTTGGACGGTGAGAAATCCATTGATGCATTTTTTGCGACCCTGTTCGTTTATCAAGATGCCGGAATGCGTTGTCGTTGTGGTGCGCTATATTGATATTCATAGCCCATAGCTGTCTCCTTTACGGAGGGGAGCGCGACTGTTTTGCTTCCGAACCGACGCTGATGTGGCTTTTACGTCACTCTCCGACTAACAGCCTCGGGTGCTGCTCTTTCTGAGTAAGTGCCGAGTGAGTGCGAAGAAGAAAATGTGCGTCAGAATGACCGTGTCGCTGGATCATTTCTGTAGTTCTCCCGTATGCCTAATCCTTTCTTTCTTTTCCGCGAAATTGTAGGTTGGGTCGAGAACTTCGTTTTGGAATTACCCTCTTTTCCGCGGAGTTTCCTTCACCAAGCACCCTAGCTTCTACAGTACTCTTAGTCCCATCGGCAAAAAAACAAGAAGAAAAAACTAAGCTCATAACAGTAATCTCAGTGTTCATATTTGTCTAAGTATTTCAGTTACATCACTCCTTCCTTTTTTTTCATAAAATTACCGTGACATACATAACGGTAGTACAAAGCAGCGCTACGCTGGGAACAGAGACTTTATAGAATTTTCCCAGCTTCAGTAATAGAAACTTCGGCCACCTGCCAAATGCAACCCGGATGAGTCTCACGAGAAGTGGTGCCTTTTACACAACGGCATAATAGTTTTACTTAAAATGTTAAACGTTCGTAGGCAAGCAGATCATCACATGAGGCCATTTTCCTGCGTCGCACTTGGTTGCAGTCACAGCCTGTAATCCATTGTCCTGCGTCTGACCGCGTTTGCAGTGTTCTGAATGACATGATCGAATGCTTCAACCTCCATACCCTGCATGAAAGAGTTTCCTATAAGTACTCTAGAGGAAATCCGGTTCCTAGTTTATATGGCAGCTGCCACTTAGGGCTCTTGAGCCAGCATGACAATATGAATAGTACGCAGATTTGTCTAAACTTGGTTCTTTTTATTGGCTCCATGTGCCCTGCATTCGCTTTGTCGCAACGCAAAATTAAGCAAGTATTTAGCAGTTTTAAGTCAAACCTCAACTTTGCTTACGCTCGCGTCTCTCATTATCATATGATGGTGTTGAGACATTCAACCCCACATATCAATCAACTTTGTTCACGCTTACTAGTTGAAATCGGGTCATGAAGTTCACAACGATTCCTTCTCTTATCCGAAAAAAAAAACGCCAAAACACAACAATAAACAAGGCCACAAAACGTTCGAAGCCGCAAGTACCAAGATTGGGCAAATTCTTGTGCAAGCCGTCATTTCCGTATTGGGTGAACGTTGGCTGCACCAGAGTTCACTGTAGCTAGTATTGGGAGTCGTGAGTTTTGTGTCATTGATTCATTTATAGGTGGTCATACTGTTTTTTTTTTTCTGTCATATGTGTGGGTTATATGCATTTTCGTGTCAGTCATACGTTGTTGATCCGTTTCGTGTCGGTCATTTGCGGCAGGAAATTTTATAATAAGTAATGTCGAGTCAGTACTTCCTCTGTTTAGATGAGGTCTTGGTCAAGTTTCACATCAGACTGAACATGGCCTATACACATAGGCGTGCATAGATTTGGACAGGTTGAACAGGCATGGGGGGGGGGGGGCAACTTTTACTGCAGCGCCCTCCTCCTTTCTTCCTGACCACCTCAAACTAAGATTCTTACGATCAGAATCCTGTGCAAAGCCAAAGTATTGAAAAAGGGTGCACGCCCCCCCCCCCCCCTTAGTTCAAGCCCTAACTCTTCAAAAAAGTTAATAAAAGGTAGCAACTGCAAGTGAGTAGGTAGCAACTGCAGCGCTTACTACCTTTTTTGTATCGTTACGAATTTTTCACTACCTGTTTACTACTTACGTTAGTAAACAGTTATCAACCTGGATCGATTAGGTAGTACCTGCAACCATTACTTACTTTCTTGCACTGTTACTACTTTTTTTTATACCTGGTGCGAACTATTTTATCTAAAATAGTAGGTAGTACCTTTTGTAATAATTTCTCAATAGAATTGTCTCGATGCATTATATTTATTCAGAAAAATTTCGCAGAAGATATCCATGGATCAGGAAAAAAGCATCTGCTTTAAATTACGCAACCAAGATCTGTGAGCAGTATTCTGCCATTGTGAACATGGGGAAGTGCAAGCTAATGAACCATGAATAAGTGTCACACACGTTTTAGTACACAAATAAAACAAACTCATAAATTTACATTAACCAAACAGTACAGGCGGATTTTAATTAACCACGAGGAGAAAATTTATTAGGAGTCCCTGACTATAATAATGTCGCGATTTTCGCGCATGAAACCCCAGAAATGATCCTTATCTTTTAACTGCCGATGTATTAGCACCGTGCACCATTCAAATGCACTGAGTCCATATTTTTAGTTCGGTACCCTGTTTCGGCCGCTGTACAAATGGTTTATTGTGGCACTTTTGTAAGAAGTGCCACAATAAACCATTTTTGGCACCATTTTTTTGTGGTACCACAATAAACAATTTTGTTGTGGCACACCAAAAATGGTGTGCCACAACACACCATTTTTTACGGATGATTAAAATTCCTATGCTATGTGCCCGAACAGAGATAATGAGGTAGTAGGGTATAGTGCTTTAGGTTCCCAATTACATAAATCATCCTGAAATTCAAGTGCTCACCTGTACCATACACGTATTTTCAAAATAGGGGCTATCAATTACTACCCCATAGTTAGCAAGTAGCACTACTTTTTATTTATTTATTTAAGAGTGCTGCCCACACAAATAACTCTAGACAAGGAACTCTATACTCGTAGTTGCATTTTATTATTCACAAATGTTGCACTAATATCGCCATACCCTATGGAGGCGGAAATGTTGCAGGCCCGTGTGCTCAGATTTGGGTGCACGTTAAAGAACCCCAGGTGGTCTAAATTTCCGGAGCCCTCCACTACGGCGTCTCTCATAATCATATAGTGGTTTTGGGACGTTAAACCCCACATATCAATCAATCAAATCAATATCGCCATACCCTATTTTATTCGCCACCCGTAGTACGGCATGTGTTTGGTCTCCGATGCCTTCCCATACAGCTAAACTACCGTTATCAGCGCATTAACGCACAGACGATGCATTTTGACGCAGCGACTTAAACGTAATGGCTTTCCACATTTGACCGTTTTATCACTGCGATTTTAAAACGGCTTGCACGCGGCCTACTCTTGTTATTCAAACCAATAAAATAAAGACTACTTGTGCTCTTTGCTTTTCATCCTAATTTTCATCTCCTGCGGGCCATCGGCCATACCATGCTGAATGCGCCGGTTCTCATCTCCTGCGGGAATCAGTTACTGTGAAGTTACGAAAGCTTGCCCCAATGCATTCTGCGTTACGGACGAAATTTAAGTTCTGCTCCTTTAATTAAAAAAAAACATGTACTGCTTTTTGCTGCTGCTTTAGCTTGAAAGAGTGATTCCGTAATCTCTCTAATGCGTAACAACCTATAAAATTCAATGAAAAGAAAAAGTCAAAATGCAGTAACCGTCTCGGGTGAAGTGTAAGTGCGCTTATCATACCTTTTCGCGGAATCTCGTCGTGCTCTGCTACACTCTGGGTGAGTGTAGCAGAGCAGACCTAATGCTAAGGATTGTAGAGAGAATTAATTTCTAATAATTATGGCATAGGTGCAAACAAAGCAAAGCGGGTGGAAGCATAACTTGTCACCTGCAGGAAGCGATCTTGTGGCATCAAAAGGTTGCAGGATCAGTCCTCGCCAGCAGCAAGTTGTCGCCGTTTTCACTGCTGCCGCAGTGCCCTACAAAACCCGCAGCTGGCAAACGACCTGAGAAAAACGGTGTGCGAGATTTACGGTGCCGGGCACCTTTCAACGGCTCTGCTGTTAAAAATTCAATCACATAGGGATACCTTGTGTATAACATAAAATAATGCCCATCGTTTAACTATGAAATACTCATATTTCACAAAAGAATAATGAGAAAAATGAGTAATAATAATGATGTCAAAAGAAGTATAGAGGATGTTATTAGGACTAATTGTAATGCAAATGTCTATTCACTTATACATTACAATTACTCCCTGTAACCTTTCCTCTACTTCTGTTGGCATCATTGTGTGCTAATTTTCATTATGTTGCGTCTAATCAGCAAAATGAGTCCTTAAATTTACACTTCTTCATTCATCGTGCACGTGGCTTCAGATAGGTTTGCAGTCCCACGACATTCTTGTCTCGGACACGCACGCATTGCGGGAGACTCTAGTATCGTTTCAATGTTGAGTATATAGTTCAAACTAGTCAAGTTGAATGAAAGACCGGAATTTCACCGAGTGTTCTCCTCTCTTTTGTATACTTCTACTTAACTACTTCTATTCTTGTTTATTTTTTTACGTTCCTACGAGGAACCCACCAGCGCAGCAAATGATTCCATATAACATGAGGTGGTGTAGGTCAGGGTGCGCATGTCGGCGCAAGTGCTTGAAATGTTGTTGTTTTGTATGGGTATGGTTCGTATCGCAGAGCCTCATCAAGTGTGAAGCCCACGGGACGGCTTAATGCTCTCCCATAGTAGAGTACCTTGTACTCCAAATTGTTACCTCCTTTTTCTAAGTACACATCATGACCCAAGGGACGGATTTGTGATCTCCCATAGTAGAGTACTAAGTACTCGAAATCGTTAAATTCTTTTTCTGAACACATACATAGGTAATGATGAACTGTCCAAACGCTGTGCGACGACGTTTTACACTGCGATACTGTATGTTTCCGTAATTTCTGTCAACAGAGCATCAGCAACTGTGAGGCCCACGGGATGGTTTTATGCTCTACTATGGTCGAGTACCTAGTACTCTAATTCGTTACTCACTTATTTTGAAACACAAGATAGAGAGGTGTGTATGTAGTGTTCTTTCTAGCTGAGACACATTTCATAGCCGCGCACATAGTCCAGCTGTTTCCAAAAAGGTTATAACTGCTCTTGTGACCGCAGTTGCACTGTTGGTGTCTGGCCAAGGGCCCAACATGTTCTCATCAGTTAATGACCTACTGCGATATAGTTTAGTAGAAGAAATCAGTGTTTGTCGTTCACGTGCGTATGCTGGGCAGACACAAAATATGTCATCCATTAATCTTTAGTTTCCCCTTTCCCTTCCCCCAGTGTAGAGTAGCAGGCTAGAGCAAGCTATCGCTCAGGCCGACCTCCCTGCCTTTCTGTAAATAAACTTACCTCCTCCTACTCCTTTAAACACAATTGCTCTCACCTCGTGGAATACATGTGGTACTCAAATCTTCAGCCATATTTTCTTTGAGCGAAGCATTTTAGGCTCTCACGATGTCCTTTGACGCTGTTGTCGTATATAGCTTACTGTCGTACCGAAACACAAGTGTTACATATACCGTACATAGAGCGTTCATAGCGCGCATACAAGTTCAAAATAGCCCATACTCAAGCCGTACATTTGTCCATCTTACCAATCGTGCATCTGTCGATCCGTGTGTTCGTCTGTCCATCCGTCCATGCGTCTGTATGTCAGTACGCGTGTCAGTCTGTCCGTCCTTTACACTAGTCGGCGACTTCAGAGTAAATATTAAGGGCCTTGGGACGTAGCGGCACTCCATCAACATTTGCTTCGTGAAGCAGCTGCCAATGTTCTGTGAACTAAAACTAAGAAAAACAAAATCCCCCGAAAAATTAGTCTTTTTTTTTGTTTTTCATTTGCAAACAGCACTGCTTTTAGTGTGTGTAAAATCTTTAATAAGAACAGCTAGCTTCCCGTTCTGCCATAGTACCGTATACATAAGGCTTTATAAGGTCAGACACTTCTTTATTCACACACACAGTGTTGCCTTTTAGCTCATCGACAGCAAAAACTGCTTACCGTTTCTACAAAGAAGAATGCGTAGACTCGACTGCTTACCCTCAGGTCACAGCCGATCGAACGCCGGCCGCATATGCCGCATTTTCGAAGGAGGCGAGAAAATTGAGGGACCCTAAAGCTTCACCTTTAGGAGTTGAACGTGATAGTTATATTCCGTTCCCAGTACATATTTCACACACTTAGTGTATGAAACCTTTTCGAACTTGCACCCACTACGTGACCTCAAGGGTGCGGTAGCGTGGGTGCCTCTTGTAGTAATAATCCCGCGTGCTGACTCCCGATGGCAATATAGGCTTGTACCACGTGTTAATGCAATAGTTCATGTTGTATTGTGATGAACGTACACAAGACGCGTTTGTTTGTAAAGCATGTAAGTTGCTTTCACTGCATTTCCAATCAGAGGAAGTTATTATCACTGTAATCACAAGCAGAGCCGTGGCTGTTGCCAAAAACAGATTGCATGCTTTAGCTGTGCCAGAAATAGAGAGGCTATGAGGAATGAACATCTAGGCACAACGCTTTAGGGTGGGTACACGTTCTTTTCATTGATTTATTTGTGGGGTTTAACGTCCCAAAACCATGCTATGATTATCAGAAACGCCGTACACGTTCTTTTCAATAATGTGCACTTGATCAATATGCATCTAACGGAATGCCTGGGAATTATGGTGGAACACAATACCATTTTATACTCTGAAGATGACTTGGTTTATGAGTACGTGTGTCAAGCCACAGTCCCAAGCCTTTAGCAAAGTTAAATCGCGCCCCTGAAAATTTTCCAAATTCTCCAATCGTTGACACCATCATTTTTATACTAGAAAGATACCTACAAAAGAACGCTAGGTAATCCGCATATGCCGAAGCCTTTACCTTATCTTTATAAGCACTGAAGCCACGGACGATACTAGATCGAATTACACTTAAGTATTAAGCACATCAACAAAATTATTCAACCTACTCTATATAATTTTTGTTCAAGATTTTACATGCAGAAATTTCACCATGCATTTGCTACCCTTATTTGGTCAGCAGCCTATGAACCGATGAGGCGAGACAAGGTTTTTACACCTGTTTGCGCAGGTGGTCTTAGGATGGTACACCTTTTTTATTAGACAACTGGTGTGGCGTTTTTCCTAATTTCGTGACTGTGCTTATCCACTGCTTCGAACATTCTCGAAGGTGGATTTCACAAATTTTTCACCAAGTTTAGTGGTATCTACAAATTTTGCGTCGCCTCTCTATCTGCAAGGGCTCATGCGTGTATACGAATCAGTGCGTTTTCTCACAGCCAGATTTTCCACTGATTACTTGTCCTAAAACTAAAGAAAATACTTATATTATGCTGTATTGAATGCGGTATTTGCGGCCACACTTTACCGCTCACTATATATTAGTTGCTCTGGTCACGACGTGCTAATACGTGTAACGAAAATGCTGACGTCACCAATAAGCAAGAGGATTTTTTTTTACAACGTGCTTACAGAAACAATACCTGTAAAAGCCTCTGTTAAACACAAAAGGCATCTTTGTATCTTCAATTTACTGCCACCTCTGTGAAGTTCCAGAAACAACAAAACATTGCTTTATTAGTTCGAAAAACGCCATCCTCTTTTGGAACGTCCAGCAGATGACTTATAAGAACGACCTGATTTCAATTCCCATAGTATCTGGTATTATGTACCAACCGAATGCAATCATATGCCAGTTGACATGCTGTTGTTAATTGGTATGCATAGTTTATAGAAAACTCGCGTGCTAAAAAGGCATGCGGAGCCAATCGTGTCTTCGTGATTGTACTTTGTACAAATAACTCTGCAGCTAAACGACTTTTGAAATCAACTGCAGTTTCAGCCGGACTGACATACAGAGTTCATGAAGGGTGCTGCTCAAATACCCCTTTAGACATTGTGTTGTATGGGATTTGCTTTGTAATGTCTACTGTACAATTGTGGAAGCATCCTACGTGTAAACGCATACCACATTTGTATTAAATACCTTGTAGGAGAAAAAAAAAGGGCGTTGATGTGTGCTAGAACAACCGCTTGCCACGCAAACAACCCGGGTTTGATCCCCACTCAAACACAGAATGTCGCTTATTTAGTTTATTTGCATATTTCTCAATATTTTGGTCACGCAAAGATGATGATTTCTCACCCATAACCAACGACGCCGACACTGAGGCCGAAGCCGAAATTCCTGCAAAACGAGCATTTTAACGCTACCGCGTTAAAATGCTTGCTTGAGGTCCGTGCACCTAGATTTAGGTGCACTCCATGTAGGGGGCAGGAATATCTGGAGCCCTCCCCTATGGCCTTCTTCATGATTGTGTCGTGCTTTGGGGACGTAAAAGCTCAACTTTTATTTACGCATAGTACGTATAACTCTAGACAACTCTTTACTTTCTAAAGGTAAAAACCTTAGATGTTTTAGACGGCGAAAGACTTAGATGTTTTAGACGGCGAAAGCCTTAGGTCTGATTTTCTCCGCAATCCTGGGATCATTAAGCAAACCCACGGCCGGCTCAAGCCCAAAAAAGGAAGCAGTGGCATTGATGTAGGTGCGTACGCCTCAGTAAATGATGAGCGGTGCTTCCAGACAGTGGCTCCGTTTGAAATACGGGGCCTTTCAGCAGCGAGGCTCGCCAGGAGGTGGTAGTAGTAGTAGTAGAAGTAATAGTAGAAGTAGCAGTCGTGGTGTTGTAGTAATGGAAGTAGTAGTAATGGTGGTGGTAGTAGTAGTGGTGGTGGTCATAGTAGACGTTAGTATAGGGGCAGTATTAGTAGTAGTAATGGTGGTGGTGGTAGTAGTAGTAGTATTAGTAGTAGTAATGGTAGTGGTGGTAGTAGTATCAGTACTATTTGTAAAAGGACTGAACGCTGGGCCAGTTGACAGTACTTAAAAATATTTTTGTACTTCAACAGTACTTGAACATAGCGTAGTCGTGCGGTGGGTTAAAAATATGTTCAAGTAGTGTTAGTAGTAGTAGTTGCCGTATATTGTGCACAAAAAGGAGCACTGCCCCTTATAAGGATCTACCACCTATAGTGAACTAATTCGGTGATTGCTATAGACGGTTTGTACTGACGTAACAGAAAGTGACGTGCTAGACTGCCAACATGGTTGGGCACTAAATTCGTGGCCTCAGGTTATCGTCATCAGTGAAGAGCCCTTTATTTTTGTATTCATGCACAGAGCCCGTAAACGACGTCACTAGACGTCGTTTTCACACTGATGCAGATTAAGCACCGTGTGATTATGCTATCTTGATGTCATCAAAGCCGCCATGTTGGAGTGCCAGTTTTTCTTAGAACTTGCATCCATGACGTCTCTTGCTCGCTATTATTACGACAAGCCTGCACTTAGTATTTTTATTCTTATTTTTTTGTTCTTCATTTTTTTGTTTTATTATTAGTATTTTTTTGTGTGGAAATATTGTTGTGGCGTCCAAAGCTGCACTAAAACGCTTAATGTTGTCACTTGTACGTCACCTAATTTATGTGTGGCAGTGGCCAAGGTCGGTATGAGAAGTTCAGGAGCCGGCGACTCTGAGAAAACTTTGAATTTCCCGGCAATTGTTCGCTAGTATTCGGTCGAACTGCTAAGAGCATGCTGTTAGCACGTTTCGGTACATGTCCAAAGTATAAAATCAAAGTTTGTCTACCAAAGCAGCGGCAACATTTAGCTTTTCTGTTGTCGTGTCGACCCCAAATTTTTTTTTATTCTGACGACGTGATGCGTTCTGAGTGATTTATTTCATTCATCCAGTGGTTTAGAGAACCGCTTCTATCCATGAGCAACTTTGGCAACTTACTAGAAAAACGACTTGTGCAGCACCTACCTTGGAGCGGTAAACAAGGTCAGATATAGAACTTGGTTCTAGAGAGGAGAGCTCATTCCTAAAACCTAATTCTAAGACTGCCACGCGCCAAACAGCTTATCATGTTATGTAAATCAGGGCACCGCACGTCTTGGTGCGTGTCATATATATCGCTTGCTATATGATTTAGGGATACTAACGTATTTCGTGTCCATGGCCTTATTGCCTTCATGAAAGGCATTAAGGTCAACACCATCCATAGCTGTTGTAGTGTTCATATTCCTGTCTCTCATAGTTCATTATCTTTTATCTTCATAATAGGAACCACTATAACCGAGCAGGGTAGCTAACTATGACTACCTCTGGTTATTTTTTTCTTGCTGTCTCTCTCTGCATTCATTCTTCCCATCACCCTTCCTTCGTGGTCAGTGATCATTTGTATTAGTTTACGCGAAAGTGATTCTCTTAGCAGGTACTTTACTTTGTTATGTGGTTCTTTAATCAATATTTTATCATATATAACATCTATTATACTTATTATAACACAGGCAATGACGAAATGCCGTTTATTCCTCAATTCATTTTATTTATAAAGATACGAACTCTGTTAGAAATAAGTTAAACTGGTATAGAATGCTTGAAATTTGTGAAATAGCAATTTGAGTGAGTTGGTATACCATGACGCTCTGAGAATCTAGCGCAACTCAGTCTCTCGTAGCTGCAAAGAATGCTGAACACGTAATGGTAGCTCTGTTCTTAGACGTGAAGAGTGCCTATGACAACGTGACCCACGAGGCTGTTCTCAATGCTCTTGAAGCAGCTGAACTTGGAGGTCGTGTCTTTCGATGGGTAAGAAGCTACCTCACAAAGAGATCTATGTTCGTTTTAACTGAAGATGGGTCTACGAATAAGTATTTCACAAGTCGTGGGGTGCCACAAGGCAGTGTTTTGAGTCCTACACTTTTCAACCTGGTTCTCGTGGGGCTCACTGAAATGCTGCCACAGACGGCTTATGTATCTCTCTACGCTGACGATATCTGCATTTGGGCGTCTGGCGTGACACGACCTCAAGTGCGCGCAAGAATACAGAAAGCGGCAACAATGACATCGACATACCTTCGCCAGCAAGGTTTGACTATCGCCACAGAAAAATGCGCAGCGGTGGCGTTTACACGCAAACCGATGTCGTTCTACTCATTGTGCATCGATGGCAGATCAATCCCATATAAGAGGACTCATAGATTCTTAGGCGTCATCGTAGATCGTGACCTAACCTGGAGCCCGCATGTCACATACCTGAAGAAAAAGCTCATTGGCATTGAGAATGTATTCAAGTTCGTCGCCGGGAAATCATGGGGCCCATCCGTGCACTCCATGTTGCAGCTTTATACAGCCCTCTTTCTCGGAACTCTCCGGTACAGCCTTCCGGTCCTGTCCAACACGTGCAAGACTAACATCCGTGCACTGCAAAGCGTACAAGCCCAAGCACTTCGGACATGCCTTGGCCTTCCAAGATGCTCATCGACAGTGTCAACTATTGTTATTGCACAAGAACAACCGGTCACAACGCACATCATTGTCGAGACGCTGAGAGCGCACATTCGGCATTTATCACGGCTACCGTCACATCATTTAGCGTGTTTGACAGCTCGGAGGCCCCATTCTTCGTACTGCGGTATCGTGACAAAACATCAGGACATACTACCGCCTGGCTTCAAACTTGCCATGCATCCAGCAACTGCGCCATGGAGTCTTCGTCAACCTGACGTGCGCTTATCAGTTCCTGGAATCTTTAAGAAGGCACGCATGTCAACGCTAGCCCTGAAGCAACTGACTTTGCGTCTGTTGGACGAAAGGTACTTCGACCGCATACATGTTTACACCGATGGCTCCACTAATTCCAACAGCTCCACAGGAGCAGTGGTTGTTCCATCTGAAAATGTGTTGCTTCAGTACAAGTTTTCTCACACCACGACGTCGACAGCAGCAGAGCTCGAAGCACTTCAAGGTGCAGTAAAGTACATTCTTCACCAGGAACCTAACCAATGGGCCATCTTTTGCGACTCCAGGTCAGCCTTACAGTCACTACGGTTTGTTCTGCAGCACGGGCTACATGAACAATCAGTATATCAGATAAGGCACGACTACCACGAAGCGCTCGCGGAAGGTCACGATATTGTATTTCAGTGGTTGCCAAGTCATTGCGGAATCGTTGGCAATGACCGCGCAGATGAAGCTGCTCGATCGGCTCATGACCAAGACCAGCGCACGCCCATACCACTCTTGAGAACGGACGCTGCAAGGCTGCTACAATCACTTGCTCGCCGTATATCTCTCCTACAATGGAATATGCAGGGTTTCTCCAACACGCACCTGTATTCGATCGACCCAAACTTGCAACTTCGTTTGCCATCCGGGTTCCCACGATGCGCTGAAACTTTACTGTGTCGCATGAGGTTGGGCGTGGCATTTACGAATTCGTACTCTCGCCTCCTTGGAATGGCGAGCACTTCGGCATGCAACATCTGCGCCTGCGAGGAAACGCTTGAGCACATTCTATGTCATTGCCCAGCATACCAGACCGAACGACGTATTAGGGAAGCCAAGCTCTGTCAGCTGGATTCGCGGCCGCTTACAGAAGAGAAGATCCTGGGACCTTGGCCGACGGCTTCCCATACGCGCAAAGCCACGAAAGCCCTCTTGTACTTTTTTAAGGAACACCAAACTTCACGACCGCTTGTGAAAGAACTGTGCGAGGCCGTGCTGTGTAGTTTCGAGCTGACTATTTATGCTTCTCTTTCTTACTCCTCTTCTTTTCTGTCTCTTTTCGTTCTATTATTCCCCTTTTCCCCCACCCCAAGTGTAGGGTAGCCAACCGAGCCAAGCTTGGTTAACCTCCCTGCCTTTCCTCTCTATTTATCTCTCTCTCTCTCTCTCTCTCATGGTTAATGGAAAAACTGGGCTAGTCAGAGTCAAAGTATAAAAGTAATTGTAGGAGAATAATAATGCATCTGCTGTTACCTTATATGTGCATGTAGTTTCCTTCTTAACTTGTACTGGTTCATCAACGCTGCTCCGACCTAAATCTATTGAACTGCTACTTTTGATGTGGCTGCTTTTTGTTCTTTTCTTTTTGCTCCCACTCCTGTGAAAACCCTCCAAAGGGTTAACAGTATGCTGAAATAAAAAAAAACAATAAAGTATGCAAAATTTCATCGCACTGATGTTAGTTCAAGATTGTAATAGAGCTCCCCCCCCCCCCCCTTAGCACCTGAGCACGCAAAAGGTATTCTGTAGAGTCACGAGCCAATGTGACAGGGACGAGAAAAAAATTACCAAAGACGTAACCAGCATAAGTTGCCGCAAAGTTATAATGGACAATTTATTGAGCACATAGAGATTTTTTTTTCTTTCAACACTACAAACGAAGTGCCAGCCCCAGTCCGTTACGAGCACTTCTTCCTTCTTCTACTCCCAAAGGCAGATCCATGTTGAGATAGTAGCAAAGAATGAGCAAGAAGAGCCCGATGACCATGGAAACCTGAGAAAATACAAAGATAGACAGGACACTTTTAGTGAACAAGTTGAGAACTAAAATAATGGAAAGCTCTTCACACATCGCAATTAGCAAACTCGCCTACGAAACAAGGAATTACAAATATATTGAAAACTTCTGCGATGAAAGTATCGCAAAGAACACTTTTATCATTTTTTAAAATTTTTTAAATTAAAAACAAACGTTGGGAGGCACGCTACGTTTATAAAAGGATGTGCGACCCTTATCAATTAATACGCTGAAGTTCCTTGAATGCCTAATCAAACATAAAAATTCTACGTCGGTGGCATCAGCGTCAACACGAGTATTGCAAAAAAGAAATAACGGGAAATCGGACGTCACAATAATATTTTACTCCATGGCGTCGAACACGAAAGCATCACATGTTCAAAGTCAGGCTAATCTCAAAGGCAGTGCAAATTATGTTAGGTGCAGAGAGCTTTCTGGGTGGGAGGGAAGATGAGGGGGGAGACAAAGAAGAGAGAGAAAAGATGCGATTTCGCATTCAAGATGTCTTGGGCAGGTGCATAAGGCACTCCGGGAGATTTTTTTTTTAATGATGGTCGAGTTTAATCGAACAAACGCTGCGGCTGCCATAAGGCGCACACCGTTTTCGATAGCTGGAGGGGACGTGGTCAACAACTCATGTTTCCTGATAGGTTTCCTGCCAGCCGCGGTTAATCGAACATGGCCTAATTGTTAATAAAAAAGCTATATTTTTTCGGTGGAGGAATGATTTACAGATTTGACAATGTTTAAAAGTGGTATGAAACGACAGATTCGTCCACGAATTTTCTCTAGGCTAGCACACCCAGGCATAAATTATAACATAATACAGTGGATAAGTGCGTACCTGACAGGCAGAACACAATATGTAGAAATAAACGGCTTCAAATCTGAGTTATTAAGCGTTACCTCAGGTTTAGTTTTAGGACCGATATTATTCTTAACTTACATAAATGACATTTCATGCGGCATAGATAGAAGTACTACAGTGCGACTTTTTGCAGACGACTGCCTAATTTATAAAGAAATACACAGTGAAGCTGACCAAAAAACATTTATTGATATTCTTGATGCTGTCAGTAATTGGTGCACTGAATGTAAAATGGAAATAAATCAAACTAAAACAGTTGCTTTGCGCGTCACAAACAAAAGTAAGCGTGTCTTCTATTGCAATTACACTCTATGCTCTACCCGCCTGTCTACCGTCAATGAAATAAAATATTTAGGTGTAACAATATCCAGTTCTAAAGTGGAGGACCCATTTGGAAAACATTTGTGCGGTGGCGGAGAGAAAATTATGGTACTTGCGAAGAAAATTAAGACTTGCTACGACTCCCGTTAAGCTATCAGCATATCTCACTTATATTCGGCCAACATTGGAATATGCCAGCATTGTGTGGGATCCCTCGAAAATCGGCCTCATTAATATGCTAGAAAGAGTACAAAGGCGAGCTGCCAGGTTTATTCTTTCAAAGTACTCTTCGACTGAGTCAGTAACAGAAATGCTACGCTCTCTTCAACTGCCCACTTTAGCCAAACGACGGCAATTGGCAAGGATGAAGTTCTTGTTTTTATTGTCAAAAATAAATTAAACATAAACTCAACAAAATACTTAACGCCACGCCGCGGAAAAAACCTAAGAAGTGTAAACGATTACACATACGAAGTGCCACTTAGCGTCTCAATGTATATGCGAATTCATTTTTTCCCAAAACAATTCGTCAGTGGAATGCTTTTCCATTACCACTGGTTCATTGTGATTCCCTGGAAAAGTTTGAGGAAGGGCTCAAAGATATTTCTCTGTAAGCATGGTTTACTATGTTAATTTATTGCAATTCATTTGTATGCTTACTACGACTGCACTGTTTTTCCTTCAGTCTCAATGCCGGTGTTTCCAATCATATGTTATGTAACATTTACAAGTTCAAGTGTTGATGTTTAAATTGCTGTATGATTTGAATGTATTGATGTTTGTCATTTGAATGTATTGATGTTTGACCCCTGTAACAGCCGAAAGGCTAACAGTATTTGGAAAATAAAAATAAATAAAATAAAATCGGACACCTTTAGGCACCTTTTCACACCACAGATGACAACAGCTACAACTTAAGTGAATATAGTGTTGCGTTCCAGAAAAATTGTTGAATAGATAAAAAGAACTCACCACTAAACTGCAAATTTCAAGAATATTGCTCAAAATAATTATTATTGTAACTTGTCCAAGCTATTATTTGAAAGCTCCAACACACTTCACCCTAACCGTAGTATGTGGGCATGCTTTATAGAGTCCATTTCAACTCAGGAGCAGTGGAAGTAGTCATCAAAAACTTTGTTAGTAGAAACACTATGCGTGGGTTAAACAAGATAAAGACACAACGTTTGTCATAGTTACATCAACATAGCATACAAATGCCGACAAACGTGCTAAAGCGTTCATTAGGCTGTAGCATCGAGGTACAGATTGTAAATAAATGCGTTACATCGATAGTTGTTTTAAATAATTCATGATGGTGTTTTTATAACGTCAATTATAGATGCAGCGTTGACCATCTTTTAATGGAATAAACATTACATATGTACCCCTCAGGCTCGGCGTACAATGGTCTGGCGCCTCACCGCGATGTTCTGCTGGCCGAGGTACTGGGCTGCTGACTCGCCGGTCATGGGATTGAATCCCGGCGGCGACGGCTGCATTTTCAATGGAGGCGAAAATGCTGTAGACACCAGTGCACATATTTGGGTGCACATTAAGGAATCCCACGTGGTCTAACTTTTGGGAGCGCTTCACTATACGCCATCTCTCATATTCGTATGGTGGTTTTCAGAAGTTGAACCCAGCATATCAATCCTCAATCGATATTCGTTTGACGCTTTTCGTACCCGTAATAATACGTAAACTTACGTTTCTTACCGTAAACGTTTCGATAAAAGTGACGTCGGCGCTTCAACGTAACGTAACTAGATTACTCTAATCTTGAAGCGTTGCTGTGATGTGTGTGCAGTAGCGTCAGTGGCCCGACTGTAAGAGAGGACCGCTGGCGAGGCTTTACACGCCACTATAGTCCGCGTACCTGGTAGCCCTCCCCCCACCCAGATATGCTTCTCTTTCGTGTTCTTCGACAGAGAGAGAGAGAGAGAATAAAGAAGAAGAGGAAAGCAGGGAAGTAAACCAGGTGAGCGTCGGGTTTGCAACCCTGCACTGGGGATAGGGGGATGAGGATTAAAAAGAGAAAATAAGGAGATAAGGAGAGCAAAGCACGTACAGAAATGTACGGTCGGACAGTCACTGAGGCCGGAAACTTTTTCTGACCAACATGACTTCAGCATTCAGACATGCGACAGGGAAATTGTGGCCTTGCAGAGGGTCGTGAGCAATCCGTGGGGACTAAGTGAAGCGCTGAAAACACTGCATTGGGAACCTCCGCAGTGTCAGGGCCATTCGGGCTGACGGAGTATTTAGCTTATTCAAAAGCATAAATATGGTGTCCAGGAGATATCGTAGCGTCGCAGAGATATCCTGGTCTTTTTACAGCATGACACTGTTAACCAGCACTGTCGCTAACTCGGTCAATGTTGGCTCGGTCTGCTGCGACAGTTCAATTCGCTGTGGGTGGCACTGTCGCTTTGACTGTGATTGTAGTTCTGGCTGTGGTTCTGGCTGTGGTTCTGGCTGTGGTTGTGGCACTGACTGCATATTTCGTAATGCTGGCCAAATATCAGTGCCCATACGCTTTGGTGCGGTCCTGTCCTCAGAAATCGATGCGGACACGTATGGTTTAGGAAGCAAAGATGGTCGTGTCACCTGTGAGCTGCGTGTCAGAGACCCTTGAAATGCTTGGGTACTGCGCATGCGCCCTGTTTCTTGGGTCATTAAGTTCATTGGGGTCCCAATTCTCAAAATCTCTCTTGGGATCTGTGCGTGAGCATTGGCGGCTCACAGATTTCTTTGGTTTCCAGTTCGAAAACTTACCATTATTTTCCCACGTGCCCGTATACCTTTCATCGAGAAAGCCGACATGACCACCCAGAGGCTTCTTACTTTGACCCCACACAGCCAGCATATGCTTCAAGCCTCAAACTATGCTACTTTTTCAAACCCAAGAGCAGCCTACCAAATGCAGTTCGGGAACCCAGTGCCTCGGGTCCTTATATATCTAAAAATCTATGTAATTTTTATAAGAACTGGTACACAATTCAGAGTATTGTGCGCTCAATCACGGGAGAGAATTAAGTTGTCCCGAAGCACGGCAGAGACAAGATGGTTGGTCAAGTATGCTAAGCAGTGTTTCGAAAAACGATGTACCTATTACAGTGCTCCACACACTACTGTGTCACTGACTCTACACATTGTGTTTTTGGAAGATTGTTCAACTATTTAAAGTAGTTCGTATTCTACTACGGGAGAGCACTAAACTAACACAGATTGAGCTTCAACATGAATAAGACAAATATGTTTAATATAGATCGTGAACGTTTTAGAGCACTATGGGCATATTATCAGAGAGCCAAAAGTTGTTCCTGATTAGAAAACGTTTATTTAGACTATGTACAAGAAACAAAAGTTTCACAACATTCCAGTAATACAGAGCACGTAGACACCGGTTCATCAATGTGCCACAAAAAACATAGTGAACGCAACATTGCTCCAGTATACAAGAAAGATGTGGCATGCATGTACAAGAGAACACAATGGTATATCATAACAAAGTGAATGCAATGATACAAATATACAATAGATGCAATGACGATGATGATCAAAACTTTATTACTCCCAAACGAGGGGACCGGCTGAGAGGTCGGTTATGAGTTAAAACTGGTTACAAACTTAAGCATGAGTAAATACTCGACGGCCGCTGGTTAGCACCACGTCGTCCAAAAAGTTTGTTGTACCCTTTTGTGTTCAACATTGACGAAGGGGCACGACCAATGCCGCAGAAACTAGAGCTCTCTAGGAAGAAGAGCTCCTCAGTTAGGAACGCGAGGATCTCTCGTCTCATTCGCCTCAGTATCACCCACAAAGCATGCCGTCGGTGATTCCCAGCCCATTGCCTCGCATCGCTTTCCCCAAAAGCTGAGCAGCTCCGCAACTTTCAAAAGGGCCGAGAAGTGCCCGCGCGGGAGTCAGTGGCCGAACACGAATTTTCGCACACTCCGTCCACCTAAACCAGCGTAGGCCGCAAACCAAAACAGGTGGGAGAACCCACATTCAATCGTCGCATGTCGATTGGTCTCAACCATGATGCAGTTGGGGCAAGTGGAAGTGCCTACCACCTGCCATCATTGCAACTGATCTCGATCGAGGAGCAATCACCAGCCGAACCTCTAAACAAGATGATGGAGATAACCTGGCAACGCAGCTGCAGTTACTCGTTTGCAGGGGTAGTTTTTTATAGATATATGGTATTGGGGCACCAAGGGCTGCAGAAGGGTGGTCATTGTGTCCCCCGTGCACTTTAGGACGACCTCTATATCTGGGCACGTAGCCTTAAAACATTGGTGAAATATCAGAAGGTCTCGATACAAAGATGGTAATTCAGTTGATTAAGGACCATGGTTAATTTGGCTAGCCGGCAGCAAGGCACGCAGTAGGGGCCCCAGGTGTTGGGGATGTGTGTTTAGAAAATGTGGTTAACGCTTTCGGTTACTTAGTACTCTTCAATGAGGATACATGAAGCAGTCCTGCGGGTCTCATACTCGATGAGGCTGTGTTTCGAAAAAGTAGTGTGTGTAGGAAAAATGTTTAGAGATTTCGAGTACATCGTACTCCACGTGGGGGGGGGGGGGGAGGATAAGAAAAAAATTGGCAGCATATCCGCGGAGTGAATAATAGAGAGTGGGGCGAAGCATTCGTCCGTCCATTCAATCTTGTTTCCATCCGTCCATGCGTCCGTCTGTGTGACCGTCCATGCGTCAATCCGCCCGTCCGTGTGTGCGTCTGTTCGTGCGTCCGTCCCTGCGTTCGTCCATGCAGCCGCCCCTGCGTCTGTTCATGCGTCCATCCATGCATCTGTCTGTATGTCCATTCGCCCATCTATTCAACACTCCAAGTACCACCATCTCGCTTCTTTTCATCATATATTCCCCATATAGAAGCACCACCATTCAGCGGACATTCCAAGGACTAAACGAGAGGTTGCACACGCACACTTTCTTACGGCTTGCGCTTCGGGTCTACTTCCCACCTTTAACCAAAATGAGTTCATGATATATACTAGTTAATTGTATTCATGGTACTGCGGCTCAACGTTCGCTAAACCTTTCTAAAACTAAGGATAACACCCAGCGAGTATAACGCAGCAACCCTTTCTTGTCAGATAGTGCTCAATGTACATGCCAATGGCTGCTAATGGGGATCGCAGCGTGCGCGTTAACTAAAGGCCGAATGCTCCTGTCTCTCATTCCCCATTAGCAGCCATTGGCATGTACATTGAGCGCTATTTTTTATTGTTCAACAACGCACAGTAGAAATCTCTCACTGGCACCACCTTGGAGATCAAAATGTTATATTTGATATATACTACAACGGCTACGAGGAATGAACGGGTGCCGCTATAAGGAGCTTCGCCCCTAAAAAGTGGGTAATGATTTAGAGTACAGGGTACTCTACTATGGGAGAACTTAAAGCCGTCCCGAGGGCGGTAATGTAACGCCGAAACTAAAGCGTAGCGCCATTGGAAAGGTTGTAGTTTACTTGCTCTCCAGCCCTTTGTGACTGTTTGTAGACTTGATGAGCCCCGCCAAATGCGCGGGTCATCGGCGCTCATTCTCTTCCTCTCTTTCATTTCATTTCTAGTTTCAGCGCTTTTTATCTTTTACCGAATGCACGATAACAAGCCAGGCGTGTGTCAATCAATCAATCAATCAATCAATCAATCAATCAGTTTATTATCACGTCATAAAGTATGTTACAGGGAGTAAAATATACAGAAGAGGTCTTTTTAACTTGCCTCCATTTTATCGCTTATCTCTTTCTCTGTTTTGAGTAGTGGGTATAATAAAAAATTAGCAGATCCCACGTACAGAGGGAATCGATGATATGCGAAGCACGAATGAGGAATGTTCATACGTCACTTTAAAATCAGCACAACGTTATGAGGTGGAAGTAAATGACGCCGTACATGACTTCTATGTCGTAATTACCATGTTAGTATATGTCGTTTACCTTCGTCATCTATTCACGTCACGTGATACCAAATTTAGTATATGTGGAGCTAGCGAAATGGCGACGAGCACGCTATCAGCATGGTATCTTGTCATGTTTTACATAAAATCTATATCACGATTATTATACTTGGACGCGTAATCTACATTCATCCTTCATTCACGTCAGGTAATACCAAATTTAGTATATGTGGAACTAGTGAAACGGCCGCGAGAACCCTATAAGCGCAGCATGTAGTCATGTTTTACATGAAATGCACATTATTATCAGATTTGAACGTGTTATTCAACTTCGTTGTCTATTCACTTCCCGTGATACCAAATTTGGCACATGTGGAGCTAGCGCGACGACGGCGAGCGCGTCATGAAGGGCCCAATATACTCCAATGTAGCGTTGACGCGCGCGCACGCTGGGTACGGTGACGCTACGTTAGCAAAACGCGAGAACTCTATAGTCTGACGCCAGGCGCGACCAGTGTTCGTCGGCGCGGCCCGACAAGAACGAGCGTGCAATGGTGGACGCTGCATTTCGCGCCGATGCGTTACCCAGACAACCCTGCATCTCCCTCTTCTCGTAACGAAGGGACGCCGGATGCGCTAAAACGCGCATGCGTCAGAGCAACCCAGAGCGGCCTGCGCCTGCAGCATATGGCAGGACCGGAGCCTGGCGTGACGCGACGAAATGAACGCCGGCGAGCACGCGCACCACGTCACGTCGAATTGTATTGTCGCCTTGACTGTATCATGTAGTCATGTTCTAACATGACACGCATCTCATTATTATCCTGCTAGCACCAATCCAAATTTGCTTTCGTCATTCATTGGAGTCACGTAATACCAAATTTAGCATATGTGAAACTGGCGAAACGGCCGTGAGCGCGTCATCAGCGTGGCATGTAGTAATGTTGTTACATGACAAGCATTTCGTGATTATCATGTTTGGATGTGTCACTTACCTATGTCGTCCGTTCGCGTTACGTAATACCGAGTTTGGTACATGCGAAGGTAGCGAAACGGCCACCAGCGCATCGTGAGCAGGCATGTAGTCATGTTGTTACATGACACGCATCTCACGATTATCATGTTTGCACCAATCACATACCTTCGTCATCCATTCACGTACTATAATACCAAGGTTGGTATGTGTAATGCTAGTGAAACGGCTGCGAGCGCATCATGAACGTGGCATGTAGCCATGTTGTTACATGGCACGCATTGCATGGTTTCATCTTAGGGTCACTCGCTAGTGTTCGGTATGCAATCATGTCATACCACACCAGTTTTTCAACATGTCATGTGAACAGAACCACCACAAGAGCTGAAGGACCATGAAATGTAAATCATGACATTCATGACATACATGTCATGGTTTTCATGTTATGACTAATCAAACATGTTCTTCATACAGTCATGTTATGCCATACCAAGTTTGGTATCGATACTATCATGGAAACGGCCAGGAGAGCTAAATGTCGTAGGCGGCTAGATAGATAGATAGATAGATAGATAGATAGATAGATAGATAGATAGATAGATAGATAGATAGATAGATAGATAGATAGATAGATAGATAGATAGATAGATAGATAGATAGATAGATAGATAGATAGATAGATAGATAGATAGATAGATAGATAGATAGATAGATAGATAGATAGATAGATAGATAGATAGATAGATAGATAGATAGATAGATAGATAGATAGATAGATAGATAGATAGATAGATAGATAGATAGATAGATAGATAGATAGATAGATAGACGGACGACGAGACGGACGGACGGACGGACGGACGGACGGACGGACGGACGGACGGATGGATGGATGGATGGATGGATGGATGGATGGATGGATGCGCTCAAAGTTCGGTAATTAATGCTTCGCATTTAAAAGTTACATTAGCCGTGTAAAGTGAAGCTGGTTGAACTCGGGGCATAACATGAACTACTTAGTTGTCGTTCCTTGGCTAACTCTAGGTATTGCTTGGCTTTGTTAGGCGCTTTTCACGGCTGATAGAGAATGCGCCGATAGAGAATGCGCTGATAAGTTGAGTTTAGAGAATGCGCTGATAAGTTGAGAAATCTAGAAATCGGAACGGAAAAGCGGCAATGAGCTTCAAACGCAAGTAGACGTGACCACATTTGGTGAAGAAAGGCTGTTTTGGCAGATAGGAGTAACTATCTTGAACACGATATTCTACAGTATCTGAATTCACTCCTATACGTACAGCACTGAGACTTCTAATATGTGGTGCCTCTCCATTACTGACACACAGATGGAGCTGCTGTGACAGCCATGCGTTTGCAACACGTTGGGTAAGAGAATTGAATGTTGAATGGGTTCATAAACGATTCATAGCAAATTTTTATCACTTGGGGCACGAAGACTGCCGCATTAGACTGAAGAACACGCTTTAGGGTAAGATGTCATCCGTCGTCTGTTCTACAGATGAATTGCTGTGTGCCGCATCTCGGAGGCAATGATTTAGTTCATATGGTTCAAAGTAGGGACAAAGATTACACCTCCCATAATTTTCTCGACAAAAACATTGTGAAATTCATTTTAACGTCCTATACATCAGTTTTGCATTCGCACTGTGGATACTTGCGCAGGCTGTTTTACGTCTCCTATCATTAAAGGTGAGAGACATAGGAATAGACGACAGATAGATCACTTTCGTGCTGCTGGTTTCACGCATAGTTGCATTGCCAGTAATTTGAGCCTCAAGGAGCATGACGATGGCTGACCACTTCAGCCAGGATAGATTTTTTTGTTCAGATTACCCCATGTTGCATAAAAAGAAAATACCTTATCAAAGAAAGTTCCGCAAGGTCGAAGACATCGGCCTGTTTGCCCTCCAGAAGCTTTTTCCGAAAGCTTCCCGCCATGCACATAAAAACGACCACGTCTGCCAGAACTGCTTCAGACGCCTCAGAGATATGCTGTCTTCGTCTAATGGCTTGTCAACTGAAACAGCTGATGAGTTTTTGCCGGAAGAAGAAAAAGGCAGAATTCAAGAACGGTGTGTAAACACGCCTGAAGCATTGTCACATACGCGACTGCAGAAGCTGCAGGCGCAAAATAACAAAGTTCATGCAGAGCCAAGACAACTTAGCAGCAATTCTACAGTAACCGTGAAATGTCACCGTGTGTAACCGCCACTTTCAACCATCAGATCTAAAATGCAGTGTGTGTGCCCAGTGGTTCAAGAACTTCAAGCAAGCCTATGAAGCGTGCTCTTTGTATCAAGAGCGCATGCGTTTGTTGACACTGTTGCCGAGCGATATAGAGCGCCGAAAACTGCAAGCACTTATACCAAACTTGTCAGCTTACATGATATACAGATCCCAACACTGGCGCGCAAACCACGGGGTATGGTTAGCACCAAATGCGGTAAAAAGGACACGGCTGAACCCAGTGGACTTCAAGGCCGCTATGGCTTACTACTCCAAAAATGAGTATAGCTGCTCTCGGCAGAGTCCCGACAAAAAAGATGTAGTATCTGTTATCATTGACGGAAAAAAAGGAGCTTGTTTCGAAAAGGTTTATGACTCGTTCGGTGTGAGAGGCTTATCGTCTCTTTAGAGAAGCTAATCCGAACGCGTCTATTGGGCTCTCAAAGTTTTATTCACTGAGGCCGAAGTGGGTTCTTCTTGCACCACACCCAGAAGTATGCCTTTGTACATACTGTGCTAATGCCACGGAGTGTGTTTCTGCCCTACAAGACGTCACCGATGGTGCCTACACGGCGGACCTCTTTAAAGAACTATGTGTTTGCAGCTCCCCTACAAGTGATTGTTTTTTAGGCCATTGTGACTATTGTGCTAAGAAGGACGCTCTGACAGCCACATGTTTAGGAATCCCTGAAGATATTGAGGTAGCCTATGCAGTATGGGAAAACGGCAATCTAGTAAAAAAAAAACAGCCCCGGCAAGGGCTTTTCTGCGAGAGCTAAGTCTATGGTTCGTGAAGTGGATTACCCATCATTACATAAGATACATTCAAGAATCAGCAATACGCCAGGCGAAAGAGAACCAAGAAAAAGAATCTTGCATTTTTCACTTTGATTTCGCCGAAAATTGGACAGCCATTTTACCGAATGAGGTACAGTCGTATCACTGGCACAAAAGACAGGTGTCTATATCCACGTGTGTCGTCACAAGGAAGCAATCAAGTCAAAGTTTTGCCGTCACCAGTGATGACACATTCCATGATGCTGCACATGCCTGTTTTGCTCTACAAATAATCCACAACTATATGAAGGAACAACTTAAGCCTGACACGCATGTTACTTATGTTTCTGATGGTGCATGCAGTCACTTGAAAAACAAGTACCAGTTGTTCGAGTTATGTCAGAAAGATCATATATCGACAAAGTGGATTTTCTCCGCCACAGGACATGGAAAGAACTCTTGTGACGGCGTTGGTAGCCTACTAAAACATCGGGCTACGCTCTACAACCTCTGAGCGGCAAGCTCAGCTGTGATTATGTCAGAATCCCAAATGATGGCGCAAATGAACGCGAAGCTCAAGAATGTCAAACTGCTGCGTGCAAATGCAGACGAGCTAGAAACATTCTGTCAGTTTAAGAAGAGCCAGTAGAAATTGTTGCCACGTGTTCCAGGTATACGTTCTTGGCATGTTTGGCTAAGCACATCTGAGGGCACCGATCGTGGTCGTGTTTCGTTAGCGTCACGTACCGCTAAATGAGATCTGGAAAAGATGCAGCCATTTTGAGCGCATCTCTTGTTTCACGCAGTCACCACCAAAATACCAGTGAGGTTACTTCAAGCGCATATGCTTTTTCCAGCGAGGCCCAACACTTGGATTGGAACATTTTCATGTTTGAGTTCCAAATATAGACAGATGTTTTGCAACTGAGTTAAAGTGTCGACGATTTCCTCCATTAGAGCTGTGTTATCAGGAGCATAAATGCGCCTTCATGGGTACGTATTTGTCACGGTGCTAAAACAGCCTTTCTTCACCAAATGCGGTCACGTTTACTCGCGTTTGAAGCTCATTGCCGCTTTTTCCGTTCCAATTTATAGATTTCTCAACTTATCAGCGCATTCTCGAAAAGCTCTGACTTGTACCACGAATATTGTCGCTAAAAACAAAATAATGCAACATGTTTTTCTATATTACTGTATGATGGCCTTCGGTTGTCTATTTACGGATTTAAAAAAAATCTAAGATGGGTTTTTTTATTATTCAAATTTCACTGGAGTACACTTTTGCCATTACGATAACTTTGAGGCGATATATAAAAAATAGAATTTACCCTATGGCAAAAATAATTTATGTACCTAATTAACACACTATATTCTTAAAAGGTGTCAAGTTTGAAAACGCTGCTTGCATTACTTTCAAAGAAAAAAAATGGGGAATACGTAACCTATTTTAAACTGTCGCAAAATTAGACATTTTTTAAAAGCTATTTATTTCCTTAAGGTCTACAATCTTGAAACCGCATGAATTCATTTTTCATTAGACATGCACTTCAGGTAAAAAAAAATCTTCCTTGAAACAAAAATGTTTGTCTTTTTATAGCATCTGAAATTTTCGAAAATGACAGGTGACGAAATTGGTGCCTCTGTGTTGGTGAAGTTTGATATTTTTTCTTTCTCGTAAGTTATGCCGTTAATCATAAAACAAAGTTGACTTTCGGGCTACCTGGTGAGAGGTGCACGAAATATAAAATACTGAATGAAATCTAAAATATCAACTTTTGGACCCGTGTCGATCTCTCGTGGAATCACACCCCTCTGGATCCGTAGAAAGCCAAGACTAGCAATAGGCGGTTCCTTCGGCCGTGCGCACCCTCTTCGGTCGAGCCATGGCTACATACTGGCTACAGACTGGCTACAGAAGCCATTCGGCTATGGCTTAACCGTGGCCGAATGCACCTACACTTATAGGAGCTCTGGCGTATGCGAGCTGGCTAAGCGACATTGCTTGTGTAGTGTCGTATCGCTATTCGTCGATTTTGTTCCATTTTGGCGCGCGAAAAGATTACGATTGTAGCAGCAAGCGTTGCACCCCCCCCCAAAAAAAAAACTTCCTGTCACCTCAATTACCAGCAAAGCTGAAAATACGTTTTTAAGTTTTTTTTTCAGAATTAGGAAACTCCATCTAGTTTTTCAGATAAAAGAAACCTTTGTAAAGTTCAAGGTAACCTCTTGTCATTTTTATGTAGCTCAAAAGAACACACACACATATACACATTCACACACACACACACAGAGAGAGAGAGAGAGAGAGAGAGGCAGACTTTATTCATTTCCGGCAGATTGCTGGGCTGGGCTCCCACTTAGGCGCTAAGGAAGAGACCGTGTCTCCCGGCAGCTTCCTTGGCCTGCTGGATTGCCCAAAGTTGCTTGTCCAGACCTGAAATTAGTAGCGCAGTCCACCAACGTGCCCGAAGATCTTCATTGGAGGCCGCTACCACAGAATTTCTGACTAATGCTGGACTTTCCCATAGGATATGGTCAAGAGTGGCTCTGGTGGTCCAGTTTATACTGGCATAGATTAGAACAACAGACGTCGAGATATATGTTTTGCATGATGACGGGGTTCATGTATGCGCGTGTTTGTAGCTGCCGCCATTGAACGGACTTGGCCCAATTTAGCCTGGGGTGAGACGGAGGGTACTCCCGTCTTTGCAGTCGATAGTGTTATGTCAATAAAATTAGACAACCGATCGCCCCATTCCCACACCGGCGCATAAAAGTTCATTTGGGTGGCCACTTCGTCTGATGCGACTTGGAATGTAAAACCTCGAGCCACGTTGTGCGCTACTTCATTCGGACTGTCCTCCACGTTACCTAGTGGTGTGTAGGCAGGGAACCAAAGGATGTGCACGTATTTGTGCGCCTCATGAATTTTGCCTGTACTAAGAATCCGAAATGCCTCGGCGGAGATTATGCCGCTGGCGTAGTTTCTAACGGGTGTCTGCTAGTCGCTGATTACGCAAGAGGCGTTAGTGCGGGCTATGGCCTTCGCTATAGCCACTTCCTCTGCCATTTCTACATTCCGTGTGATGATTGACGGGCTGCTTTTCACATATTCGAATATAATTTGCCAATTAAAAGAAGGCAAGTGTAGAAAATCAGCGGGCTTTTCGGAAGCTCTTCTGCCCAATCAGTGGACGAAACCGGATGTCATCAAAGGTATGTGTTTATTACATGGGCGCTCATGCTATGATAGTTTGGCGGGAAGGCTTTATGCTACCCCATAGCATTGTACCCATTACTCTAATCATTAACCCATTTCTAAGCACAATCATGAACCCGCATGCTTCAGAGGCAGAGCAATCTGCTTTTTCTATTTGGGACGGCTTTATGCTCTCCCGTAGTAGACTACCGACTACTCTAAATTGTTACTCAAATTTTCTAAACACACACCACAGGCTTTATATTAAGACAGTACCTATTCTCCACGGTGTTCTAGTGGCTGAGGCACTCGGTCGTTGACCCGCAGGCCGCGGGATCAAATGCCGCCCGTTGCGGCTGCATTTTCGATAGAGATTGTGAAAATGCTTGAGGTCTGTGTGCTTAGATCAACGTTTGCTTACATTTAGGTGCCAGTTAAAGAACCCCCAGGTGGTCAAAATTTTTGGAGCCCTCCCCTACGACGTCTCTCTTAATCATAGCGTGGTTTTGGGACGTTTAACGTGACTGATACGGGACTCTCTGACATGCAGAAACGTCAAGCTTTGATAACTAAGCTGTTAGAAGGGGATACAATGTTATCAGAACAGATTAGCCATTGTGGGACTAAGTTAGAACGAAGATACTCATGGAAGCAGAGTACACGGCGTAACAGACGCGCGATGCTCTTGTAAATAATTGCAGCACGTGAAACGCCAGAAGCCGAATGAGTTTTTACTGGCGTCGCTGAATGCGTGGGCAAATTAGAATCCCTACATAACCGAATGGTCCCATTCTAATGAAAAATTCGACTCATGTGGACCTTCTATATGTGCTTCCAAACGACCGTTTCTGGGTTAACTGAGTGTGTCTTGTGTTCGAATTTCATGTTGGCTGTTTTCCTCTGCTGTTGTATTGTTTAAGCAGTTATATAGGGTTGGGAGTAGCCACAGAAATAGGGTAAATACCACTACACACAGGTTACGCTAAAGAGTAGCATGGTAACAGTCGGCAACAAATAGCAAGCGCGTTCCCATAGTCACACAACCATCACGTTGTTGGTATAAAATGCAGTGACTATACTGCCAACGTCAAAGCTTAAAAAATACAGTTTGATAAAGAGCAGTGGTACTACATATCGAAGCATCTTAAGCGAAGGGTTTTGTAAAGCTCTGCATAAAAGTGGTGCAGTCAAGATGCGACAAATCTTCACTACTTCCTGAATCCTTAATAAAGAGCGTTTAATAAAGACAAGGAATACAACGTATCTGAAAGACTTGCAAAATATATGAATGTGTTAGCCTCACGAGGGCAAGTCTACATGCCTCACTGTTTCATTGGTGTCCATGAAGCGGACCTGGTTGAATAGTTTCTTAGCACTCTTTTTTTAATCTCATATAGTAGTGTGCTTAAATCAGAGGTTTAAATTTCGGTTACCATCCCTGCTTTTCTATCCCCTATCTGTCTGCACGTCATGGTGGTGCTGTTGTTATATTGCTCCACTGCTGACCCCCTAGGTCGTGAGATTGAATACTCGCCGCAGCTCGACGTTTCGGTAGAAGCGAAATACTAGAGCATTGTGTAGTTAGAGCTCGGTGCAGGTTAAATCACTCCAGGTAGTCGAACTGTTCGGAGCCCTCTGCTACCGAATGCTACGTAACCATGTAGGTTTCTTCACGAGCAAAACTCCTGGTATTATTTATCTTTTTCCAACTATCTCTATTTTTCTCTCGACAGTTGTGGAACATAAATAAGCGTTACCGTTGCGTACAGCTGAGTATTTTTAAAGTAAAAAAATAAGTTTATTTGCTAGTGAGAAAATTGTAATTTTCATTAGTATTTGAGATAAATCAAAGTTCTGTAGGACCTTGTTGGTACATAGCAATAAGGTGAAAACTTCAGCTCAAACCGGAACACATCAGAAAAAATAGAGGAAACAAGGGGAGTGTCATTGCTCGTGGTCCATCTAAGTTCGCGCTCAAGTTTGACCTTAGCACTTGAGATAATTTCACTGATCGGAAATTTGACCTTAAGCATGAACAACCAAGCACGCTGTGTTGAACACTCGAAGACCAGCAATCAGCATATAAACAGCCGTACAAACGCGCTGTAAGGGCAAAACGAATGATAACATAGAACAGATCTGATTAAAAAAAGATTTAATAAACCAAATATGTTCTCTGTGGGAATTCGAATTTCCATGGTCTCGCTATGAGTTATTCCAACAATTAAAGACCATTGTTAAAGGCAGCTTCCTCGCCTATTATATTTTTTTTAAATATACACGCCCTTTGGCAGTAATTTAGCTTATAATTAATGGCTCTCGGTAGACCCTCTTTACCTTCCCATTATCTCTTTCCGGTATACAAGTCATTGTTGGCTCCAAATCTCATCTGCTGCTAAAAGATACGAGTATGTACTGCTCTATCGATAGTGGTTTCTCGGCAGACTTAGCGGCTCGAACGCGTGCAAGAACGTGTTTCATTTCGATAAATGATTACAAATGTTTGAAAAGTATCGCTTTATTTTGTTATCTCCTCGGTCATTTTGTACAATCCAGTGAACGATTTAACGCAGCCGCGACTGAAGTTCTTCGTGCGACCGGTTAGGCACCCCTCGTAAACGCCACCGGCTTTCTTCAACCGAAATAGGTTTACTTCTGACAAGGTGTATATAGCAAGGAGAAATTAAAGTTCATGCGTCTTATGATGCTCTGAAATTTTCAGTGGGTTTGTTCTACAGAAGGTTGGCAAGCCCCAATACTCGTCGCTATTTCACTAAAAATGAATTAGTTGACGGTCTAAAATATTTTGCTAAGATGTTGGCCCTGTTAGCAGTGAGCCCCTAAAATGGAGCTGAAGAAAATGCGGGAGCTGAATACCAATTATGGTTTCTAAAGAGGCATAACGAATAATTAGGCAAGACCATACCGAACCACCGGAATCAAACCAGTGATAAAACATGCACGTAGTGAGTTAGACAGGTTTGCTGGTTTAATCATGTGTGCGGATTGCTAAAGTATAGTGCTTATTTAATAGCGTTTCATAATTTCTGAGAACTAAATAACACCTAAAATAGTGAGGAAGAATGCGAATCAATGATACAAGATGGCGATATACTCGTGTAAAATTATGATCGCGGAATCGAATCCCGGCTTCGGCGGGTGCATTTTCGATTGATGCGAAAATGCTGTAGGCCCGTGTGCTCATGTTTTGGTTCTCGGTAAAAAGCCCCAGGTGGTCTGAATTTCCGAAGTCCTCCACTCTGGCGTCTCTCATAATCATGTCATTGGTTTGGGGTGTTGAACACCACGAATAAATCAATAAATCGTGCAATACTATCTGCACTGCCTGAACTTTGGCTTTGCCACATAAAGAGTTGTTGAGCAAAAAAGCACGCTTTAGGTTGTGGATGAAGGCTCGTCGTATTTCGGTGCTGGAGTATATTCTCCATGCGTTTCTTGAAGATAATGTACATGTAAGAGGCCTTTCAAATCACACTTGAAGAAAATTGTGTATCTCAGTTCTACTTTTGTAACATTTTTACGTATTAGTATCTCTATAAAACAGCCATTGGTGCATCGGCATTTGATCTTGTCTCTTATTGTGGTTTCGGCGAAGCTGCACATTTGCGCTGCTGGCGCTCAAGGTGACTTGGAAGTAAAAGAGGTTTTTACATGAAGAATCTGCAATATCTAGCAGATTAGTTCGTTTGTTTTCTTTATCGGGAGATAAAGCATTAATTTATACACATAAAAGATTCTTGCCCTCCAACCAATCGTATGACGCATCGAAAAGACAACATTTGAAACAAAAAAGCAACGGGAACGCCTTTGGGGGACGCTGTTCCTAACGGCTGCATCCTTTCGTGGCGCCGATGCAGCGGAAGCAGCTCCGGTGGAAAAACACGGTGGGCGTGGCTTTATCGCTCGCTTCACTGGCAAGAACAGCGAGGCAACGCCTTCGCCTTTTCTCGAAGACGGCTTGCCTTAGACTTGATTCGTGACGGAAAAAAGTGAGCGTGGAGGAAGGTAACAGTGGGGGCGAGGTAAGAGAGGCATTTGTCTTGCGTCAGCAAGAGGAGAGATCAAGTTGAGGGAGGAAGGATGGGTTGACATTTTTGTTGGAGCAACGCTTTTGTGTGTACGATGCTCTCAGGGGCAATGCGGGGATGGAAACGCGGTTACAAATCGAAATCGAAGGTGGGTAAGAGACAGGACGCAAAGTGCTAGGCAAGAAGATGGCGTCGAGAGCGTTGAGGAAGGGAAAAAATCCTTTCCTTAGAGATCACTGAGATGCCGGAGCGGAGAAGAAACTCGGAGAACGCGCGGTAGTGAGGAGAAGGG
This sequence comes from Rhipicephalus annulatus, assembly GCA_013436015.1. Lineage (NCBI taxonomy): Eukaryota > Metazoa > Arthropoda > Arachnida > Ixodida > Ixodidae > Rhipicephalus > Rhipicephalus annulatus. Next base: position 463,185 of record WOVY01000738.1, read on the forward strand.
TGACTTGCTGAGAAAGAGTAAACAAGTCAACAAACACGCGCAAAAATTTTCGGGAGGCAGGCCAACACAGGAGGATGCTATCGAACTGAGAGCCGGCATCCCATTGGCTGCGCCGGTGTCGCCTCCTAGCGGAGGCGCGGCCCGCCATAGGGTAAACAATAAACAGGTCGCGTCCAGTCGTATTGCGCCGATACCACCGTTGCTGCCAGCGCGACCCGATGCTAACTCTCCCGCTCCTCCATCGCGCCTCTCTCCGCTGAGCGGATGCTGCACTTTTTTTTCCTTGACTCCATGGCTGCCAGTGCGGCTTGGCTCTGCCAGAAACGGCTGCCGGCTTGCCTTCGGAGAGTGCTAGGCGCTCTATCGACTTGTTCTTACTCTCCCCACCAGCGTCTTCACCGCGCTCCTCCTTTCTTGTTTGATGTCGGAGACTAGCGTTCCACCGCTTAGTTCCTGCTCTAGTACTGATTTTGGAAGCATTTTTTTTGTGGCCGGTTATCTCCCACTAACAATGGTTAGGATAATTTATTTCAGCATTGTCTTCTGTTACAATAATCGAAGCAATGTTTATTTACGCTAATAAATATCTCGCTTGCACTGTTGTAAGGTGTATTAACGAACGTGCATGATATTTTTAGTATGCTCTGCATAGAGTGTAATGCTTCATGATACTAAATACGATGTTGGTATTACTTTTCGGCACTAACACAAAACTTTGCAGCCGAGACCACCTGTGGGATCGATTCCCGTCAACATGCATATGTCTACCGCCAAATATCGACAGCGAATGTAGCTTGGAAGGTATTTCACGTAAATATTGAAATTTACGTGCGCTTTCGAAACTCTTGTGCTATTGAAACCCCGAAAAGTGGCCCCACAGTGACCCACCACTTCCGTCACGCCACCACGCTGCCGTCAGTACAAGTTCTGATGACGTCATAGCTGTCTCTTTTTTTCTTGCCGCATTCGCTCGAGCAGGCAACCACTCGGCGGCTGCCCACAAGTCCATGGCCGCGGCGCACGCGTTGAAAGTTGTGCGCTTCATAGAGTTTCCTACAATACTTACTAGAGGGAACTCTGGCGCTGGTGTCTAAGGGAGCTGCAACGCACGGCGCTTCAGCGAGCATGGGAACGACAGGTAGTACACACATTTGTCTAATATTCATACTTCTGGCCTGCTTTTGGCTCCGTGTGTGTTCGTGTGGCTTAAAGCTGTTTTCTTGCGAAACAAGTATTAACAAATGTTCAGCGGTTGCGCTTCGCCATTTTATTTTTTTAGACTTACTTTCCAAATCGGCTCACAAAGTTCAAAAGGGTTCCATCTTTATTCAAAACAAAACCGAAACACAGCAATAAACGAAGCCGCAAGTACGATTTTCCACCCGCAAGTACGAAGACTAGGCAAATGTGTGTACAACCCATCATTCCCATGGACGCTGGACGATCGCAGCGCCAGAGTGCCCTCTAGTTAATTTTGAGAAACTCTATGGTGCGCTTGGCGACACTGCTGCCGAGTTTCCTGTTCGAAAGCGCTCCTCGATGTGGACTGAGAGGAAATGCGTCGCTTTTCTTTGTTCTGATGTGGTCGAGAGGTGCACACGCTAGGCGGTGATAGTTGCTGCCGGTGGCTTGTCGTTTTTGGAGCTCTCTCAAACCGAAACCTAAACTGGTCCGCGATGAGGAACTGGTGAATATCTGCAGCGCGATGCCGCGAACAATCTGTCGTGCCATCACTAATAGGCCGCCAACAACCTACTGGAGCAGAAAAAAAAACGCGAGGTTCAGGTTTTTGTATCGGTGCCCTTAAGAAACACAACTGTATATTTAACCCTTCTCTTACTTTACTAACTGGCAAAATAGTTTCTTTTTGCTTAAGGTAGAGGTATTCTATGCTTTGAAAACATGCCTAGTAACAGGGTAGAGCTGCACAGTGGGGTATAAGCCAGCGCATATGTCCGCAAAATAAATTGGAGCACACCCATATTCGTTCAAGAAATGCATTTAGTCCTGAAGGCGTATACTTGTACTCAGACTCGCTATTTTTTTTATCTGGACTCCCTCGGACTCAGACTCACCAAGCATTTTACTAACCAGACTTACTCGCACTCGCACTCACAAACATGTTAGCCGGACTCGCTTTAACTAGAGGCTTTGTGGGACTCTAAGTGAAAAGGAGTGGATGGACTCACAAATTCATTAGCGGGAAATTAGCTTTTTTTCGATGACGGTGTCAATCCTCATTGAAGCAGATATATTGCTTAGTTGGGTGCTACATACGCCTTTTGATCTTGTACCTTCAAACACGAGTTTTCATCTTCTACGTTCAAACGCAAAAAAGTTTGCTCGCAAATATTCTCAAACTTTCTGCAGAATGTAAGAGAACATTCGTGGGTAAATGTTTTGTACAGCATTAATTATCATAGGTTCATGACAGCGACAACCTAGCTACAGTTACAGTGATAGGCTATTTAAATCCCTTATTCTATATCAGATTTTCTTCGATCACTCAAGAATGTTCACAAAGTAAAGCGTAGGAGAAGTCAGTGAAGCCTTTCCTATATTTTAAAACGGCGTACACGAAATGAAGCATAAGGCATAGGGATATTGTGGAGATAGCTTGTATTTAATTCAAGCAGTAAAGTGCGCGGAATAAACACATGCTACATCCTCAAGTTCTACTCCTTCGTCATTTCAAGTCATACAACGATCGTCGTAAATTTCATGCTGGCTCCAGTTTTGCTACATTGGTAGCCGATTATTTAGCAGTTCAGCAATGTGGTAGGTAAAAAAAAAACCCCGAGGTGAAAAGTTCAATTGCCGCAACGGTGCAGGCTTGAATGTATGGTAAAAATTGCTTTTGCGTATTGTGCCTTTTGCAGAATTCGAAAAAGCCGAAGCGTCCGAAAATCGATAAATATTACTGCACTGGAGCCCGTCTTGGGCATTGCGTATGCTCAGGCGCGTTCACAGGGCTGCCAAAAGCATTAAATGCTGCAGATTAAATAGCCGAATTTTAGTAAAACACTGTTTTGAATATCACTGTACTCTTAACGCGACAATAAAAGCATGTACGCTATCTGCCAGAGAATCTGAGACGGTCTTTTTTTTCTGCTTTACGTTTACAGTAGTCTTATATTTCTGTTTTATTTTACTGGATTCTCTGGTTACCAGTGTTATTCTTTGTATAGTGTAACGTGTTGTGACATATTCTCGTTAATTTACACTTTTTCTAGAATATGCATTTCATTGTTCCAGGTAGTTTTTGTTTCTCCCACCTCTTCTTTTCTCGCTTTTATTATGCACGGCTTTGTTTATTCATGCTATTTATTAAACTGTCACTGCATGATTCTCTTTTCGATTCTTCGGCACGTGTGACACTGTTTTCTTTAAGCCCGCCAAAGTGTACATTCGTGGAAGAGGGGGTGGAGCTAGTCGAGCTGTTTGTCAGCTTTTCCTTCCAGCGTTCCTTCTTATCACGATGGTAAGAAATTAAGGACGTAATGTGTATATCTTACCTCACGGAGGGCAACAAATGCTCTTTCAAAACAGAAGCCACCAACGAGTCGCATTCGGGTACTGAACACCGCGTAGTGCGTCTGCAATGTCAACGTAAAAGTTGTTCCTTGTCACGAAGGTATCGTGGAACATTCAATAGGGACGAACGTCACATCTGAGAAGGTGCCCGACTCATTTTTTTTAGTAGTAAACTACAAACGACAAACCATCGCGGAAAGTGCATGTATTTCATAGTTGCACTAGTCGCCAAAGTATACCGCAACAGCTGCGCGCTTAAATTCTTCGTTTCGTCTTTGCACCGGAGTTGAATTGCAGCTTACTGGAAAACTGAAGGGAAATTAAATCTACCCTGATAAAAAGAAGCAGGTTGCACTGAAGACCAAGTCGGCACCTGTCCGAAATTAATTGCAAGGCATTAACATACTTTCCCGCACGCAAGTCACTACCTAAAGAGCATGAGGAAGTGTGCTGGGCTCTATAGGTTCAGATATTCCAGCAACTTCAAAGCCCTTACTCCTTTTCCTCCGCAATGCCATATGTGAGGAGAAAGCGGGTCCCTTCAACATTTTATAGAACGGGCCATCAAACATTGGTATTCACCCCCCGCCCCCCCCCCATGACCCTTTTCACAAGGAGCTTTGGATGAGAGCCCCGAGCATCGTCGACATCGAAGATCAGCCATGACTCATCGCGAGGGCCCGACACGATGACCGAGCTAGGGGCAACTTGGACTAAGGGCATCTATGCTTACCTGTCTTGTAAAAGGGGATGTTAAAAAAGTTTGTACTCCCTCTCTCAAATGCATAGGTTGGCGCACTTACTCTTGAGTCGACTAACCAGGCCCAGATTAAGCAGTAAGGTACTGTGAGTCTTTGTGAGTGATATTCTGGTGAGCTTGAGTTTCTGTGAATCCATTTGACAAAAAAAAAAGTTGCCTGAGCCTTCAGCCTGAGGAAGCCTTAAACGCAAACTAACATTTGTGAGCCCCACCTTTGTGACCGACCTATGCGAATGCCTAATCCAGACACTTCAGCCAAGACTCGGCGTTATGGCCGGCCATTCGGGCTACTCCACCACGAACCATTTTGCGACCTCCTCTTTATCTTTCTGCCTTGCACCTTGGTCGTTAACGCAGCAATTACGTTCTTGGGGCTTATAAGTGCGCACTCCTAAAACCGCGCTGTATTGCCTGCAACAAAAACAGTAGTTATCGCAGATAGGGGCAAACGCAATAGGGAACGGGGCCTTTCATGGAATGTGCTACGCTGTGATTAGGTGAGGACGAAGACACCAGGAATTATTCAACAATGCCACCTCCGGACGGCGCGCCCTCGATGCACGCGTAGCACGTTGACAACACGCTATGGCGTCGCTTCAAGTACAGCCATCCTGCAAGCTCCTGCCTCACCTTAAGTTTCTCTTTTCTATACCTTCTTTCCCGTGCGCCATCTTTTATTTCCTCTTTTTTATCACTCTTGGCTCGTCACCGGCACAATGATAATGGCTCGAGGCTAGCCCCGGGCCGAGGCGCTGGGTGCACAAGAAGCGCGTGCGTGCGTGTACAAGAGAGGGTCATTGTAAAAAGAAATTTTTTTTGAGCATAGGGCGGGTGGCGCCTCGAAGAGCGAAAAGAAAGATGTTTAGGGAGCGAGTCGGTAATAGGGGGAGGAAGGGTGTCCGAAGGAAGAAGAACGAGTGCCGCCCGCCACGAGAGATGGATCGAGAGCGAAAAAGAAACAACCGGGGCGTTAAGGAAAGAAGGAGATGCGACAGGGAAAGAAAAAATGATTGGGGAGAAAAGGTGGAGTTGCTCGATGGAGACGACGGTGGCGCGCCGGTGCGCGGCGTGTGCAACAAAGTGCAAAAACAAAGCAACAACAAACAAGGCGCGCCTCGCCGTTTTTTGCGGAGAATCTGGGAAGAAGGGGAAGAAGGGGAAGCCGGGGAAGAAGGGGAGGCCGACGGGAGGCAGAGGTGAGGGGGCTGCAGTGGGGAGATTTGTGGGCGGAGCTTGTTGTTTTTCGCCCTCCCTACGCGGCGTTGACGCGCGCCTCCTTCCCCAATGGCGTCCCGGATCGGGTTGCCCGGGCGACCAATGGCGGGGCGGCGCGCGCTTCCCCAAAATGGAAGAAAGACGCCCCAAAATAAAAGGGAAGCGGCGTTGCGCGGGTGGCGGAGGGGGGGGGGGGGTGAGATTGCAACGCCGCATGGCGAATGGCACCCGGGTTTTAGGTGCATGCTCCCCAATTTCTTTTTCTCCTTCTTTTTCGTTTTTACAGAGTGGGGGAGTTGCTCGCGGGTAGGGAAGTGGGGGGAAGCGAAAGAGAAAAAAATTGGGAAAGGAAAGGGGAAATGCCGTGCAACTAGGAAGAAAGGGGCAGCGAAGTAGAACAGCATCGGAAGGCAAGAGGCCACAAATAAAAAGAGGCGCTGGTACTGACGCTGGCAACTACCCGGGCGACGCGACGAAGACGTCGGCAAAAACGGAGAAGGAGGGCCAAATGGAAGAGAAAATTGTGGAAAAGCAAAAAAAAATGCTCACGCGAAGCGCGTTCTTAGAGCCGCTTTTCCCGATTGGGGAGGGATGAAGAAGGGGGTGGGAGTTGTTGCATGTGGATAAATAAAAGTGGAGCTAACGAAACCTGCAGGACGTCGGAGGAATTAAAAGGGCCACGAAGAACAAAGCGCTCGCTGCGCCGGCGATGCCTCGAGTCGAGGAGGCTGCGGGATAAGGAAGAGGGGAAAAACACACGCAAGATGGTGCCTCTGCTGCTAGTCGGCGCTAGTTGCCAGTCGCCTCCTGTACCATTACCTTCTCCCGAACTTCTTTCCCACTTGCCTTGTCCCTATAGCGGCCTCCTCTTCTTCTTGGTCGAGCTTGCACATGCGCCTGCCTTATATACCTTTTTGGGTTGCTCGGGAGGTGCTGCTCGGTGTTGCTATAGAACGCGCGTGCCCGGCTTCTCTGGGGGGTAGCTGGCGTGCCGTCCGGAATTTGGTCCTCCGGATTCTTCTTAGCGCGCTGTGGCCTTCTTTTCTTCCCGTACCCTTCGCTCGGGTCCTGGCGAATATTTGTTTTTTAGGAAGAAGAAAAAAGAAGAGGCACGTACTTCTTCTTCTCGATTTCTCACCCTCCTCGCTTCTGTTTCTCGCAGTTTTTTGGTCTTGGAAGGCACCCGTATTGACTTCGGAGTGAGGGAGGAGGGGGGCTGAGCCTCATGGCTTCTTGGACTGTTTTCTTGCGCCGAGCGCTTGTGTTTGTTTTCGCCGTCTCTGCGCATTCCGCCTGTGTGCTCGTGTGTGTATGTGCGCGCGCACGCACTTACAGGCGCGCACTGCGCGTCACCGAATGTTTAATGTACGTTTTGTTTTACGACCCAGGAGGCGCGCTTTGCATGTGTATGTACCTTCGCGCATGAAGCGATGCAGCAGAAGAAGAAACTTGAAGGAGATGGAGGAGCTCGGGTCTTTGCGAGGACAAAGGCTCGAACAAAATCAGAAACAAGGAATAGAGAAGTGGTGCGCTGAGTGACAAAGAATGTTGTTCTCAGCCCTCTTGCGTACGCCGAAAATGGGAAAGGAGGTGCTTTTCTCGCATTTTCTCGCTGCTAAAAACCTGACTACCCCCTCCCCCACCACCCTTTCGTCGCCCACCACTCCGCCCACCCCAAAATCGGCCCCTCTTTCTTCTTCCTTGCATCTCAGTCCTTCTACGCGTCTTGACGCATGCGCGTGGGGGTAAGAAAGAAGCAGTGCCTGCGACTCGGTCGCCTCTAGGCGTGCTGGTGGCAGCCGTTAGCCGATACCATTACTGGTTCGCCCACCCTCTCCCTTCTTCGGCATCCTCCTCTCCCATTTTTATTCCTCCTTAGCCTTCTCGGGACGTTTCTGTTGCTTTCCTCCTTATCCAATCCTTCATTCAAGCCGGACGCTGACGCTAAACAAGCTCTTGTTCGATTGTCGGCCATGTTGGCCTGCTTTCCACGGTTGGCCTAATTGCAATCCTCGGCAGTGAAATAACGTGGTTATATTCACCCCATATCCCTCATAATATTCACCCCATATCCCGCATACAGCCATGGTTGCTGGGACAAAGTTATTAGCTAACAAATACGTAATATCTGAAAGCTATGTGAATAACTGGTATACCGCAGACCCGTTAAGCTCACTAAACTAGATCGTTCTGTTAGCTGCATTCTCAATCTACATTTTTTTGTGCCGATTCTGTCCGATCGCTCGGTCCGGTTGTTTGCAGAAACTGTATTTCTGATCTCAGCTGTGGAATCACGTTAGCGAGTTTTTTTTTTTTTTTTTGGTAAAATGCCGAGTTAAATACACCCTACGAGCTCTTCCGATGCTGTTCATGAGTCTAGTGGCACTGGGGGTGATCTATTGTGTCTCCACAATTTCGAATAGTGTGCATGGATGGATCTGCCATTAAAATGGGCGCGGGATCGAATTGTGGCTGCGGCGGCTCCATTTCCGATGGAGGCGGAAATGTTGTAGGCCCATGTGCTCAGATTTGGGAGTACGATAAAGAACCCCAGGTGGTCAAAATTTCCGGAACTTCCACTGCGGCGTCTCCCATAATCATATGGTGGTTTTCGGACGTTAAACGCCACAAATCAATCAATCAATCAATTAAAATGGGATGATTGTACGCTTTCGTGAGTGCTTCGTGTATACCCAAATCTGACGTGGCGCTCTAGTGTCACCGTGAGAATTTTTTTTTTCATAGAAGTTGCAGCTGCAGTAGTCAACCAAGATCGCGTAAGGAACGACTTGGCTGTAGTGGAGAATATAGGGGTGTTAGTGTGGCTTGATGCTCAATGCGGCGCAGTTTACTTGCGGTGTCTGCTCATGACAAGGCTACAAGCAGTAGCACGCCATCGTCGGCACATCATGCAGCATCATCGGCGAAGTGGTTACCACTTGTAACACAATATCCCGACAGCCAATAAAACGCCTACACCTAGGCAGTGGTATTTTTATTAAGCGCTGGAACTTTCTCTGTAGATTGATAAGCCTATTAGCGATTTCATTCTACGAGCTGTTAGGGTTTCGCGCCCTAAAACCACGGTTTGATATTGAAGGATGCCGTATAGGAGGCCATCAGAAATTTCGGCCATAATGTATTTTGTAACGAGCATCTTCACCAATAGACCACCGCGATGCGTGCGCGTTAACTATGAAGAAAGCAGTTTCGAATTATGACTCATCGGTAATGATATAAAAGAACTGCAGTGTCTAAGGCGCTAGCGCAAATATTTACGCGGAAAAAACGCATTTATTATTTTTCTGCTGCACATCAGAGTTCTCCACTTCATCTTATTGAATGCGGGAACGCTGTCATATCAGGACAAGTGCTTCAAAAAGGGTAGAATTAGAATGAAATTCCATTTAATGACTGCAACATTTTATAAAACAAACTTGACTCTGAGAACCAAAACATATGCAGACTCCGGGAATAAAGTGGGAGTTTCACCTTTTCAAGGCTTTTTTTTTCTTAATTTCAGCTTCACGTGTGCAATGTGGCAGTTATGAGCCTTCTATTGATGTGTCCTGATGACTGACAGATTTTTCGCTTTGCCTCGTTATCTTTCTTTTGTTTTACGAGATTTCTTGAAGCGGCATTGTTAATCACATCGGCAAGAAATGCAGTTATTCAAAGGAATACACCCAACGTAGTATCCGTTAACATTCACTTTTTGTGCTAACCACGCAGTCCAAGTGGTTAACATGTAAAGTGGTTAGTAACACCAACAAGCGATAGTTCTGTTCGAACAGACCTAAAGCTTACAAGCTGTGGCTGAAATTGCGTGTATGCCTTTGCGTGCTTTTCGTATTCCTTTTTCGTGACGTCACTGACACCAGGTTTCGCCAACTTTTGCCGATTCTCTATACATCAACATTCTTTTTTTATTTATTTTTATTTCAACATTCGGGATGCTGAGGGCCGTGGTCAAAAAGCCTCTAATGGGCTTGACTGGGACCACGACCCCTTACAAATGGGCAGCATAGGCAACACTTTTATTGCAGCGACAATATACAAAAATTTGAGCAAGCATAAAGCATAAAGTATAATAAGCATAAGCATAATAAAGCATAAGCATAATAAAGCATGAAGATTGAAAAGCAATAAACTCAAAGAAATGACCGTAATTATTTCCTTACACATACGATATCAATAAGAGAGCGTAACGATGCAAGAAAAGAAGATCGCAAGATTAGCACCAAAGTCAAAAAAAAATATTCTTTTACACCTTCACGATTGGCATGCGTTGGGATTGAAAATGCAACTGAAACAAAAGAGGCGACGTTGGAAGCATTGAAAAAGACGTGTTCAGTAAACTGAAGTGGTCTAGATGATGTTAAATCGATTGTACTCTCGTTGTTTTGTTCGTATTTTTTTTAGTCCAGTGATCCAGTTTGGACCAGATTCATTCCGCCTACACAACAGGAAATATGTGTTTTCCGGGGCTAGGAAAGCGTATTTTCTTGAAGTACACGTATATTTCAGTATACATACTTTCTTTTTTTTATTTTTATCGTACGCAGTGCACCACAGGTGGAGCCATCACTTCTATGCCTCTCCACGACTTTTTTTTTTCAAACCAATCTTGTAAGGCATACTGCTTACACACTTAGCCAGTGAGCCAAGTGCTTTGAGCACCGCCTCCCCGCGTCATCGTTTTGTTTGAAAGATTACGGAAGCTTCGCTCATGTGTCCCCCATGTGAACAGTGAGTCAGGTATCCACGAACATCGAGGCCTGTTTTTATCTGGCGCTACTTGTGGGCACGGCTTTCAAGGCCTGATTTTTTAGACGTGCCCAGAAAGATCACGAATCCCGAATCACCATAAAACACAATCCGCCCACGACTTGCGCCACTTCCAAAGGTAGTTTCGGTGTTTCAGACAATTGACCATGTGCCGTCCTGGCCTTTTGAAACGCGCGGGCTTCTATGAGAAGTGTGTAATAATAGGCTAGCACTAATACTCGTTGTTTCAATGTTTCGCGAGAAAATGACTTGCAAAAAACAAAAACATCATTATTTGAACGAAGACGTGCCCGCTGCTGAGAGGAGAGTCCGCGCCTGGCGTTTATTTTCGACCTTAGAATCGAACTCTAACATATATTACAAAAACTTTTCGTTTTTAATGATGGCTACCTACAACTTTAACGTTTATAGCCTTCAATTTTGATATGTACGTCGAATTGTAGTCTTAATAGTGAGTTGGTGGGAGTAGGGCTAAATGATCGGGTTCTATTATGTCTGCTAGGGATTAACAAAACTGTTGTTTACTGGAATCATGTGACTCATTAGGCAGTAAAGTATATAGCACTAAAAAAGTAGAACGTGGCAGTGAAGTAGAAATACTCTGAACTCAGCTGGCACTCCAGGTGAATTACAAGGGCTTAGAGACGGTTGGAATTAATGAATTCAAAAGGCTATATTCAGGCGCATTCTAGCCTGAATTTTCACAAATTTACTTGCAAAAAATGCTGGAGTGTGTTCGAGTGAGAATCAGTGATTACTTGAGCAAGTACACTTCAATTATTCATCGGAAGAAGTTTGTTCAAAACAGCCAATAAATAAATAATTAACTCCCGCATAAGCGTAGCTTTTGACAGCATTCCATTCAGTGATTTCTAGCCCGGACTCATTCTTAGAAAATTTTGTTGCTCCATACATAAACTGGAACTAACCCAAGTCAGCTTCGTGCAATCAATGGTTGTGATGAGTGAGTTTATCTCCGTCGCTTGGACTGCAGTTTCGTATACCGTAAAACGAAAAGGTGGTTGATGCATTTTACGTGCCCCTCTGAGCTCTCGGTCCCTTATCGAACTTTTTCCAAGTTACATTTGTATGTTGGGCGTGTTTCATTAGCCACTCGTTAATAAGTAAGCATGAACAAATACCTTCTTAATAGTATATTTATTTTGCACACTGAACTCCAGAGTCACACTGTCTACGTATTACGTTCATTTGCCATGGTCATGGCAGCATTTCAGCATGAACGAAAGAAAAGGAATAAGTTATTGAAAAGCTCTTTTTCTTGTTTTTTTATTAAACCTAACCTAATAAATCCAACAGACAATAAAGTCAAGGAAAGTTTTGGGGACATCTTTGAACTGTAGCGTTCTCATAACGATATAAATGTAAAGAAATGAACGATGACGAAAAGACAAAGTGTTGCCGGAAGTGACCAAACTTGCAACTCTCTGATAAATCATTCGGTGCTTTAACATTTACAGTGCGTTGATCAGCAACAACTATAGATAAGTTTATAGCTGTTACGTGTAAGTTCGTGAAGACGCTTTCTTAATGCATAATTGTATTATTGTTGTTCGAATAATTTGTGAAAGTGCATTAGCTGTACGATGTGATGTAGTACATCTGTTCATTGGTATACCACTTTGAATATTTGTTAATTAAGATGGAAATGGTCAGCCTAATGCCAGCACACTTTAGGGGAAACCCCGTTGATGGTCAGGTTGTAACTGGGCTAGTAGTGGACTGAATAAAGTTTTAACTCATTCTTCTGTACTCTTTCACTTTTGAAAACGAAACCAAAAAAGGAATTGTGGACGCCACTTGTTGGTATTACATATAGATGTAAAAAAAAACTCAATAAGCATCCTCTGCCAGCAGGCACGAAATCAGCAACCTGTCTCGCAACACTGATCAGATAAATGTCTGTCATTAGCCAGCTCGTTTTCAGCAATTTTAGCGCAATTTATCAAAATTGATGCATAAAAATTTAGAAATTCAAAAGCGGTATCTTAGTTGGCCACCAAGCGAAATATCATTTATAAGCATTTAGCTATTTATTGAGATAATTGGAGCCTATTTGACACATTCTGATGCCTGCAGATTGAAAATAAACCACTGCCAGAAATGATTATGCCGTGTTTTCGAATATTCCATAAAACAACTTGTATGGCTAACTGCCACATATAAGACTATCTCATGTCCATTACATAAACATTTTCACTGCGCAGTTTCTTAACTGCCGTGTTAAATTCAAATTTAGGAGTTTAAATATTTTTCAGTCAATAGTTCTAATAGAAGCTACCACAATGCAACAAAACCATGCCAGTAAATTAAAGACGGTTATAACACAACATCCCTTGTCCTTGTTTCAACTCTTCCGAAAACTGTGAACAGGTGCGCATTTATTAAAACTCTACGAATCGTCATCTCATCATTTATGAAGCCTCTGACTCTGAATATCGCAGCTATTAACCACGAAGAAACAAAGAAACGGTTAAAGAGTAGCATGAAGTTTTGATCTCTTTCAAAATGAAATTCCTCTTCGAAGCAATCAGCGAATGCGAGCCGTCAATGTCGAAAACGTTTCACCGCACGATTCATCGCAGCATAAATGTTCGGTCAATTGCGATTTTAGACGTTTTATTAATGAAACTAGCTGTAGTGTGACGACACGCGTTCACAGAAGAAAACATTCGGGAATCTATCCTACGTAGCCGACATTTCCCAGGAACATGTACCATGTTACGAAATGTGCGCGGGGATTTTTTCCACATCATAGAAACTTCGGTTTGCGACAGAGTGATAATAGCGTTCGTGGTTTTTCACATATTCTCACGAATCTAGCAATCTTGATCTCAATTTAGTTGGTTTCCGCATTGTTATTATATCATTTTTTACGCGTATCTTTTGCTCTTTGCTCGTTTCGTAAAACTATATTTCGAGTGATAGCGAGATAATACCTATCTTAATTGGAGAACATAGCACCCCTACCAATATGTAGTTTTGAACGTATATTAAACAATTTCGTTCGCTAAAATAATGTACCAATTTTCGCACTATGGAGTTTAACTGAAGAAGGCTTCTCTAAGCATCACAGCGTCCTGTTGGGAGCTCAGCTGCAACATTATTATACTAGTAAGTCTTTTAAAGGCTTCGTATATCAGTCGCAAAGCGTGGTTTATACAAAAAAAATTAACTTTGTGTCCATCTTATGCTTTTAGTGTATGTATAGCGTTTTTTTTTCACAAAACAAATACAAACTGTAGCTTGTTAACCTGGGCTATAACGTTCAAAGACCACAATTTTACCAAAGTTTGACAGTACGTATGGCAGAGCTAATTAAATAGCTAGTGGTGAGGGCTATAAAGATGTCAACAATTTGTACTCCCAATTTTTTTAGCTTACTTTAATTTCCTTGTTTGTTTCGTTTGATTTTCCACGTCTGCTTGGGCCTGTTATAGTCTGTCGTATTACGAAATTAATTAACTAATATAAACTTTTCTGTTATCTTCGATTCCGTCTGAAGCAAACGCAGATTATTCAAATTGGAACCCCTCCATATTTTTAAGCGCGTGAATGTACTGAGAAGCTCAGATGTATTTCGATACTTATGTGTTTCAAAAAAAACATTTCGTCGAAACTTTCGTCGTTTTAACGCCGCAAGGAAACGGCAGCCGGTAATAATAATTAGAAAACAAAAACAGCATTGGTAACAATGACTATACTTCCCGAATACAATTACCAACTGGCCCGATTTAATTGTTATTTTACACTTCCGGGTTTGGTAGTTTGGTGCAGTCTGAGCTCAATCATCTGAGGCTAGTTGACAAATATCAATAATTTACACAACGGCGGCAAGCAAATATTTTGTCGGTTGATCTGACACCTCAAATGGTGAGGGATATAATACATGATAATTTCTGGTATTATCGATCTACTCGAATGAACTCAAAAGAAACCGCTACCTTGGCCACTAGTACGCCTACGTCACTTCCTTTCGAGACCATTGGCGTTCAGTTTCGCCCGGCCATTCTTTCTGAGTACTGCAGACGCATTGACCAAAACGTCTTCCTCGGGAAAGGGCGAACCCTTAAAGAGGCTGACGGGCCTATAGCGTATCGAACGGACGCATCTCCTTAGCCCGGCTTTGGTTTTCTTCCATGAAGGGCGACTCCGAGTACGAGGAAAAGAGGAGATGAGAAGGGGAAGCTGCTCCTAAAAGAAATGAGACGACGAGGGCCCATCGTTCCGAATACAAAAAAAAAGAAAATGAGAAGTATGTCAGGTTAAAAAAAATATCGAGGAAGGAGTTAGTACATCGCCCGAGGAATTATAGGAAATAAATAGCGATGCACAGTTAGGCGTCAACGAAACATAAAGAAGTAAGAAACGGGGTACGGTGTTCGCCAGTCGGCGCTGGCAGACCAACGCGATTTTCCCCTCGGCAATCGGGAGGAGGGCCTCAGCCGGCTTGTTATTATTTTCATTATTGGATCCGTCGTTAGTATTCAAGTCCGTAGTCTGATTGCTTCTCCGCGCCTCTGGTCGCCTTCGGTGTTCTTAGCGCGTCTGTTTATATCTACGTTTCACTTTCGAGCCCTATCTTGCCGTTCGAATCCGGTAGCTTCTTTTTTTTTTTGCGCTTTGTCACGTTCCTCTTTCCGTTACCGTTCTCTGCTCTGTTGTCGTTGCTATTTTATATATCGCATAATTGTTATTACGGCTAAGGGGAGAGCAGAATGATGGGAGAGGGAGGCGCTTTTGCCGGGCGAATAATCCTACGAATGTAACGAAAAAAATGTGGCAGGGAGAACTTCGCGAAGAAACAGCACACCTCTCCCAGATCGCCTTTCTACGTTCGACGCAATAGATGGCGCCCCCTTTGACAAAGGCTAAACCGGAGCGCTACCATCGGACGCATGACTCCGCCAAACGTTGCGTATATAGCGTGGTAGCCGCGCACAGGAAACAGGAACACACGCACTCGCAGCTTAGTGCACGTACCAACCGGAATTCTCAAGCCGCCATTTTGTTTTCCCTACGCGACCCTTTCTTATACACTCGGTTTTGCCGATGTCGTCTGCTGCTGTTTCGTCGTCTGCTCTTTTCCTTTCGACGCCACTTGCGAAGTTGTGTGCCATTTTACGTTTAGCGTTTCTGGCTTTTGATGAGGACGTACCTTCCTTTTTTTTCTTTATTAATGGCACTGTACGTACCAAGAACGCGCCATCTTTAGCTTATTTTTTTTTCTTGGCCACCCCCTTCGCGCTTCGTTCCTACCATTCTCGCGGTCTTTTTTTTTTTTTCCTTTATCGAGGCCACTCCTGATCACGGCGAAAATAAAAATTAAGAGCTGGAGGCAGGCAGGCAGGCGAAGTGGCAGGGACGTCGGCTAACGCGCATGCGCAGCTTATCGAGGTTTGCCTTTGCCTCCCCCTACTTGCCGTCCTCCGTTGTCGATCCAATACTTTTTTTTTCTATTCTCCAGAGTATTGCGTTTTTCTCCGGCGAACACACTTCGTTTTCTCCCCGTCTCTAATTGCGCGTTTTTTGTCCGTGCTTTCCTTTTTTTTTACTACCCCTCCCGACACAGTCGGCGTTCTTAAAGCGTTTCTCAACTCCAGGGTTTTTTTATCTCGCGTAGCGTGGCGTATGTCAGATACTTTCTTTCCCCCCTCTAGGACTTCGCGTTCTTGCTGATGTTATTGCCAGCGTGCTTGTGTGTGTGTAAGTGTGTGTGTGTGTGTGTGTGTGTGTGTGTGTGTGTGTGTGTGTGTGTGTGTGTGTGTGTGTGTGTGTGTGTGTGTGTGTGTGTGTGTGTGTGTGTGTGTGTGTGTGTGTGTGAGCTTGTGTGTATGTACCCATGTGTGTGTTCGCGCGAGCCTCCGCATGCGTGCCTGCCTATTTTGTGTGAGCGAATGTGTGTGCGCGGGCATATTGTGTAAGGTGGTATACGAGAAGATTACGTATACTTCAGTTTTATCACGAGTGATCTCCACTTTACAGCCCGTCAACATATGACGTCATGATGATGACTTTACTCGTCATGTAGACGTCAGATGGTGATTTGAGAAAGAGATGCTTTCTGCGTCACTGACGTTGACGCAGACGTTTCATTTTCGCGTTTTACGACGCGTCTAAGGCTTTCGCCCTAATAGTAAGAAATTGTAGTTGCAACCTGCATCGATTATCGTGTTTCGTGTGACGGGCCTTTGGTCATTCTCCTGAATTCGTGATGGAGACGTAAACGAGATGGTAGTGGGATAGTAGATGGTAGATGGTAGTGGCGCATTTTCCGCTAGATAGATCCAACCTTCTAAATTTCTCTTGGATTGTAACCAAACTTGAGGCTGTAATTACGAGGTGCGATGATCGCGAAATAGCTTATGATGCACTGAGCCCTGCTACTTCGTTCACATTCACTGTTCGCGAGTGTCCTGAGGAGCTGATTCTACCCTCTGACTTCTTGACGGTAGCGTTCAAGTTTGTCGTCACGCACAGAAAGAGCCAGAAAAACAGAAACTACAAGGCATATTTAACGCCTTCAACGCATGCAAACTTCACATAACACAAAAACTCAGAAGGTATTTTATTCATCCGCCGCTGTCGGCTCGAACGTGAAAGCAATTTTCTTTTTTTTTCAAATTAAGTGTCATAATGAACCGCGCAAAAAATGGGCAGAAACACGAAGTATAGACAAAGTACAGACAAGCGCCACAGACCAAAGAGTGATGCGAACTTATTGAGGCTGCGCATTTTCACAAGATTTCTGAGTCGTGCGTCAGGGTTCCCTCTGGGGCCATACACGATAAGGAGTTGAGCTCTATAGGTTTTTTATGACGTACGTGCTATTCCTGATGTTGCCTAGGCTTTGTTGATGTGGCCCCTCGTGCCTTTTTCACTGCGCTTGTCTGTACTTTTTCTCTACTTCGTGTTTTCGTCGGTTTTTTGCGCAGTACATTATGAACCGGTACCAACCTGCCCGACTAGCCATTCTTCTAATTGAGTGCATTGAACCTGCAGGCCCCAGTTCTGAAGTCTTCATGCAACTGACGTGGCTTTAGCATTGCCTCCGATATCAGAGTCATTACAAGCTTTCTGCACCTTACCCTGCTTGCAAAGCCTCCAGGATCGAGCCACCCGTGACCAAGCAATGATATCAAGCGATTACGTCATCATGTTAGGTGATGATGACGTCATAAAGACGCCACACAATCAGACATCATCACGTGTTGAGACTGTTTCCCATTCTTCGTACTGACACTGTCAACGCCGATGGTTAATTATTGCCTTTGATGAGGCATCTGGAGCTTTCGCTTTGTATGAGATAGTGCACGATTTCGAATACTCATCAGTAAGGCCTAACAAAGAAATACGACTGCTTAAATTTTCTCTCTTTTTATTATTTCCTAGCAGAGGACTAGTTTTGGCAGACTTCATGCCATCAGGAGGTATGCGAGGGATTATTGGTCAGCTGCCAGCTCATAAAAAGGTCCCGCGCCACATGACCCTAAATTATATTTTACCATGGCATAGTGTAGTGAACAAAAAATGAAGATTTCAAAGGGGTACCCCTCCTGAAAGCAAGGAGGTGCCCCCCCCCCCCAGCCTCCGAGAAATCTTCAGGCTACGCCACCGTTCGCCATTATAGCTATGATTGGCGCTGCCCAACACTCCTAGTTTCAAGTGCATGCATATACCCCATAAATGTGGACCGGAGATGACCTCCACCGTAACTTAATTGGTAGGGCATAGGATGTGTTATTCGAAGATTGCAGATTAGAATTGTGCGGGCGGCAGGTAATATTGGCGTACCTTTTAGTTTTGTCCGATTAATACCACGAATAATAAAATACCATTCTTTACACTTTCCTTGTCTTGGTTGTGTGTTAACACTGCTGAATTTACAAAAGGGGTGCGATGCTTGTGCACTGCACAGCTGCATAATGCGAAGTCATCCCTGAAACATGGTTGCAATGGACCTGCAGCTTTGCAGAATTGTGTTTAAAATAAAGTGTAAACGCTGTAGTGTAGTCTCTCATGTGCTGCCTAAAGTGCTGGAGGAGGAGAAAAGGAAGGGTATGACCAGGAAACAAACCATCGTTCACCTAGTTTCCCGGCTATAGCAAGCACTTTACCCAGGATCGGATAAAGTATGTAGTTAATGCGTGTTTAGAACAGAAGTTTGATTGTTTAGAGCATGATGGGTTTAGAAGAAACAGTAGACGATTCACAACACTGCGTACTGTACAATGGCAGAGCTGTAGGTAGCTGTCCCTAAGAGACGGCAATGCAGACACTAAACGTGTTTGTAAAAAGTGGGTAACGACTTTGAGTACTAGGTACTCTACCATGGGAGAGCTTAAAGCCGTCCTGTAGAACTCACACTTGAAACCCCTGCGTGCTTCGAAGAAGTGGTTAACGATTTAGAGTACTGGGTACATTACCATGGGAGAGCTGAAAGCCTGTGTGTAAAGATTTAGAGTACTCGGTACTCTACTGTGAGAGATCTGACAGCCGTTCCTTGATAATCCGACGTGAATTTCCAGATATACTAACGAAAGCCTGGGGGAAGGGGGGGGGGGGTTAGAAAAAGTGGGTAACGATTTAGAGTACCAGGTACTCTACTATGGGAGATGAACGAAACATCCAAAACAAGTAAGAAGAAACGTTTTATTCGCACCTGGAACAGGAAGTAGATCGCACTGGTACTGAAAAGTAACAGCTCTCATCCTGTTGTGACCCCTTAGACTACTCTATACGAACCGACAACTGTCCCTGGTGCCAGCAGAGTTATAGATTGATTGTAATGTAGCCGGTGAACAGTTAAAGTTGTGAAATTACCGGTTTACTAACATTGTTTCTGAGCCCGTGTACCTGTAAGTTCACCTGAGTCACCCAGCTCTTTCAATGAAATGGGTCATTGGAAAACAATGAGCGACATTTCACGCACTGTGACAAATGGCTTTAGCTTTTTAACACAATGTTCCAACATGAATAAACGGTTGAAAATAATATTGCTCTTAGGCCTATGGCAGGATGCAGCTGTGTGCGTGAGGAAGTGAAAATGCTGAATGGAAAAAAAAAATCAGGGGGAAAGATTTTTGAAAGAAAATGCCAGGCGAGTTTAAGCGTGGCTGCGTGCTTTCGGCCATCGTAAATTTTGTCACAAATGTCACAAATCACAAATGCCATTCCAGTTTCATCATACGCTGTCCTAGTTCAACATCCACCTAATGTCTGATTTGAATATTTTTTTTTTGGGGGGGGGGGGGGTCATTGAGTCATCTTTGTCGCGAATCTACAGCTCTAGTTCAAAAAGACCCCGCGTAGTAACGTTAGGCGTAACACCTCACCACGTATATGGGTGCTTTTGGTTATCTTTATTCGGCAAGTCGCAGCTACAGGACGATTTTCTTATGATATTAACTAGAGTGAAGCTGCCACAAAGTCGTACCAACTAGCCTCATGTATGAAGGTTGTTTTGTATTGGTAGGGCAATTTCGTGTGCGTCTTACGCAACCTGTCAAAATGAGACAGAACTTCATGGGACGAGGTAAGCCTCACAAGATGAAGTAGATGAAAAAAAAAATCTCGTCAGCTTGTTGTGGCTGACATAAGTTCTTAGCAAAGTCCTAATTCGCATGTTCTTAATCACCATGATCTTAATTAGCAGAGCCATGTTTTCCGTTCTTTTTCCTTTCTGTCTATAGATTTCTTTTTTCCTTCTTTCACTTGAGTTAGTCTGTTCTGTCTCTTTCTCTCGTCTTTTGCTTTTGTCGGAAGGTGGACGCTATAGAAAAAAACGCCTATATACATTTATACTTGAAACCTAATTTCCAACGTTCTAGGTGCTCGGGGCAATGCTCAAAAACCCCTAATGAGATTGACTGGGACCCCGATACCTTACAAATGAGCAGCATAGGCAACATGTTTATTATTACGATTAAAATGTACTAATGGAAGAACACAAAGTAGTCGTAGTTTCTGCAAATCAGATAAACCATAAAAATTTAAGAACACTAAATTGAAGAATCCCACTGAGGAAAATTGATTAGCCCAATGAGTCCCCCCTACGTAAAAGCCAAAGTTTTGAGTTTGAACAACACAAGAAATAGAAAATTAGCTGTAAGTGTCAACCAACTTGGTGTCAGCTAACAATCTTAGTGACACTTTCTACAGTTCTAATGAACTCTAAAGATTGGAAAATAATATATCTAGAACCCTTCACAGCAGACAACAATGCAAGAAAAATGAAGAATTAGCAGTAAGTTCGAAGTGGACGTGTGTCATATGCATACACCAAACACGTTGTCATAGTGAAATGAAAAAAAAAAAGACTTCAGGATCACAAAAATAACTTCGTAAACAAGTTACAGCTATTTACAGCTTTAAGAGAGGATATATATATATATATATATATATATATATATATATATATATATATATATATATATATATATATATATATATATATATCCAAATTTCGACGATTCAGGTATGGTGTATTCCACATTGAAAGAGCTTTGAGTTGTCCCGTTATCGCAGTGCGCTTCGAAAAATTATTGATTTAAACTAACCTTTTTACTCTACGACGGGACAGCAACAAACCGGCAGTGGGGGGGGGGGGGGGGGTTAGAAAAAGTTGGTAACGATTTAGCGCACAGGGTACTCTACTATGGGAGAGATTAAAGCCGTCCCAAGGAGGTGGAGAAACAATACAAGGGAAGTGAAAACCGGCAGTCCGCAACAGAAAGAAAAAGGTGCATTAACAGTACCATATAGAATTTAGAACTAATAAGCACATCTATCGGACTAACCTCAGTTAAAGTACTGGCCACAGTCCTTATATAGAGCCAGATTACTGGACAAAGCCAATTAGCGTACTATAAGGTATTCTAATTTTTCAGTGTACGTCGCCAAAAGCCACATTTCTTTATTCATAGTCAACCTTGAGGTCACGAAGCAAACGACGAGAGAGCACACCGACATAGTTACGTACTTGCATGCAATACGCGCAGCTTTTCCTGGCGGGATGTTTGTGATGATGAT
This sequence comes from Rhipicephalus annulatus, assembly GCA_013436015.1. Classification (NCBI taxonomy): domain Eukaryota; kingdom Metazoa; phylum Arthropoda; class Arachnida; order Ixodida; family Ixodidae; genus Rhipicephalus; species Rhipicephalus annulatus. The sequence continues at coordinate 484,531 of WOVY01000738.1, forward strand.
AGTTTTGTGGTCACGTTAGACGGTAAGAAAATAGCTCCGCGTAAGCTCGCTAGTTCTTTAGAATTCTCATTTATATATTAATTTCAATTATTAGTTATGCACCTACACTATTAGTTATGTACCTCTTACGTAACTTTACCATTATCCAATTTCATAATCGCTAGACAACCGTATAATTCTTTTTCCTTCGTCAAAATTTGAAATTCCTTTTTTTCCATTATATTAACCACCGGTTTAATGGCCTACCCCCCTAGTGTGTACAAGCTACAACCTAGGTACAAGCGAGCAAGCAAGCAACCTCCGCTGTTAGAACACGCCCGAGGTTATCTGGTATGTGTATCACACAGCCGTACCCGTATAAAAGAGAGCTTTGATAAAACTTGCGACTGGGTGAGCTTTTTCATACTTGGCAGAACACGGACTACACCGGGACACAGAAGACACGAACGAGTGTGTAAACTTTCAAACAACGTTATTAGGAGCGAAGCTCCTTAGGCTCGCACCCCGCCGTCGCCGTCGAAGCTCCCTGCCGCATCACGACTCCTCAAAGACGCTTGCTCTCTGAAGTGCATAACGCACAGAGCACGGAGAAAACGAGCACGGGGAAACGCGCAACGCGTCGCAAGCGGCTACTCCTCGCGCGTCTCACCTGTCTGCGGCATGTGCGTCACCCTCGCATTCATGTGCGTCACCCTCGCATGTGCCGGCTCGCGAGCTGCGAAACTGTACTGGTTCTAAAAACATTGTTCCGCCGAGTTATCGTTTTGATGCAATCCAGCAGGGATATCAAGTGCGTAGTCATTGGCGTCCCCTTTCTAAGGAGCTTCTCTCCTCAGTTGTATTCGCACTCAGAATAACTAATAGTTTTTTTTTGGTCATCGCAGTGAAAGTATACGTCCATCAGTCACGTGATAACAGCGGTAATTGAATTGTTGCTTTTCGCATATATCGGCAGACCACGTGTAACGAGCTGCTTGCGTGGCCTCTGCAGTTGAGATAACTGAATCAGACCTGTAAATTAGAAGCATCCTAAGCTAAAACGGTCCGTATATGGGGAGATTCCTGCGAACCCACTTGTTAGGCACACAACTGGGAAAGCTAGCTCACCAACTGGTGTGTTGCTGTCCACAGTACCAGCAAAGCTTAAATCCGTTTTGTCTGTTCTCGATCATTGTACACGAGTACAGCTCTAATACACATGACCCGTCTCTACGCCGTTGAGTGACAAGGTAGTGGAAGACCAGCTCGAGCAATTTTCTAGAAATTCGGGATGCTTGAGTATTCCGATTTTGAGCCACTGGTTTCCGCATGCTTTTTTTTCTGCGTTTCTTCATATTATTTTCGTCGGGAGAAAAAGTAAAAAAAATTGCGAACAGTTTCGTCTCCCGCAAACGTCTTGAACGTAGCCTCGCCTCGTGATGTCGATGCAAGAAAATGTCAAGCGCAGGCCCCTTGAAAGTTATCCGCAAAGAAATAAAGAGAAAATAAAAAGCAGTTAATTTAAGAAGTTCGATTACGAAGCACAGATCGCACATTAACCAAAAGAAGCCTACAAGAAAATTCGAAGCATCCAGCCGACAACCAAAAAGAAGGAAGTGCAAAATAACTTCGAATTTTTTTTTATGGGCGGAAATCCCAACGCTCTGGAAGTGAGGTGTTCCTTTTGATTCTGAGCTCGTTTTCATTACTCTTTCATTCGTACACAGCTGTTCACATCGTCGCGGGTGGTATGTTCCTTGCCACATCTTTTTCATATCTCTCTCTTCTTCTGTGTGGTGTGGATGCTGGCCTGGGTTCTGGCGCGATCTCATCTGTCGTAGCTACAGAATCCTCACAGTGGCCTAGCCGTTTACTTCGGCCATAACTCGCCAAACACTCCGGGAATGCGCATGTGTTTCGCCGCAGCGTGGCGCTCTCTTCGCGACTCGGCGCGTACAGCCAGCTCGTGTTATGAAGAAATGCGAGGGAGAGGGGGGTTCGCCCACGCCCGTTGGCTCCTTAGGGAATGCGTTCGTGCATAGAAACAAAGGAATAAGAAAAAAAGACTTCGCAACTGGGATGTAGTCGGCAGACGGGATGAACGAAAAACTCCTCTGTTTGTTCTGCGTTACCATGGCGAAGGCGTTGCTAAGCGACGGAAAAAGAATTTGACTCCGTCTTCCGTTTCTTCTCCGTGGCACGATTCACCCATCGCCGCTGCATGCACTCACCCTTTTGCCTTTTCCCTGAGCGAACCAGTCTCCCCCTCGCCAGCTACCTCTGTACCTCCTACTATTAACTCTAATAGGTTCCTATATGCGTTATTTAATATTTGTCATTGCCTCGACCTTCGTTTTTGTTCGCCATTATATGGAACCCTTGTTTCGCCCAATCTTTGCTTTCAAGAGAAACCGCCGCGAGAGAGGACCTCCTGACGACGCTGGTGCGTCATTTGTGTCTTCGTGCGAAGCTGAACGCAGGGAGCTTCAGGTTTCGTCTAAGGGGGGAATCCGTTGTTTCACTCGTACTCTTCCTCTGCGTTTTGATAATTGTGGTGTGTTTAGAAAAAGTGGTGAACGATTTAGTGCACTATAGGTACTCTACTATGGGAGAGCATAGAGCCGTCCCATGGTCCCTAGATCTAGGAAAATTTCCCAATAATGTTTGACATCTCAGAGAGCTTTAGGCTCTGAAGTTGGCAGGCGTCGCCACTTGTGCAAAGCTGACTGTAATTTGTAGGGGGTTAGAAAAAGGGGGTAACGATTTAGAGCACAGGGTACTCTACTAGGGGAGAGCTTAAAGCCGTCCCACATGCCTGAATACACAGGCATGGTTCAGTGTGCACCGACATGCCTGAATACACAGGCATGGTTCAGTGTGCAGGTTTTTATTAATTATAGACTTACGGGGCAGCGTTGCACGTAAATCAGTCGGAACCAGCGAGCATATAGTAACGCAGCATTCGAAGGTTCGCCGGTGGCACGTGTATTTGTACGCGCCGTTTTCCTAATAAATGGCGATTTCTAGATCCTGCGCTTGTCGGCAACCATGGATATTTCTGGCACGACATGTGGTCTTTAGTCAAGGTGCACTTGTAACTTCGCCTTGCGAATGCCATTGTTGCCCGGATACGGAGTTACGACAATCGTTGCGGCCCGTAGCAACTACATAGCGTTGCGCTTATTAGCCCCGAGAAGTTACGCCGCCTGTCGGATGACGTCACAGCACGGACTCTTCGATGCGAGCCGCGGCGCGCCTATACATAATGATGCGCTCGCTTCGTGCCCTGTCCCAGGGTTCGCGTTCGGTTTTTGCTTGTCCCAAGCTGCAGATGAACGAAGAAAACGGATTCAGTAATGTTTCAGGTGAAACAATGAAAGTTTTACCTTTGCGACTGCACAATCACGCGCTTGGTCGTATAGCAATGTGAGAGGAGTGAAAAGGTCTGTGCCGCGCTGCTTACCCCGATGATGGATTCCATCCGTGGCTACGACAGCCGCGTTCTGACGCGTGTGAAACCCAAGAACGCGCTTCTGTTTGTATACAACAAACTCATCGACACGTACCCATGCGATTTAGAGTATCAATTAAGACACCATATTTGCATTATAAGGTTGAGATGTGCATGGGTGATTTATTTGGCTATATCAGGGGTTCTCCTCTCCTAGAATAATTTGTACCAAAGGAATCCACGTATCTACGCACAGCGCTTTCACGAGTGTATTAAGACCCACGCTGGCGCAGCATCGAGTATCGCAACGTATACCGGAAGGCGCTCGCCCTAGAATACCGCCACCACTGTTGTGTGTTTTTCTCGTGTACTGCTCACTTAACAGGTTGTTTAGTTTCATGTTTCTCTCACAAAAATTTATAAGTTTCAATTGACCGAAGTTATTGAGGTTAAGTGTGGTTAAGGCTATAGCTGTGTGAATTCCTATTGCGGTGAGATTATCTCTTTGTGCAGAATCATGCCCTGCCATTGTGGTCTAGTGGCTAAGGTACTCTCGGCTGCTGACCCGCAGGTCGCGGGTTCATATCCCGGCTGCGGCGGCTGAATTTCCGATGGAGGCGGAAATGTTGTAGGCCCGTGTACTCAGATTTGGGTGCACGTTAAAGAACCCCAGCTGGTCGAAATTTCCGGAGCCCTCCACTATATATGGTGTCTCTCATAATCATATGGTGGTTTTGGGACGTTAAACCCCACAAATCTAATCTAATCTTTGTGCAGAATCGTAGCAATGGTGTGGTCCCGCTCCAAACTACTACTTTAGATAGCCACCTCATATGTTAAATTTCCTTGCAGTTGATTACCTGTTGGTTGACACGAGGTGCCATACCAGTCGTAGCTTCATCGAGGCGAAGGTTGTTAAGTTATCACATGGGTCCAGAAGCCTATAAGTTGATTTTTTTTTGGGGGGGTGGAGGAGGGCACTTACGTGAAATGGTCATTTTCTTTCTGCTTGGGGAAAAATATGGGGGGGGGGGGGAACAGGCCCCGTGATTACGCCAATGCTTGGGCCATGTCCATTAGTGGGGCATAGAAAGGGTTCATTTCGACTTTTTGACAACTCGTTGCTACCAGCGGTGTTCCCACGTGAAGCTCCCACTAGCGTTTGTGACGCGGCGGTAGTACACTGTAGTGTTACACGCAAATCAGGGCATAGAACTACATCATCCCTGGCGACTGTTGGGGAGAAATCTGTATCTATAATCCCAGCGAACGGAATAATCTCATTATTTCCAAAATTGTTGTGTGTGCGGCAGTAATACTTTTTGTTTGTTTAACGAATATGTTACCTGAGTCCTTATGACAGTCATATTCATGTAATGTCTCCGGCTGTAGAAAGCACAGTTCTGTCAATTTGCTTAGATCATTCGCAGATGAAGGCGTAACTTGAACGGTAAAGCACGATGCATTTAGTGAATTGAAAACGTCCCAATTTCATTTCTCATACTTCGGCACAGACATGTTCTAATTCCGGAGTATATATTTCTAGTTGTAACAGCGTTAGTACCACTTAGCAAAATTTTTTAGCACCCATTCAGTGGTGCACGCGATAAAAACAGCGAACGTCTTATCCTGCATCACCATGTTTACAATAAATCTTTTGTTCGGACGGGAGTCTGCTTATTCTAAGCTAAATTATGGCCACATCTTACAGCTTAAAAAAAATTCACTGGTTGAAGACGTTTCGCTCAATGATGAAATTACAACACGGTCACCTTCCCTCCGCATGCTTCGAATAACGTCGATTTTTAAGGTACGTGGGATCCCCTGATTTTTTGTTTGTTTCATTCGTCAACTTGAAGCTTAGGAAGAATATCTCGTATTTATCTACGATCGCAACAGTCCTAGTGTTCTGTTCGTAATGATCATATTTCGTAGTCAATAGGCAGATAAGTGCATAAAAAATACCTGTATGGGCTATATCAGCGACGTGATCAGGCTGTATACAGGACTTATGCCCTCAGGCAGGATGTGCTAGACTGATATTCTTTACTGAGGACTTGCATTAATAGAACACTAACTGATGAGGTTGTGTTGGGCTCTTAGCGTGATGCCAGCAGCGCAACGGTGGCCATAAGAGCGGTCACAGCATTACAAGCCACTGGACTGAATGCGCATCTGTAGCACTGCGCCAACCTGCCGGGACTGTACATACTCATCTCTTGGCATCACCATCGTCATTCATTACTCCTTTTCTTCCCAATTACCTTTCCCGGTGCAGAGTAGTAGGCTAGAGCAGACTATCCCTCAGGCTGACCTCTCAGCCTTTCTGTAAATAAACCTCTTTCTCTTTCTCTGTACGTATCCCGTATACACCCCGTATACTTACACCGTGCTCGCGATTATTTCTCTCTTATTCTTTTATTTTTCTAATTTTTATATTTGTGTGTGTGTTTTGAATCATATTATCATATTGACGGGATAGCCGGTCCTAAGTAGCCTGCTTTGCCATTTTTCTTTCTTACATAAATAAAAATAATAATTTTTGTGTACATGTAAGTGGACGCCCATCTTTCATCTTGTTTCCATGTTCTTGTGTGGCACGTAAGTACGAATAATAAGAACCTATATTGTTCCCGCTTTTTTGTAAGTCAGAATCGCGACAAAGGTTTTGTTCATAGAACAAGCGCGCTTCATTATTGTCGCCACTTTCGTTCATCGACATATGTTGCCTGGATTTAATACTTTGTCGCTATGTTCTTTTTATTTGAAGTATATCACTGAAAAGTCAGATTACTCTCAGTTCTGCTCCTTTGGAAGAAGGGAACACCAGAGAAAAGAAAGGCAGAGTTTTTAACAAGTCTAGAAGGACCGGTAAGCTACCCTACACAGGGGAAAGGGATGAGGGAGTTTCAAAGATGGAGAAAGACTAAGAGGGGAGAGGGCATGCACAAAATCACACTCCACAGTCATAACACCGTAAGTCTGTAATCACCCACTACACAGTGAAAAGGGATGGGTAGTTTCAAAGATGGAGAAACAGAAAAAGGGGAGAGGGCATGCATAAAGTCACACTCCACTGTCATAACCCCGCAAGTCTGTAATCGCCTGCACCAGTCTGATGACTTCATGCATAATTGCTCAGAATTACCCCTGCTGCTCTAGCCACTGACCTACCAACCCATGCAGCGTCTGCGAGTGGAAGTGTTCTCTTGTGCTAACTGATATAAGTGAACAAAAGAGATGTATTGAAATTCTGCTAAGAACTAGAAAGATCTATAGTCGAATTCAAGTTCAGGAGTCCACGGCACGTTCTCCTCACTCAAAGACGGATGCACGCAACCCTTCACCAATCGGCACCAACTCAAAATTGACGCCACGAGCCAGACATCTTTAGAAAAGGTAGTCGAAAGCATGAACGCGACTACATATTTAGTCGCGTAGGTGATCGGTCACCGTGCTTCAATCATGTTGGCGGTGCCTCTCTGACTACTATAATACATCTGGGCTCCTAATCCCAAGAGCTGTGTGTTTACAATATATGTTCGACGATTTAGAGCACGATGTACTCCACTATGAGAGGGCGGTAAGTTTGAACTTTGAACTTTCAACTTTATTATGAATAAACAACATACAGTAAAGAAAAAACATGTTATCAACATCTGGATCCTTAGCATAATGCTAGTATGGATCCATGCAATTATGACATACATTAATTAGAGGCTGGAGAAAGAGTTGTATAATGAACGACATTTTAGTTTAAGATGCAGATTGTTTTGATAAACATATCACTTATACACAGATACCGAACACATTGAAGAGGAAAAATCCAACTTATACACTACACTTTGAACACGTTTTTGGTTTGCATACTTAACGTAATACATCTAATATTTCTGTACATCTGGTAATAGCGTTCCTGGTCAGCATACAAAACATTAGTTTAAAAATCATATCACCTTTCATCATTTCACGAAACTTAAGTTGTCCCTTAAGCTGTATTCGCACTTGATACGACAGATGGCTCGACGAGTTGGTGATTTGGAATGAACACGTACAGCGCCAGACAACGAGTATATAGTCATGGAGTAAATATGGACGGAACAGACATGAACAGGAAGTAGTGCTCTTTTCTGTTCATGTCTCTTCCTTTCATAGTTATGCCGTAACTACTACTTTTCTTGCGCTATGCAAATATGTGTATTCACATGAAGGACCAAATCGCGATTCTAGCCTGAAAATTGCGTACTACGGCACCATATACATCAGCCGTACCCGCTTCGGTCCACGTGGACCAATTCCTGAAATGACGGAAGCCCACATCGCTGTTGGGATTCACGGGGACCAATGCTGAAATTCTCGTTTGTAGCGTCATTTCTCCCTTGTCGTGCGAAGGCTCGCTGTGGAGAGATCCGAATGGCTCACATGTCCCGTAAAGGATCCGTCCGCGGTCACGTCGGCTGTGTGACTACAGCTTTACACTTTGTGTGTTCATAAAAAAATGTTCGAAGATTTACAGTACGAAGTACTCTACTATGGGAGAGCAACAAGCTGTCACAGAGGTGCAGAACCGCGGCCATAACAACTCATAAAGTTTAGTTCTAAAGAAAACATTGGTAGTAGAACGCAAGACGTCGAATGACTTCGAATCTACGCGCTATAGTCACAACGCATTGATTCTCAAGCGTGCTCTTTTTGAGTTGGTTTCGATGAGAACAGTGACATTGATATTGATATTGACTTGGAGAGGCTGCCAGGTTCGATAAGGATATCTCCATCATCGCCACATCCTGCAACTTATTCTTATGGGTACCTTTAGTGCAAGCTGGTGGTGGTGTGACAATCCGGGCCTAACATTTATGTTGCGTTTTCCTTCGAATCGAGCTGAAATTTAGGTTTCCGTTACAGTGTGACATAGTGCGTTGAACAATTCAACACTTAGTGAATTCCAAGCAAAGAGGTTTAAAAAATTGTATTTTTAAACCTCTTTAATTCCAAGTGTGTGCTGTTGGTTCGGTGAACGCCTTAGATCATATGAATGACTAGGTCATGTCTTTTTTGTTACACTCCCAGTGAATGACACACTAACGGAATGTGTGTGTGTGTGATTTCTTTCTTAGTTTTACCGCAAATATCAGCGACACCCGAGACTAATCTGCGTCCGTTGACATGCGTTAGTAATTCTCGCTTCCATTGACATGTGTTCGTATTTTCGGCACTGCTCCAAAACCTGTGGTGAGGGGGAACGCGTTGCGGTGCGTTCGTACGGATGCACGTACATATGGCGTTACACACGTGAGTCAAAGAGCTGATTCGCTTATAAAACTCCCCTGCAAGGTTTCCGGCCCGGGATCAGACTGCCCGTAAATCATTTGCACTGCTGTCCGGGCCGGTTGTATTGCCCACAGTTGGTCGTGCAGATCTGAGCTAGTCAGCGCGCTTAGCCATCGCTCCTCAAGAAGGTCCTGTCCTATATTGTCCTCTCGGTATACTACCATGACCTGTGTGCATTGCCATAGAATATGTGCGATATCTGCGTGTTTGTGCTTAGAGAGCGTACAGCTCGCTTGTGGGTATTGTCTGACATTTACCTTGTTTAGGGGTAGTGGATTTTGAAAGGTTCTGGTTTGTAATCTTCGCCAATCTGTTTCGGGATATCTGTCAAGCTGTTTGTGCGCGGAGGGATATGCTTCTCGTTGTTGCTTATAGTGTGGCAGTATACCGTGGTACGTGACCAGTCTGTCTTTGCTGTTTTGTATCGCACATGCGTCATTGTAACCACCTTTATTGACCCCCCAAACTGTCGTAACCTAACCGGGCAACAAAGACTTTGTATTTTAGAATCATCGCCCATGCAGATTTCAGTCATTCTTGTGGTCAGCAGTGGCATGTTTCACGAAAGCTGACATCGTACCCTTCAGAAATTACTCAAAAACGAGAAATTTCCCGGACGTTTTTTATCCTGGTTGTAAGATATGTTTTGGTACATCGCTGTCAAACGTATAACTTGTACAGAGGTGTGCTTGGTGATTAAAAATAGGCCCCTATATTGCTGAGTCAAGGTTTTATTTAGAAGTAAGTTTTAAAATGCCACATCAGCGACTATAGGTCACGGTAGAATGTACTCAAGATATGGGATCACTGGATTCTAATGTCGTAGGGAAAGCAGTAAATTTCCTTTAGGTAGAGTATTAGTTAACGAATACCCTTCACTGTCGACAGATTACTTTTCTTATATGGTTCGACTACGTGTTACACTAAATCATCAAAAGTTTTTCTAAACGCTCTCACAATACAATGGATTGCACGGTTGTTAAATAAAAGGATTCACTGTTATGGATCTAAGAGCGACACATGATCATACCTTATCAAGCTTCAGTCGCAGAGAAATAAATGAGAGGAGAGAGAGAAATCGCTTTTTTTTCTAAACTCTTCATGCTTCCATCCTGTGATACGAATAACAGCATAACTATATAGATAGGTGTGCACAGTACACCCTCGAGCATATGAAGCAGATAAGTCTTCATTTAAATGGCACATTTACGCCTGTTCGAGAATAAAATTGTTTCAGTTATTCACTATAGTGTTGGAAAGTAGCTGCCCATGAGCAAATAAATCTCGAACCTGAGAGCGCCTTTGTCATGGGGGCTTTATTTTGTACACATTTCAATCATAGCACTTGAATACTATAATTGTTTATAGTGAGTATGAGTATAGTGTATTGCGAAAGTTATCTCAGCAATAATAAGTATGGTTAAGTAACCTAACTGAGCTCGTCTACAACTGTTGTTCGCGCAGAAAATCAACCCTGGTAAATTTGTGTCAGTGTTCCGCAACTTTTCGCAACGAATCACTGCTCAACTCTCGAGAAACACGGTGCGCAATAAATATTTTGCTAAACGAAGTGTTCAAACATTTTGCAGAAACATTTCGAAGCCTAGGGAAGTGTTTCACATGCTAGTAACTGCAGTTCTGGTGCATACAACTGTACCGGGCAGCAAAATTACTTCAGTGGGACGCACAAACAAGAAAGCATAGGTACGACATGACCTATGACAATGCGATGCTATGACATATAACGAATCACTGAAGGGAAAAAAGCAACACAAGAAATAGTAATACCTGCGCTTGCGCAGAATTGGGTATTATTTACGAAGAAAAGCTACAACTTCACTGAAAACATGCCTTGGGACAGCTTGTATGTGTTTAGAAAAATTTGTTTTCACAGACATCGATAGCATATAAACGGAACATTTTGTGTATTTAGAAAAATTACGATTTGAACAACTGTGTGTGTAAAGAGAAAGTCGTTAAAGATTTACAGTACTCGCTACTCTACTATGGCAGAGCTGGCAGCCATTCCATGGTTCACACCAAGCTAGGCGAGACAACTGCTACAACAATCATGCACTGGAAGAAGAATGTACCACACCTCCACAGGTTTTGCAGCCTTAAAGCATGAGTCACAATCTCCGTGGATAAGTAACTTGCTACTTGTTGTCAAAAAAAATGTGACCCCAGCTTTTAACTAATACACACCTAAATCACAGATCCTGATTTAGACGCTTCGCCCGATTTTATTAGTGTATTAAGGTTTAAAATTTCATGAACTAAAATATCTGCTGAAGCCATGAGGTGAAGTACAAAAAAATGTGTGGCAAACATCAGAGAAGAAAATAGTCAGCCGTCACGCTCAAGTACTGGCCGACAGAGTTTCAGCACTTGTTGATGAGTACGTCGAATAGGCAAGGTAAATGAACTAAACTATCTTTTAAAAACGTTGGCATGGCGAAAATGAAAGTAGGATGCTCTGGCAATAACGCAGGAATTGTGTGGTTAATAGCGACGCTGAACATTTGGCACATTCTTTTTGTTAACTAAGTTCAGATATGCGTATGTTGAAAAATGACATCACTAAAGAACCCTCTAGACACCCGTGACATAGGAGCACAGTAATCAAACAAAAACATTTCGTGCTATTTTGCATCATCTTCACTATTTCGAAAGGAGACGTGGTCGCTTACCAGCACAGCCAACCCTAGCTCCCTCACATCTAACTGCCTTGGTGACTCAAGCTACGCACAAGTTAGGACACTGCGATTCTGACTGCTACAAACGATACAACGCACACATATGTCGCGGCACAAAAGATGAAAACGCAAAACAAATCGCACAGTATCCAACGATCAGCAAATATCTGCACATTCGCGCACATTCTATAAAGCCATCAGTTCTAAGCCAACAGCTGTAAAGACAATGACAGAGCACTCACCCTTTATTTCCTTGTGTATCCAAGCGACACGGATTGACGGCCTTGAGAAACGCTACATATCGTGCTTTAACACCAGCCGTTTTCGAAGCCAATAGATGCCCAAATTGAAACCTGACCGACCCCGTTGTAGTTATATGTTCATTAGACACTAACGTCTCAATCTAGACCTTCCTCCAAACAGAAATTGTGAAGGCGGCCTGCAAGAATACCTAATGACTTACACTCAGCCGGCGATGGACCTTACACGACGTGTAGCTATCGATGGTCTCAAACGCGGGTCATTCCATTTCTGAAATAAAAAAGTACGTGCCACTTGTAGGAAGTAAATTATCAGTTATTAACGACGGAACACTAATCGCCTTGTGGTGTTTTAGATGTAAGACCCCAACTATTAACTGTGTACGATGTCACTCGACTGCTACGCACCAAAATGTGAAATTTTCGAAACCAAATAGGTGACGTACCGAATGGCGCGAGCGTCTCCCCGGAAACGATCCTGGTCTCTCGTTGAACGTAACAGCAAATAGCTAACAGAAAAGTAAAAATCTATCTGATCGAAGTGACACGTCTAAGTAACGTTACCGTCGGTACCGTGACGATTCTCTTCCGCCGCCAACAGGCGCCAACCTTGCAGCTACGGCTACACAGGCCACTATTACGGCCGACCGCGTGTATACGACTACGCCGAGACGTCTCGCGCGAGCTGGCTGCTCGGGTTACGGTGCTACGCTCTGCAACGGCTCTGCCGCTATCCGGAACGACGAGGAGGCTCGCATGGGGGGGGGGGGGGGGGGTTGAAAAGAAAAAAAGAAAAGGCTTGCTGACGATCTCCGCATTTCTGGTCGCTATAGCGCATACGCGTACATCCTACGCACACACACGCGCGCGCCATGCTTTACACCGCTTTTCTTCGAGCTTCCGGTGTTTCCCTTTCAACTCTTTCCACCTCTTTCTTCGCCCTCCCGTCGCTTCTTTGCCCTCTTCTCTTTCTCTTCTTACTATCTATCTATATTGCTCTGTATCTTTATATGCATGCCCCCCCCCAGGTATACCGCTCCTTACGCGTTATTCGGTTCAGCGGGGCAAGAACGGTACAGCCTGGCGACTTAAAATATGTGCCGGAAGAAACGAACGTTATAAAATCAGGGAATTCTACAACGTTTCGGCGCTCCTCTCGCAGTGCCCGTTAAATCTATCTCTCTTTCTCTCTTCCTTTATATGTATGCCGTAGATCTACTTTCTTTCCTTTTGTGAGGTACTTTGATATATGTATATATCGTCAGGTCTAGGAAGCCCCGGCTACGATTCAAGGTCTTTGCCTCAGTCGTCCCTGCAGAGCAGTGTGAGCACGGTATACGAACGTGCGGGCCGTTCTGTGCGCTCGCTATGCGCGAAGCGGCGGTTGCGATGCGTTTATGGAGTGAAAGGACGTAAAGAAAGGCTTTTAGAGCCACGTCCGCGGAAACGTCGATGAAAGGGGAATGAAGAAAGTGCACGCTGTGTGCGATGCCACCTTTTGCTCGCGGAAGACGTGGCTGCAGCCATGGGCGTTCGGATGGAGGTGCAAGGGGGAGAGGGGGGCATAGACTTGGAATTTTGGATAGCAATTTTCTATGCAGTAGAAATAATCTACACGGTTTGATTAGCACAGTCATATGAGTATTGGCTCGTATACCCATGTAAGCAGCCTTCCAGGATTGCTAGCCAACTTTGCCCGTTGTCCGCGTCTTGTCACAGAAATTTGGTTACCTGTGCTCAGTGCCGCCCCCCCCCCCTCACATGCTCCATTCACGCCGTGCTCACCCATGCGGACGCCTCTGAATTCTGCGGACGCCTCTGAACGCAGCGTTCACTTCGATGAATGGCGTCTATTGTTTTAAGAGCTCAAACCAATGTGCAGGGCACGTCCCCACCACGATGGTCTAGTGGATATAATGGTGAGACTGACCCGAAGCTCGCGGCTTCATGCCCGAGTTCTTAGCACGTTAAAGAACCGCAGCTGGTCGGAATTTCCGGAGCCCTCCAATACAATGGCTGTCGCCATCGTATTGTAGTGTATAGGGACGGTAAACTCCAACGATTGTTACGGTTAGTGCAGGACTCGCAACTCACTAGACGATGTTCAGAAGACGAGATACTGATTAATCGACAAATGAATCAGACATCAAGTCGTAAGACAGATAGTCCCCACAGTCAGGTACGAGCAGCAGCTCTTCTTGATGATGATGATGATGATGACGATGACCACGTACGCTTGACAAAGACAGTGGCTAATGAATGTTCATGGTATGAACACACGCTAGTTTGTCTGGCTGCACTTGGCCTTTGGGGCTTAGCTCTGTGGCTGTGGCTTCACCTTTGTGGGCTTGGCCCACAATTGCCGGACACTAACCCCCGTATTCTAGAACGCTCCTTCACTCAACGTTCCACCTTCAAATGAGAAAGCTGATGGAAGCGCCATCTCTAGGCAGCGAAAGTAACTGCATATCAGTGATATACTTTGCTGCTATTCTTGAGTAGAGCAGCGTAATTTCCAGCTGAGCAGCGGCCCAGTGCGCAACTCTTTCGAGTGAAGGGTGAAAGTCGAGTACAGGAGCGTTTGTGAATACGGGGGAAGTCCCCCACCTTTATTCGGTCACGTCTCTACTTACATTTTAAAGGGTTTTTAAAGGGCCGAGAGATGACCACCCAAGTCTTTCATGATAAGCATGGCTGAAGATCTTTTATTGTCACATTACAAGAACTAACTCTAGGGGTGCTGAGCGTTTGCGATGCCATCATCCCCGGCAAGCCGCCATGATCCCGGTTGTCCCTCTCACCTTGCAGACGCGTCGTGCGTGGAAGACAGTTCCCTCAAAGTTCCCGTAGCAAGTGCACTTATATATATATATATATATATATATATATATATATATATATATATATATATATATATATATATATATATATATATATATATATATATATATATATATATATATGGTGCATTTACATATATATATATGTAAATGGTGCAAAGGTTTATATATATATATATATATATATATATATATATATATATATATATATATATATATATAAACCTTTGCACCATTTACAAACACAGGTCCTGGACGGTATACAGTTTTGTGTGCCGAGGTAGCCTGGCGGCATTGGAGGTGAACGAAAGCCTTAGCGCGATCATCTTCAACATTTTTCTCACTGTGACTGGCCAGATGTTTCAAATGGATTTTTATAAGTTATGCACGGCACTTTATGAGATGTTCCTTCACTTCGAGTACCTTCCTTTTACATGAAAGCTTTAAAAGAGTTTAGTTTACTCTAACTCAACACAAAAAGAAGCTTTCTGCTTTCGTGTTGGAGAGCAATAACTTAAATCGCTGAAAGTTCATAGGAAGCAAGGTAAAAAGCGATAGAAAAGACTTTATCCTACCAGTGGGAGTGTCCAGCACTAATTACCAATATAAGAGACGCTAATATCTATTGTGGCAGTGGCGTAAGATGGGCGAGCTTGGTATGAGTCGGTTGTAGGTATAAGCGAAAGCCTATGGCATCACGTCTCTTTAATTTGTCGTGTGGTGGCGGAAACTTACCCTTTCTGACAACGTTCCAAGACATCACCCGACATTATAGGGCTGAGAAGGCTGATATATATATATATAATTTCAGCGACCATCGTTCGGCTTTGATCGCCTCTTGATGTCACGTTTGAATCTGTGCACATTATTTCAGATCTCGATAGTGCAGGGCGCTTAACATGACAAATATACATACACATCAAAAAACGAAAAAAGAATAATAGAAGCGTTCTCCAAGTCGAAACGTCATGTATGCGTAGCGTTGGTGACATCCTAACAGAAAAAATAAATAAAAAGAGAAGGCCTTGGCGCGTTAGTATCTAGAGATGCTATAACGTGGGCCCTCAGTGAATTGTATAGCGCAGCGCGTAACTCCTTATAATTGCACCAGGCCTCTGCGCACTTGTTCACGTCGGCGCAGCTTACGGGGTGGCTTTATGCTTTCCCACAGTAGAGTAGCAAGTACTCTAAATCGGTAACCACTTCTTCTAACTGCACGTCATCATCAAGTGTGAGGCCAACGGGACGACGCTATGCTCTCCCATAGTAGAGTACTCTGGAGTTGCTCTAAATCGTGAACTACTTCGTTCTAAACACAATTTGACCCTTCGACATTTGACGGGATGGCTTTTTGCTCTCCCACAGTAGAGTATTAGGTACTCTAAATTGTTACCCACTTTTTTCTACTCTTCAGAGGTGAGTATATCGTACTTTAAATCGCCGAACAGTTCTTCTAAAAACAACTCCACATGCTGAGATTCTGTTACGTCATCTGGTGTGTGCGTCTCGACTGGATCTACAAGGACACGTCGAAGTAATCGTACCCTCACAGTACGAAGAGTGTGGCCTTGGCTACTGTGTCCATCTGTGTGTCGTGATGCGGGCACACGCGTACGAGTGTGCTCACCTCTCATATGAAGGGGAGTGTCATAGCAGTAGCCTAGTATTCTCTGCTAGCCCGTCTAACAGAGTCACTTGAGAAAAACAATCAAACCACAAAAAAGAGAGACTTGGAAAGATCACTCCCAGTAGAATATTAGGTGTGGGGAAACATAACAAACTTTTTTTGTCATTAATGACTCGTTCATTCTCAGGTTTGAGTCAAGATACTGAAATTTTAAAATTCATAACCCTGAAAACTAACATTTTGGAAACAGTGGTAACTGAAATGAGGTCGTCGGCTCGTACATAAAATTTGGGGAAATAAATGACATATCAATTCTTTGGGCTGGTTTCAAAACTTTTTATGAAGCTTTGTGTCGTTCGAATATTTTTCATAGTAAAAGTATATAGTCCGTGTTTTGAATATCCTCGCACCCATAATAAAAATAATCTGTCGTAAACCTATTGCTTCCTATGACATGCGCTTTCCTGTTTGTTTGACAGGAGTTCCTCATTAGCGGAAGGCAAGTTTTCAGTTTTAACAATCCTCGTTTAATTCCTACTGGCAGCAAAAGTTAAGCGGTCTTCCTTTTTTTAATTACCACGAGCTGTCGCAAAGACGCATTGAGTAGAAGTCCAGCGTAGTAGAGTGTTCGTTTGGAAACATTTGGACACTTCATCATTAAGAACAGGCGGAAGGATTTAACGACTTCTCCAGATGCCTGCCGAAATGGTTGATACAATTGTTTCTCTCTATCAGTTTGTACAGCAGTCTATAGAACGCAAGTTGATTATAAGTATACTTTCCTTGAATCAGCTCCGACTTTCATTCATTAAAAACGCCAACAAACATCTTCATGTGAGCCAGGGAAGAGTTTTACAAAAAGAGAGCGTACGCGACATACTTCCCGTACATATAACAAGTATAATATTGATACTGCCTATTATGTCAATATAACTTTTATTATGACATATATAATCAATAAAGTAAACAAATTGCTCCGTAATATTCACAAACTAAAAGTTTCGACAAACTGGCACTCCGTATCACTGAACAAGCATTCATTATAGTATCTTCGAGACTCGCGAAATACAAAGGTATACAACTCAGATTTATCTCGAAAGATCTATCTAATGTTCGCAATCTTTTTATTGTCCGCATGATTCATAACTTTCTACCAGATAAAGAAATCATCATGTATACTCACTATTTGGCTGTGTGAGTATACATTTTTTTCTTAATTACAATAATCAATAAAGTTCTTTGTCTGTCTGTCTGTCTGTCTTAATTACAAACAAATATCTGCTATACTCCTCATTTGCCACCCAACCCACATTGCTGTCTCAGTCATCTTTTTGTGATAACTATGTTTAGGTACATTTCTTGCATCATAATCATCAGTCTGACTACGCCCACTGCAGGGCAGAGGTCCCTCCCATATTGTGCCAATCGTCCCGGTTGCGTTTGGTGCTCCCACGTCGTACCCGCAAACTTGTTAATCTCATCTGTCCACCAAATTTTCTGGCACCACTTCGCGCGTTGGCCTTTTCTTGGAATCCGTTCAGGTGCTCTCTATGACCAATGGTTACCTTGCCTACATGCTACATGCACCTGCCTAATGCCATTTCTTTTTCTTGATTTTGTCACAATCTTCTTGACACCCGTTTGTTCCCTGACCCAGTATGCTCTCTCCTGGTCCCCTCAGGTGGTGCACGTTAGTTTACTTTCATGCTCGCTGCGTTCTCCTCATTTAAACTAAAGCCCTCTTTGTACGCTTCCAGGCATCTCCGCCTCAGAATTGCTTGCTTACGTGATCAATCACCAGCCTGACTACTCCCACTGAAAAAAGAAAAGGGGCTATTTCATGATTTCTAAAGATGGTTACCTACCTGGGGTGATCTCGATAGGTGTGTTTAAAAAAACAAAATGACGTGCACATTTCAGTCTTCAACTACATGTTTGACTGAGAACATATATGTGAGGTGGCTTTTGACTACGTGTCGTGTTTGCTTATGCCATCACTTAGGCATTTTGCACTGATACTTATACTTTCCATGCTGTTGAGATATCGGTTAAAGAACGGCCATTTTCTACCACGAATAAACTAACGATTCCAAATAAAGACAAGTCGCAAAGAGACTATTCCGGTCTGAAACAGCAGCTTCATATTCATCTCCTTGACGCACGTGTTGTAATATCGTTTCATATCGCTATTCATAATACTCGATGCTCACTTTATTTTCCCGCCAAAATCATCGCTAACGAAAACATGAAAAAAGCTTGCGGTATGTGAGCAACCGTCGCAGCGTGGCCTCCCAACACGCAGGCGCAGGGTTTGACGAGCTTTATTTGCTCGCATCGCGCATCGATGAATTCCCTTCAACGCCCATCACGAAATTTTTTTTCGGGATCTGGCGTCTCACGCAAAACGGGAATCGCCGTATCTCGGTGGCGTCGATTTCGGGACAAGTTCTCCCTACTTCGACCCATAATCCGATTTGTTTCCCCCCCCCCATTTCCCTCCGAAACGCATCCATCCAGACCTTATGTGTTTTCACTTCCTTAGCGACGTATAGAGAAATACAGGCAGCGGTGGATTCAAGCCTGCCTCACCAACCCGGTATGAATAGGATGCCGTTCATTGTAAGCGAGTCCACTTCAAGGTCGTATGCAAAAGATTTACGCTGAGGAAATGGCGGTGCTTTGGTGGTAGACTTGTTTATGTTTGCTTCGTGCTCGACTGTACGAAAAATGCGTAGAATAATCTTGAACAAAAGAAACAAAAAAGAGGCTCTAAGTAAACGGGAGAAAGGAGGGTCCTTTTTTTGGCGGGAAGGTCAGGGAATACAATCGCCTTATAAGGAGAGGTTGGGGAGAAACTAGAAAGCATTTGGCAATGAAAAAGATGCGTAAGCTTGCGCTTGTAGTGGCGCGGTAGAAAAGCCACCGCACGCTATGGCAGGAAATGCATTCCGGAAGTAAACAGTGGGTGGGTGACGGAAGAATAGGAAGTGACCTTGAGGGAGTGCCTCGGCTCTGAGCGTAGGGAAATGAAGGGAGTTTCGGACCACGTGATTTTTTTAGAGAAAGTGCAGCTTGGAGTAAAGTTTCTTATATGTCATGTTTGTTTTATTTTATATTCTACCTTTTCGTGCAAGAAATGTACAAAGGAAGTTTTAAGGTGTCTGTACGGAGCCCAGTAAAGTGAAAGTGTTCAGCTCGTAAAGAAATGCTTTTATTCGGTGATGGCTATCTCGGAGAAGCAATGTGAGAGTTTGGACTCTTCATATTTAGCCTTAAATTTTTAGTCCATGAAGTCGAAAGATAAGTTATCATTGGCGTTCATTCAGAGATGAATTATAAAGATGGGGAATTTTTCGGGCTCGTTTTTTACGACACAATATTGAGAACTTGATTAGAACTGAATTGTTCATTAGCTCTAATTATTATTGGTAAATGAAAAAAATTCAGACATGTGGACTGATCATCATCTTAAATTTTATTCAGCAAAATTTGAGCATTCAATAAAGGAAAGATTAGGATGTTGTTCTCACATGCCACAGTGCAAAATAGAAAAAAATACATGCATATCCACGAAGTGGATGCTGATCATGGAGCGAAGCTAAGGTTCAGAAAGTCTACGTTTAGGTCACTGGCTAGTATAAATGACAGACTGAATGGACGCACGCTCAAATACAATGACGGATGGACGCGCGGATGCACAGATGGACGGACAGGTAGACGAATGGCCCATTTCCAAACTACATGAGCGCTTGTTCGACGGTTTCGCCCATATATGGTTTGCTCCTGCGCTTCGACTGCGGCGGCTGCATTTTCGATTGCGGCGAAAATGCTGCAAGACCGTGTGCTCAGATTTGAGTGCGTGTTCAAGAACTCAAGGAGGCCGAATTCCTAGAGTCCTCCATCACGGCGTTTCTCATGATCATAAGGCGGTTTTGGGGTGTTAAACCTCACATATCAATCAAATAAATCAATGCTCCGGTGCTTCGATTGTGCGTGGCGCACTGACGAACTGAAGCTAGATCGACATAGGGGGGTTTTTATGGAGCTTCGCTTAGAAAACAATATTATTCGCATAGGTTCTGAAGCCTTTACCGACGTGGCGTTCTATATACCGTGGCCAAACTTTAGAAATTGAGGTTCCTAATTCAAATTTTTCACGGCTCATTTTGTGATTGTAATACGAAGCCAACAGAATAATCCTACAGCCAGTTCTTCCTAAAAATATATGGCTGGCAATGAAATACAGCATGACGAAATCTACATGTTTTCCGTCGAACAATTATACGGCAGTCTTTTCGAATTGAAGCTATGTAGAGCTACCATACGTGCCCTTTTATCGAAAACTGCACCCGCCGTCAACTTGGTTAAGCTGATAAAGCTCAAACACCGTTTCGCATGAAAAAAGTTAACGTGAATCGATTAACTTTTTGTACTTGTGGTTGCTCTTATTATTGAACGAAAAAATGCCAGTTAGTCGATTGGCTATAACTGTTATGAATTATCTAAAACTGAATTCCAATACGGTGTAACCAGAACATGCGTTTTGTTTTCTGCGCGTGTACCTAAATTTTTGAGCTACCAAGTTTAGTGTCCCAATACGGACGTATCTGCCTCCGAGTGCTTTAAGTGGTCGTTTTCTCAAAAACAACAGCAAATGACTGCAGGGTTGGCTTGTTCTATTAGTTACTACTTTTTTAGACACGTAACAGCGCACATAGACGGGTGCAGAGAGAGAGAATAAAACGGGGGAAAGGCAGGGAGGTTAAGCTAAAATTGGAGCATCTGGTTTGCTACCCTGCACGAAGGAATTATAGAATGGTGAATAAAGATGGGAAAGAAAGCGAAGAGCGAAATAGACGCGCTAAAGAGAAAAGAAAAAAAGGGAGCAGGGGTGCTATAGCTTATTCAATAGGCCACTAACACGCAACAAGCTCTATATGGCCTTCACTGATTTTCTGTGCGAAGACAGATTATGTCGCCTTTGAAGCACTGACTGTTCTGAGAAGGGTCTGTCGTCAAGACGAGCTAACGCAGCCGCTAGCTGCCGTCTTTTCACGCTGTAAGGATGGCAGTGACAGAGAACGAGCTGTATTGTTTAATCGCTGCCGCAATGGTCGCAAGCAGCTAATGGGTACAGAGTTTAAAGAAAAGTAGCCGCGGTTAACAGGAGCAAGCGGTATAGTCATACCCTCCAAAGGCTACATTGAATGCTCTCGAAGTAGTTAAGCAAAGAGTACAGCTTCCGAAGAGTACATCATTCATTACGAAAGTCACTGTGTAATCCTTCCACTAGAGAGCACCTTTTTTCGATATCCATGCGACAAAAAGAAAGCAAATCATAGCGACAGCTTGCAGCGGTTGCGTAACGAACGCAGAGAACGCACCTTCTGTAACGTATGCCCTTAACCTTCTCACCTTTACGCCTCAGCTTCCCGGCACCATTTCGAGTGTTCTCGGAAGATCCCCATTCACACAAGTGGGGAAGACGGGAAAAGAAGCCGCGGGCTCTTGGTTCACCTAACATTTGGCTCGCCTGGGGGCAACTGCGACGCTTTCTGCGACTCACCTTGCTCAACCTCCAGTCGTCCTTGCGTTTCCTACTCGCAGTTCACTGGAAAACGGGTTGCCCCGCTTGCTGTCCGGGCGCATACGCAACTCCTTACGAAAGGATTAGAGTGTATAGGTACTGCGTATTTTCGCCCTGCTGCCTCATATACAGACGTCCCTTTTGCTATACGCAGGAACATGGTTCGCGGGAGAGATAAAAGCACTCCGAAGCGTGTTCCCGGAAGAAAAAAAAAGACACTGGCGTCGGTCGGTGAGTGGCGGTGCTTACAATGGCATCTAGATTACGTGGTGGGGAGTACAGTTGCAGTCGGCACCATTGTCACTTCAGTGTGTTTTGTTGTTATTGGTGGTGGTGTTGGTGTTTCTATTTCTTGGCTCGTCGTTAGCTGGCGTATTGTTGAGTCGCACTCTGTATTCATGTGGCGTCGTAAATGAACTTTAAATGTGGAGCTGTAGCAGATCGGTTGGGACGAATTAGTTCGGCGCCTAAGATGAGAGCAATCCGTAGACAGCCTACGGCTGTTCACGCAACAACGGTGACTTATAACCATTGCGCAGAAAAGGTATACTTTTACAGATGAATGCCCTATCATGCCCCTTTGCGCAATCATTTTTTGCGTAAAGTTTCATGTGCGAAAGCACATGTGGTGGAAAAAAGGAAAAAAAAAAACGTCACCATCCGGGAAAGCAGGATATTTCACTCCGTAATGAAGATGACCTTACATGATGTGCCCGATATTAGCTAACTGGCTTAATGAGCTCAGAAATGTGTGGGACGTTTTCTGCATTAAGAACTCATCATAACAGTCACGTTCAGTGAGTTCTCTGTATAACCCAAGTTCAATTGCTAAATTATTATTTATAAGCTTTTTTTAAACAACCACCTTGAAGTGGTTACTATTTGAGAGGGTAAACACGAAAGGATTTAATGCGAGTCTCTCATACTGTCCATAAAACATAATATAACTGTAGTATTTCCTAAGTCTTTTCATGTTACGTTTCAGCATTTGTTTTTTATTTATTTGTAGTTTACCTGAAAACAACAACAACAACAAAAAAGAAAGTTGAGGTTTGCTGTAACCTTAACAATCACCGGAAGCAAAATAAGTAGTTCTGCGGCACCAAGGCATCATTTGTTAAAAGGGGGTGTATTTTGCTGTGCGCTGGTACACCAGCTAGGAGTTAACTCAATGTCATCGCAATAGCTTGACAAGCAACGCATGGTCATTAAACTTGTTTAAGAACTTGCACGTTTGCTTCACGCTTGCGAAACACGATAGGCTTATCCGTCTTTCTAATTAAGTTCAAAGCACTCGATTGTGTCACATCAGCACCGGCGTTTAACAAAGTATAAAGTTTGTGGCGTTGATAGTTCACCCAGAGAAACATTTCATTATTAACTCTAATAAACGATTTGAAACTATGCAACACGGATTTAAAAAAAAAGTACTGGATATCGCATTGCTAGTGTTTGAGGTAAAGTATTGCAAAAAACAAAATGTTAGTAAACTAGAAAAATGCTTCACTGTTTAAAGTGCGTTGATTCCCGATCTAAAGAGCAGTAGCCCTATCACCACACGGACGCTGCAATAGGGATAGCACATTTTCTCACGTTGGCATTTGTTTAAACACAATTGTGGCTGCAGCACAACAGCTTGGTTAGTATGGTATAAACTAACACTAAGTATTCAATCATTTCCTTGCGTAAAACCACTGTGTACTGCTAGTTTCAATCGACTGTATGCGAAAGATTTCGCTAGTTATTATTACGTTCATCACAGAGATGATGTTACTTCGTATTCTTCAGATGAAAATCGCAGATGAATACATAAAGGGGGATGTGTGTTAAGAAAAAGTAGTTAACAATTTAGAGCACTAGCTGTTCTACCATCGGAGAGCTGTGTGCCGTCCCTGCCTTTATTTCTGCTTTGCGATTCAAAATAGCAAACAAAAGTGAATGTTGGTATGCAACTGGATGTATTTCTGCATCGGGTATAGAACTGTATTAACAGTTGGTATAGTTGCTTATAAACTCACATTTGTCAGTCACTTCGAAACGGTTTTGTTGGTCGGGAAAAAAACTTTTTAATCGATCACTCAGTCAATCAATTAATCAATGAAAACAATTTTTATTTCTAAAAAAATAATGCGTCAACCGAACAAAAAGGCTCTAAGACTTCAGCTTGATGATGCTCCACGTCCCATACAAATTACGGCAGCATATGAGTACGGCAAAATGACGCATACATGAACATGTGTACTTTAACTTAGTGGGAAAATGTTCATGCTAAAATCTTATCTGCTATTCCAAGACAACATATTGCTATGCCTCACAATCATATTGGAGTTTCGGCACGTGAAATCTCAGGTAATATTGTTCAAGTCTTACAGTAAATTAGTTTACAGAGGAGCGGGCTTGTTTCGTTGATATATCATGTGGCGGGCATATTTCAATAGAACACGTCGTGATGAAAATGTTTCCAAACTATTCCTTTTTTCATGTTTGTTGTACCAAAGCAAAACAAGTAGTCTGCCTAGCCAGGATATTCTCTTACAGCCACTGCACAACGACGCACAACCCAACTGCATGTAAAATAAAATCAACGCCATAAAAGAGATATTTAAGCTTAACCTTTTTAACAAAGCGGTGCATCATCTGCTCCGCTATCTCTCGAAGGAACGCCAGTCGCGACACGCCAGACGCTCGTGACTCACAGCACGTGGACAAGCGTACTCTTTGCAAGCCATCCTTCTTTTCGATCTTGATTCGGGCTTAATGTAAAGCGGAAGCGGCCCCCGTGGCCCACAATGACAATTCAGGGTCGCTCGTGCGACAGCGTCAAGATCGTACAGTGGCGGAGAACCGCCACCCCAACCTCCTCCTTGCTCATGCTTCCAAGGGCCAGGAAGAGGAACTGGCTGGCGCGGTCCCGTATGTGCGTTACGGTGGCTGTGTGTGCCATAGCGCCCGGTGGGTCGGGGCACCGCGACAGTGGAGCGCAACTGAAGGAGACACAGCTTTCAAGACTGGGCGGAGGATGCCAGCGCCGTATGGGACGTTGCAAAAAAAAAAAAAAGAGGATGGAGGCAGTGTGAGTAGGGGAGCAGGCGTAGGAAAAGATGGTAGTTGGAAGGTAGGTAGATTTGGCGGGCCCGGTGTGGGTTTCAAGGCTGAATCTCCTCCCCCTCCCCCCTTCACAGGCGCACACTACTCTGCTTTGTGGGGATGGCAAAACTACCCCCTCCCGTCCCAAGTGCGGAAAAGGGAAGCGTAGAACCAAGGCAAAAGGGAGCGGGCAGCCCACATTTCTCCTTCCTTTGATAAGCGCATTGAGTAAGGGCCTTGGTTAGTTAAACGCAAGGAAGTAAGATGGCGGGGTCCGGTGTCTAGCGGGCCGCCGGGGGTATCTTTCCGTTTCGTTTTTTTTTTTTATTCGTGGATCCGTGAGGTAGGTCTCGCGTGAACAAAAAAAAAACGCGTAAGTATGCTCTTCTTTCTCTCTCTCGCTCAATCTGCGGCGTTGATAGACGCCAGTAGAGAGAGCGGGGGTAGCCTGAAGCCGAGCTCAGGTATAACAGGCCCTGGAAAGGCGGCGTACCATAGAGGAGCGTGACATTGTAGACGCCCCTGGCGGGGCGAAGATGTTCTTACGGGGGCTCGAGTCGGGAGAGCACGCGCCATGCATTTTCTTTTGACTGCTGCTGGCTCGCGTACGCGTGTGCAGCTGTCGGTTCCCTCGACTTGGCGCGTGTGGTGCGTGCCCGACGTGTGCGCCTTTCACGTCGATCCCTGCGTGCGTTTCAGCTTGAATATATATATATATATATATATATATATATATATATATATATTCTTTTTTACGAGCCAACGTGCGACCTTGATTTAGCTGCCTCTTGGACGTCATCATCTTGCCTGTCTCTCCCAAGTTTTTTTTTCTTCATTTTTTGCTCATATGTGGAGCACTGGGTTGTTCTCAGCGGTTAGCTTTTTCTAGCGCTCGCCCTAGACCGTTTACGGGGCGCTTTGCTGACTCGTACTCTGCTTAAGCAGTCGTAGTGGCAATGACAGTGGGCACACACTAACTTTTTTAGACGTTCGTGAATGTTATTGTTTGTGACGTCATTTAATGTTGGCGGCCGTGTTGTTTCTTCAGTGAAGCGAGCACATAGTCCCACTGTTGCTTCACATTCAGAAAAAGAAAAAAAGTCTTCTAAAATATTAAACTGGTAAAAAGCCAGCGGTTCGAGTTCAAGTTGAGAATTTGTGAAGTATATGGTATCGGGGCATAACTTCACTTTCCAAGACCCTTGTCACCTAATGTAAGGCTCAATCAACTTTTAGGAGAATTCAATGAATGTAAATTTATTGAGTTCACTTAAGAATCTCCGAGTAACTTCTTGCGAATGCCTGCGTTCTTCGTGGCGCCTGGTGGAGCAGATGTCAGCCACTCGCTTCTTTCTACGTGGCCTCAGAGATCCACTTCAGCCACGTGACTCAACACAGTTAGCCCAACGAATACACCTGGCCGCATGAACGACTGCATGAAGGTGCCAATACGAGAAACTTGAGTCGAGGATTACAATCGCACTCATTTTTTTTTCTTGTGTTACATATTGCTCTCAAAAACCTCAAATGGGCCATTATTTTCTGCATTGTCAGAAGACACTGCTGATTGGTGGTTGAGGCCCCAAGGCAACACGCGATAGAAACATTACGGAGCAGCATGCGGGAATCAACTTACAATGGGGGGGAAGGGGGTGTCAAAAGTTCTCAGGGCACTATCCCAAGTATTCCTATGGGAGCGTGGCCTGCGTACTTTTCACCCTCCTGTACATTTCTTAAAAATATGTTATAAATCGTTCTCCCTTTTTTTCGACGCATGATGCCATATGATATACCCGCGGGCATCAATTTACCATTATAATTTAGATATCTTTAAAATAATTTCCTCTACAGTCTACATATGATAACATGAGATATACCCCCGGGCAGGAATTTGCAATAATTTTAAGTATTTTCGAAATCGTTCCCTCTTTTGTCGACACATGATGCCATATTATGTACCAATAGGCAGAAATGTTTATTTTTTAAGTACCTTATAAATTGTTCTCTTTTCCTTCTGCACATGCATGGTGCCATATGATATGCCCTAATTCACGGTGATTGGATGACCTGAGCATTGTTGGCTTCACAGTTACTGTGGCTGCCGTGAGAGGCCGCCACGTGCTCGGCACCACTGTTAAAGTAAGCGGCACGATCTAAAAAAAGCAAAAGTTCTCAAGGTCACGATGCGCGTGTGACGTATACCATCTTTCCCTCGTGCCATCCCACCATGCTTAGCTCCCAGCAATTCAGTGATGATTATTACATACAAGTGAAAAGGATGCGGGACCAATGCTGTAAGTATTCTGCTCACGATCATCATTTTCAGCTAATAAATCCATCCGGGTGCACGAGAGCCTCATTCTTGAAGGCCCCGCACCCACGACAGTGAGCACAAAAAAAAAAATTGACGCGATACTGCCACGCAACTGTAGCTACTTGGAGGGCGTTAAAAAGACAAACGAGGCGAGAATGAAAGTGGGCGCCAATATTGGGAACATAGTGTTAGAAAGATTCCACGAGAGAAGTAGAACAAGATCAGATAAAATGACGAGATGCAGCAGTATGTCTCGCGCAACACCCCAGAAGTTTTTGAAAGGCCGCTCCCCCCCCCCCCTTCGAGTACAATCTAGTTTTAGTTTTCTTCCGTTTTTTATTACTTGCTTTTTTTTTCCTTGCAAACATGTGGTGTCTGAAAAGCAGGCAAGGAAATGCGGGTGGAAGACGAGTGAAAGCGGAAAGTGAAACTCGGTGAGTAGGTGATAAAAAAAAAAGAGGACCACATTTCGTGCGTTTACTTCAAAAACTTCGTTCCAGAGTTCCTTTTCTTCCTTTTTTTAGTTTGTTTTCGCTTTGTATGAAGAAAAAAGAACAATCACAAACACTGTCTGCCATCTCGCTGCAGTCGCTTTCTGTCAGATTTTTCAAGGCGCCGAACATCACCACCGGCGGGACCCGGTGGCCCCCATTGAATTCGCCTGTGCGGAAGGCCTCACAGGAAGTGGCTCTCTGCGCCCTCAATGGACGCCGTACTTGAATCGCGCTTGCGTAGTACTTTTACTTTGCCTTTTTCTTGGCACACGGTGGAACGCAAGATATGAGGGCTTCACGGAGT